>OV050030.1:165289859-165772614 GCA_920105625.2 Clusia tigrina | reverse complement strand
ATCCAATATTTTACCATGTAATCTGACGGAGCAGACTCACCGTAATGTTTATCGAGCTTTTCTTTTGTCTCTTTCGCCGTTTTCCCTTTCAAATGATAGTGTTTAATCACTGCACGAAATTCGCTTTTTTCCATTTTTCAAGAAACATAAAAGTTGCTTACTTCAAACGACTACAACAAATAAACTAATCGATGAATTTGGGTGAAATTTTAACAGCTGTCGTTTGACAGATCGCAATTTCTAAAAAAAAAAGTTTTTGTGTTTGTGCTGCCATCTACCGCTAGGTAGCTTCAAAATCAATCCGCCCTCGTATATATATATATATATATATATATATATATATATATATATATATATATATATATATACATATATATATATATATATATATATATATATATATATATATATATATATATATATATATATATATATATATATATGGAATTTCTGTCGTTTTGGATTAAAGATCGATTATTTTGTTGTTGTTGTTGTTTTTGACAATTTTTTTTTTTTTGCAAATATACATTAAACCTAAAAGACTACGATACTATATCAACAAAGTTTTAAAAAACGAGTAAAGAAGTCTGAAGTCGGGTTAGACCGACTACGAAATACCCTTTACCTTTCTTTGTGCGTGCGGGTTCAACAATGGGGATATTTTCTTCATAAATCATCATTAGGAGCCTATCTACGGTAATTTGCGGTAGGGTACCTTGAAATGATTATATCGAGCCCATTTATTGTGTATTGCGTTGTAATATCTTCAGATGCCATCTGTCGATTCTGTAGAGAAAGTGACGAAATCTCTCTGCACCTGATCACAGACTGCGGACCATTGGCACACAAAGGACACTGGTGTTTTGGAGAATATATCTTAGATATCAGCAAGATCCCTCAACTTGATTCCTCCAACATATATGAATTCTTGTTGGAAATTAACCTGACGGAAGATTTATAGATGAGACTATCCTTATCTCTCAAATAAATAGGGGCATGACAATAGATCTTTCAGGTCGCAGTGCATAACACCCTTAAATATATCTATCTATCTATCTATCTGTGAGGTACCATTTATCGCAACTACTGAAGACAGTGCTATTATAAATAAGCCTATGAAATGAGATTATAAATGACTTAATTAATCCTTTATTTAATCAACTAGATACGGAAAATGATGAATTTATTAACGAAATGTTAAATCCGGGCGGCCTCGAAACCTTACTCCAAAATATTCCCGTTGAAAATGTTCCTTTATAACGTGTGACTCTGGCGAAAGTCAGAATCCAAGAAACATGATTTCAGATGAAGATTCGGAAGAATTAGCTTTTGTCACAATATACGGGGGATGTAAGAGACAATGTACCGAAATACACAGTAAAATTGTCCGTTCCGAATTAAGAAACTATGATAGAAGACGATGTAGAATAGATAAACTTCTATACAACTACAAAAAATTAGAATTAATAAAAATTAAAAATAGTACATCTATTTGCCTGCGGAAGCATTCAACCTCCAATACTCCAGCTTTGAATGCTTTAAATGAAGCATTCATCAATCATCTCGTACAACATGATGACGGCCACCGTATTTTGAAAGGAATCAGGTCATCTCCTGCTCATTGGGAGGCAGAAAAGGAAAAGGTTATAGCTATGGTCAGACAATTCGGTATTCCTACATTTTTTATTACATTTTCTGCAGCTGAGACTAAATGGACTGAACCATTTCAGAGGAAGAAGCTGCAAATCTTCCTTTTACTAAAAAAGCTAGACTTATACGAACTAACTCTGTGACTTGCGCTAGGTATTTTGATTTTCGCTTTTGGAACCTATTTCTCTGCTTAAAATGGAGGGGGGGTTTTTGAAGAACACTACGTCGAAAAATTTTATTGGCGAATTGAATTTCAGCAGAGAGGTTCACCACATGTTCATGGTATTTTTGGCTGAAAAACCATCCATTGATTGATATTAACGATGACTCCACTATAGCGCCTGCTATACATATTATTGATAAATTCATATCAACGGATGGTTCTATTTTAAACCTCCAAGAGTTCATTACTTATCAAAAGCTTAAGCAAGGTCGTTCATGCACGAGGGAGGTTAGAGGGAATAAAACATGTCGCTATGGTATGCCTTATCCCCCGATGCCACAAACAGAAATGTTTAAGACACTCCCTGAAGATTTTGAAAATATTAATTTTCATAAGAAGAATTATCAAAAAATACAAAATCTGTTGAATGCTAATTTAACTCACACTACAATTTCAGCTTGAAAGATTTCGAAGTTTTTCTATCTCATGATCATATTCATTTAAATTATGAAGAATATAATTTAGCATTGAGGTTCAATTTGAAGAAACCACATACGATATATATTTACGGAGGAAATTCCAAGATAGAATGCTTAACGTATATTTAATTTTAATTTAATTTAATTTAATTTATTTAATCATACCATAAGTTTTAATATAATAAATATAACAAAAAACAAGAAAAATATATAAAAAATGAAAAAGAAAGAGGGTAGTAGAACTTGGAAGGAAAAGAGATGAAATAAAGCGTCAGGAGTTACTACGAAAATAAAGATAAATAAGATGCTTGAAGTTGTTGTGACACACAATATTTTTTAAATCATTAGGTAAAGAGTTCCATAGTCTAGTGGTGCCATCGATAAACATTCTAGCTGAGTTTCGGAACGTAGACCTCGGTATAATGAGATTCTTGCAACGACTCGACAGGCTGAAGCGCAACTTGTCATAAAGGTATAGCGGAGCCTTATAGTATATTAATTTATGAATATATATACAATTTCTTGCCTTTAAATAGCTCTCAATATCGCAACCAAGAACTATTTTACTCCAAGATGAGGTATGGTCAAATTTGCGCAAGCCATACACATAACGAGTAGTATTATTGAATGCCACTCGCAGCTTATGTAAAGACCAAGAGTCCAAACCACTATACACCACCTCAGAGTAGGTAATAATAGGCACAAGCAATTAAAAAACCAACCTGCGCCTGGTTTCACCGGGAGTAAATCGAGCAGACATCCTCAAACAGCGCTGAGTCATATACATTCTGCAATCCACATGGTTGATATGATCCGAGCAAGTCAATGACGAGCTCAAATGAAACCCAAGCACAACAGTCTTGTTAACAAGTGTAAGGCAGCAACCAGCAATAAACATCGGAAGGATTTCAGTAAAAAGTATATTGTCTTTCTAAATAGGCAGAACAAAAGATTTCGCCGGATTTATACACAGATCATTGCTACCAACCCAACCACTAAGAATATCAAGGTCCTCATTAAGTATACAAACCAGATCATCCATAAGGCCTACCAGCGTGACAGATATAACTGAATGTCATCGGCATAAGCATGCATAACTCCATTACAGTCAAGTGAAAAAATGTCATTGATGAACATACTGAAAAGCAGAGGTCCAAGAATTGAACCCTGTGGGACCCCAGAAAAAACTGGCCTACAATCAGAGAAGATATCACCAAGCTTCACTCGCTGAGATCTACCACTCAAATAGCTCGTCATAAGCAGCAAGGCATTGCCAGAAAAACCAAAATAAGTCTTTAACTTAAAACATAATAGTCTATGGTTGACACTATCGAAAGCCTTGGAAAAGTCCAATAAACAGAGTAGAGTTACTTGGTCATCATCAAATGAAATTCAAATATCATCAACAACTTTCAGCATAGCAGTCGAGCAGCTATGACCCTTACGAAAACCAGACTGTAGTGGTGACAGCAGCTTAAACTCATTCAGATTTCGAGATATCTGATCATCCATAAGCGACTCACACACCTTAGAAAGACATGAGAGCAAACTAATGGGCCGAAAATCACTAGGAGCAGCGGCAGATACCTTTATTGCAACCGGCACAACAGTCGATAATTTACATATACTTGGGAAGCACGAAGAGGTAAAACAGTGATTTATAATGTGAGTTAATGGACTCAAGACAAACGGAATAATTAATTTTATAAATCTAATAAAGACTCCAACAGGACCTACAGCGTTAGATTTTATCCGCATAATCCCTCCGTGTACTTCACACTCACCAACTGCATGAAACTCAAATGAACTTTGACAGACAAGTCCATCAACAACAGACAGCTCACACTCACTAGAATTCTCAGGGGAAACCCATTCAGGAAATGATTATTTAATTCATTCGGTTCCACTAAATAATCAATACTATCCTTGCCATGAACACCAAACCGTTTTATATTCCTCCATAATTGCTTAGATGGAAGAGATGCATCAAGCTTAGAGGAGAAATAATTTTTCTTTGCCAGCCTCATAACGAGCCAGCCTGTAAGAATCTAAATTCTGATCGGTTGGAAATTTTCTCCATCTAACATGCAACCTGTTCCTTTTCTTAAGATGCTGCTTCACTAGCCCGTCAAACCAAGGACACGCTCTATTTTTTACTTGAATAGTGCGAATCGGGACATATGTGTTGAAAACATCACAGATCCGACTCACAAAACCATTCAACTTCTGATCAATGTTGCTAGAAAACCAGCAGTCGTCCCATCTTAGTTGGGAAAGCTCCCTAAACAAAGAAGTCAAGTCAATGGACTTATAGTCACGATACGAGATAGAGGTAGTATTCATTTTTCGACCAATATTAACATTTAGTGTACAGAATATCAAGTCATGATCAGAAATAAAAGTGAGCTGATCAAAGATAAATAGCATTGATATGTCAGAAATAATAAAGAGGTCAAGTGAGCTAGGACCAGCATTATTTGCAAATCTAGTAGGCATGATGGAGTTCACAACAGAGAGGCCAGTCGCACTAATAAGGTCCCGAAGTTTATCCGAAACAGCATCAGCAGAGAGCAGATTTATATTAAAATCCCCACACACAATATAGTAGTCATAGTCAATTACACGCAACGACAAATCAGAGAAAAACGGCTCAACACTGTGACATTTATTAGGGTTATACACACATGAAACCATGACTTTAGAATTATTGTCAGATATTTCCAGATTTAAGAACTCAACTGCGGTGCCATCAGACCTATTTACGATTTTTACATTTAGAAACCCTTTTCGGCCGACTCTATCATTCCTAAAAAGCTTGTAAGTGGGTATATTGAAATATAGGTCACTAGCTCCACTCCCAAACCAAGTTTCAGACACACAAATCACATCAACAGAGGAATCAGCAAAAATGTACCTCACATAATCAAGTTTGGAAGAGTTAAGACTTCTAGCATTAAAATGTACAATTTTTAAGCCACATGTATAGAAGGAAGTGGAAGAATAGATATACCTATATGAAAAGTAAAGAGTTAAAAATATATAAAAGAATAAAGTAATCAAAAGAAGAAAACTACCCCCCCCCCCCATTTCTGTCTTTACACCGTGAAAATATGGATATTCAATTTATTTTGGATCTATATGCCTGTTGTAGTTATATAGTAAATTATATAAATAAATCAAATCGTGGCATGTCACGACTTTTGCGTACAGCGATGGATGAAATAAATAGTGGAAAATATTCAATTAAGCAAAAACTGCAGCATATTGGGCACAAATTCTTTTCTGGAACAGAAATTCCTGCTCAAGAAGCGGTATATTGTTGTTTAGGAATGCATTTGTCGGAGAGTAGTAATGCTGAAGTGTACATCAATACTGCAAAACCAGAACGGAGAGTTAGAATGCTGAAATCTATGGATAAGTTACTAAATTTACCACCTGATTCCACAAATATTTTCTTGAATGGATTATTGGACCATTATGTGCAAAGACCTGATGAACTAGGAGATTTATGCCTAGCAGATTTTGCAGCAAATTTTCGTTACACCAAATGTACCATAGGTACAGAGGAAAATGATAATTATGACGAGAATATCGAAGAAGACAGATTAGTTCATTTGATCCCTACTATCGCTCTTCGATTGAAGGATAACACAGGATATATTCGCAAACGTACAAAACCATGTGCTATCAGATATCGGAGATTCAGCCCGGATACTGCTCGCAGTAACTACTTTAGGGAAATGGTTATGTTGTATTACCCTTGGCGACATGAACAAACTTCATTGCTAGAAATTAATAATGAGATTACATGTATATTGCATAAAGATCTCATAGAAACTAATCGTAAAATGTACGACTTTTTTGAGGAAAGGGAGCTGGACGATGTCGTCGCTAGATTGCAGGAAGAGGAACATTTCAATGCTCAAGAGAACGACAACCCTGCGGAGTTGGACGAGCAGTTTCAAGTGTTGGCAGTGCCAGAAATAAAATCTGGAATTAATATTCTAAATTTAGATAACAATCCAGATGATGAAAGTGTTGTGGGTACTGTCCGTTTGATAAAGCTGCCGCCACTTGTTTCTGGCCAAGAACTTTTGCCTTTAATCCGTTCACTCAATATCAAATAGAAGACTTATTGGACACATTTGCTACACAGCATAAAAACCAAAACAATAGTTTACGAATTTGTAAGTGGTGGTGCAGTGTCGGTAAAAGTAGACTTATATCTGCAAATTACCAATCTATTACTAAACGTATTATTATTGATGAATTATCAATGGTTGGGGCTAAAATGTTTGCCACTCTTGATGCAAGATTGAAACAAATCTTCAAAAGCCATGCACCATTTGGAGGGATTTCAGTTGTTGTGTTTGGAGATCTAAAACAGCTTTCTCCAGTTGGAGATAAATGGATATTTGCTCCCAACCCTTATAGTGTTATATTAGGTACACCTTTGTGGGATATTTTCAGATGTTTTCAACTCATAGAAATCATGCGACAACGGGATGACCAAGCTTTTGCTATAGCATTGAATAACATGGCAGCAGGACAGATGACAACTGATGATATTTCTCTTTTACAAAGACGTGCTGTCAATTCTCCGACACATATTCCAGGTGACTGTATTCATCTCTTCTGGTCAAACGAAGAAACCACCAATTACAATACCATGAAGCTAAATAAAATTCCAACAGAACAATTCATTTCCTACGCAGTTGACATCGTTAAAGCGACAGGTCTCAATACAGGAAATAGGGACACAATATTAGAGGCAGTGAAAAATTTTAAAACTTCTGAAACCCAAGGACTTTGCCACACTCTTATTTTAAAAACAACTGCAAAATACTCGTATATGGTAACTGTAAATGTAAATACTGGTGATGGCTTGGTCAATGGTGCAACTGGACAACTGATGCAAATTGATTTTGAAATGCATGAATCTGTTCGACAACCAACTACTTTGTGGATAAAATTTGTAGATAAATCAGTTGGATCGAGTGCACGAGCGAAAAAATCACATAATCAGGAAGCCTTCTGGACTCCTTTAGATAAAATAGTTAGGTCATTTCAGTATAAGAAAAACGAACAAGTTAATGTAGGTAGAAAACAGTTTCCTGTGGTACCTATTCATAAAAGTCAGGGTGCAACCTATACCCAAGTAGCTGTCCATACACGTACCAAAATGAACCGTGCAGCTCTTTATGTTGTCTGCAGTAGGGCTACAAATGCTTCTGGACTATATATAATCGGAAAATTCACACTTCCTAAACCATCTTCCGCTATTGATTCCGTCCAAATTGAGATTAAAAAACTCCAAACTGAAAAAAAATTAATTTCTCATCACGATTTCATGTTTAATACGAATCAATTCCTTCAAATAATGTACCACAATATACAAAGCTTACATGCTCATATAGACGACGTCCGAAATGAGAAACTAATATTAAAGTCGCATATATTGTCTTTCGTTGAGACTTGGACTATGGATTATGAATCTTATGACATTCCTGGGCGTTTTGACATTGGCGTTTTGAGCCAATTGCGACTGGACAGCAACGAAAATAGTAACAACATACGAACTAAGCGGGGTATTATTATATACGAGTATGTCAAAAATGAGCTATCAGATTCAGTTCAGTATTTATATAGCAAATTATATGAAAGTACATTCACTTTTGCAATCATCTATATATATAAAAATGAATGTTTGTTTGCTAGTAACGCTAAGGCTCGAGAACGGCTGGACCAATCTTGATGGAATTTGCAGAGTTTGTTCGTTGTAGATCTGGGAATTTTTAGAACTAAAAAAACCTTATACTTTCCTGAAGAAAAGTCGGAAAATTAAAAAATTCCAAAAAGGACTTTTTTCCATTCAAAATTTTTTTTCTTTCAAATTATTTTTCCAATTGTTTCTTTCAAATCTATCGATCTCAAAACATTCGGAAAAGTCGGAAAATTTGGAAAATTCGAAAATTAGAAAAACCTAATCTCACATTTAGTTTCATATTGGTGTTGTAAGCACTGACTGATATTCCAATAACTCAACAGATTGAGCTGTAGACGCTTATTTATTTTGACAGCTGCGTATATTGTTTGCTCTTTCTGATTTGTTTATTCGAACAGTGCGGACACGGAAAATTGACTTTCTGAGATTTTTCCAAATTTTAATTGATTTCTCGAGTTAAATTCATTACATTAAATTGTTAAATTATTTACAATCACGAAATATTTGATTTTAAATCTGTATATCATCAGTTTTTGAGTGAAATTATTGACATTTCAAACAAAAAAAGTGAGTTCATTATTTTCGTTTGTTGGTGAATACCTAACCTCATTTCCATTGGATTTTATTTGAGTTATTTCTTCAGCTGATTTGTAAATTATTTGAATCGTTCAATTTCGGTCGTTTGCTTTCTATATTTCGGATATTCAAAAGGTAAATTATTGAAAATTATTCCGTGAAAACTTTATGTGTGTTTCATACAAAGTGATCAATTACAGATTGAAATTTGTTACGATGCCACAAAGAGGTCGCGCTAATATCGGTCGGCGTTCCCGACGTACAACGGACCAACGTAATTATACAGCACGTCGTACGGAAGAGGAAAATGCTAATGCAAGGGAATCTGCTCGAATCGGAATGATTGAACATCGTGCGCGACAACCACAAGAGGCTCACGAAGCTTACAATGAGCAACAACGATTGAGCAGAATACAAGTTCGTGCTCAGGAAATTCATGAAGCAAGAGAATAACGTTTGGCTGCTCACCGACAACGCCAGCAACAACAACGATTTCCTAATTTGAATATCGAACATGCAGCCTTTCGATATGAGCCGGACATTGAATACGGTGCGCAAGCATCAGTTCGATTTGGTTCGATTTCTGTCGTTTGCCCGCATTGCGATGCACTGAAATTTGCAAAAGAACCGGCCGGATTGTGTTGCGCAAGCGGAAAAGTGAAATTGCCAGAGTTACTTCCTCCACCAGAGCCATTGCGGTCGTTGCTTTACGGTGAATCACCAAATTCGAATCATTTTTTACAAAATTCCAAGATGTATAACGATTCTTTTCAAATGACGTCGTTTGGTGGGGAAATTGTGAATGAACATAATTACAATCCCACATTCAAGGTTACTTCACCAACAATCTAACACTTATTATCTCGCCAATAAAATACAGAAATTAACATATTTGTCTGCAACTATACAGATTCACGGGCAAATTTATCATCTTGCTGGATCGCTGTTGCCGCATCCTGATCAAGATCAGAAATATTTCCAAATATATTTCCTTGGAGATTCAAATGAAGAAGTGAATCGACGTTGTGCAATTTTCAATGCGACGAAAAGAGAAATTGCAAGAAATGTTGCATGAACACAACGAACTAATTCGATTATTCAAAACTTCGTTCGAAAGGATGCCATCTGATGATCACAGAATCGTCATAAAAGCGGACAAATGACCAGCAGACACTCATGAACGGCAATATAATGCACCGACGGCCGATGAAATATCAATTGTTGTTGTTGGCGATAATTTAGAATCCCGTGATATTGTTATTAAACGTCGAACTGGAGATACATTAGAGCGAATCGGTGAAATTCATCGATCGTATGACTCGCTACAATATCCGCTTATGTTCTGCCGTGGTGAAGATGGATATCACTTGAGATACAACATGATCAATCCTGCCAATGGTTAGTAAAAGAAAAACAAACACTCTTGATTGTAACTTCATTTTTTGTTAACTTTTAGGTGTCGATACAAATAACAAGGTCAGTGCAATGAACTTTTACGCGTATCGATTGATGATTCGCGAAGGAATTGACAACCATCTTTTGAGATATCGCCGATTATTTCAACAGTATGCAGTTGATGTGTACGTGACGATGGAGACAGAACGACTCAATTTTATTCGCTTCAATCAGACCAAGCTTCGATCTGAAGAGTATATTCACTTGCGAGATGCGGTCAATAGCGATGAAGATGTGACAAACCTTGGCCGACTCACGATTTTGCCATCAACATACATTGGCAGCCCAAGGCACATACGTGCGGGATTATGGACGGCCGGATTTGTTTGTTACATTCACTTGCAATCCAAAATGCCCACAGATAACAGAATTATTGAATCGCGGTCAATCAGCAAGCGATCGTCACGATGTCACAGCACGAGTTTTCAAACAACAGCTACGATATTTGATGGACTTTATCGTGCAGCAACGTATATATATTGCTGTTAGATGCTGGATGTACTCTGTTGAGTGGCAAAAAAGAGGTTTACCGCACGCACACATTCTTCTTTGGATGGTGGACAAGATTACACTAGATCAAATTGATGACATCATTTCTGCGGAAATTCCTGATCCAGAGATAGATCCAGAATTATACGAAGTGGTGAAAACCAATATGGTTCATGGACCTTGCGGACACTACAATCCCACTTCGGTTTGTATGTCTGACAATAAATGCACGAAACACTATCCACGGATATAGTAAAGTGTCGTTGTAGTCGTTGGATGCTTTTCCGAAACTGAAACTTGATTACCCAAAAGTGCTGCTTATAAACTAAAATACAAAAGTGCTGCTTATAAACTAAAATACAACATGTCTTAGAAGCTAAAGTACAAGATGTGTGGGTGGAGTAAATTCGTAAGAATTCCTTGCAGCCTGGGAACTGCTTAGTAAACTAAATAGAACTTGTGTGTGCTTTGCTCGATCTTCTTGGATTGCGCGCGGCAAGTCAAGCGATCGAGTTGCCACGCTCGTACGTGACAAATCGTGAGATTGAGCTTGGACTTAAATTCTAAGTCAAGTAGCTAGTGGTCCGTGTGCAGTATGCATTACTCCACCAACCCCAGATTCAACAGTCCCTGTTGAGTTAGGTCGTTCTGTCAATTCTATTTTCACATTTGTATTTTTCTGTGTTTTATTTCTATTGTAGATAATATAGGCTATGAGAATTCCTAATGTAATTAGAATTAATGTCAGTGTGCTTATGCCATAATTTAAATTTTTCTGAAATCCTAATGCTTTAATTTTATCAATGTTTCCTCCTTGTGTAATAAGGATTTCGGAGAAATTTATTTGTTTTTCAAAATTCAAATCATTGATTGTTTCTTCTGGGTAAGAATATCTTTCGTTAACAATAGTTCTTTTATTAGAAAATGTCTTGTTTCTAATTTCAATTTTGCAGTTGTAAAAGTTTATCAAAACATTATTTACAATATTGATGTCCCTATCATCACAGTTTTGTTTTATTCTTATATTGAAAGCGTTTTTATAAGTAGTGTATCGTCTTTAATTTTTTCAATTGTTGTTTTATTATTATATCTTAGTTTACAAGTGTTGGAAGTACAGATTTCACTTTCTTTTAGGTTCTTGAAATTTATTTGTTTGTTGTATTCGTAAATTTTACTGTTAATAACAATTACATATTTCTTTTCTTCTGTTATTTCAAAAAAATGTTAGGTCTGTTTTAACATAAGTTATGGGTAACTTAATTGCTAATACTAGGGAGTTTTCTTTATATGAAAGAAGTCCCAATTCTGCATGTTTTAATTTATAAAAATCAATATTAAATTTTTGGATTTCTTCTGTTGACAAAATGCTAGGGTGTAAAATATTGTGCTTGGCTGATGCTATACTGTCTTGCAGTTGTTCGGCTCTGTTCTCTAAATATTTAAGTTTAAGCATTTGATCGGAGTACAACATGTGTTTGACTATTTTACTGTTTATTGCCTTTGAATCTTTGGATGCGTTTAATATCTTTGTTCTGTCATCTTCTATAGTTTTCTTCAGTATGTTAATGGATTCCCTGAAGTGTTCATCTATGTGGATTTGCTTATTGACTGTCTCTATTATATTATGATTATTTTCGTCTGTTGCTTTTAGGTAACCTAGGATTTCTTCTCTGTCCTCGTTATCCATAAGGCCGAATAACCATTTATATGAGGTGTCTATTATATTAAGAAGGCCTCTTCGTTTTCTATTACTATCTGTTGGTATTAACGTATTAGTTTTGGCTTTAATTGTTTTTATTTCTCCGTATAGCATCTCTCTGTCTCTAATGTTGAATTGATTTAGGTTATTCTCTATATTGCTTTCTATTTTATTAATTATTGATATAATTTCTGTAGGGTGTATTATGTGAAGTATTGTTGTGGTCTCGATAACCAACTGTATTTCTGTCACTCGAATTTTTGCGTATCCTGTTTCACTTTCTATTTGATTTATCTATAGTAATGAGTTGATCATTGTTGCTGCCATTAGGAGTATCATTATTTAGTCATCATTTTGTTCCTGAAATTTGAATTTCCGTTTTACTTGAGTTTTATAATTTTTTTTCCATTTGTTATCTATCGAGATCAAGTGGTCCCCTTCTTTCTTAAAGTTATTTATTTTTTTATATCTAGGTTGTGCTTTACTAACTCTATAATTTTTTACATAGTTATTTTCAAAATCCTTTACATTAATTCGATTCCTGTTAGCGGAATTTATGTTGCATTCTTTTTGTTTATGTAATCTTTCTGAGAATTTATTTAAGTCTTGTTCGGACAATAAGTTATTTATCAGGTCGATTGGTCTGGTATTTGTTGTAGAATGTATCGTATTGTTGTAAGCTATTATTGCTTTGAAAACTTTTTCCTGCAAGTCTTCTTTGTTATTTGGGTCGGCGTTAAAAAGTCTTACATGTTCGTTTAGTGTTGAATGAAGTCTCTCTACGTCTGCGTTGCCTGTTTTGTTATAAGTTGTTGTTAGGTGTATGTCGATTTTATTGTCTTTTAAAAACAGTTTTATTGGTGCTGTATCTAGTTCATTATCTGTCACCAAGGTTTTTGGTTTACCCAAATATTGAATTCTTTGTTTAATTGCGTCTATTATGGATACCCATGTTCTATCTTTCAATTGGTGGGCTGTAGCGTATTTTGTTAATTTATCGATACTTGTAAGGTACATTACTCCTCTCTGTGGATACCAAATATCGAAGTGTACGATTTCGTTGTTTTTCTTATATATTTAAGCTGTGTTTAATTGGGTTTCTGTCAAATTTTACTGTATTGCAGATGTCACAATTGTTAATATATTTATTTATTTCCTCTTGTAATTTTGGGTAATAGTGCGTTCTCTTTATTTCTTCTAATATTTCCTTTATGCCTCTGTGGTTATTTTCTAAATGTTTTTCTTCGATTAGTGTCAAAAGTATCTATTATATCCGTGAGTAGTATGTTTGATCTCATAGCTTTTAAATTTTGATTGTTTGAGAAAAATTTTATGTACAGATCCTGAAATTGTAAGAATAGTTTATCATCTGGACAGTAAATTACTATCAGTCCTTTTTGGGGTAAGTTTGTTTCCATTACTTCTAGGATATTACTCTCAGGAGTCACATATATTACGTTTCGTATTTTTTTCTGGTATAATATGGTTTTTGTGTTTGATGGTCTTTGGGCTTCTTTAAGGATCAATTGATTTTTAAATATGTTGGTTGCGTTTTCTGTTATTCTAATGAAGTCCGTACTGTCGGTCTCTGCGCTGTGTATGGTATTTGTGTCATTGAATACTTCGTTTAAGTTTATCTCTATATCATTGCTAATCCTGCTTAAACCATCTGCTAATACGTTATCTTTCCCTTTTTTGTATTCGATGTTGAAAGTGAATTCGTTCAATTTGATCTTCCAACGCTGAAGCTTCGCGTTGGATTCTTTTAAGTTATTTATCCAAACAAGCGGCCGATGGTCTGTTTTTATAGTGAATTTTCTATCGAATAAATATGGGCGGAAATATTTCGTGGCCCATAAGATAGCTAGTAATTCCTTCTCTATGGTACTATAATTTTTTTCGTGGTCGTTCATCGATCTGCTTGCGTAACATATAGCTTTGTTATTTTGTACTAATACTGCTCCTAATGCGTAAGTGCAGGCATCTGTAGTTCAAGTGAAAGGTTTCCCAAAGTCGGGTGGGTTAAAGTTGGTTCGGTTTTAAGTAGTTTTTTCAATTTTTCAAACGCTTCAGTATACTCGTTGTCTTTAAGGTTTATTTTCATATTTTTCTTTAAATATTTCATCATATGGCAATCTTGGAGTAATCTTTTATAAATAATATCCCGTGATTCCGAGAAATTATTTAATCTCTTTTTGATTCTTGGGAAGTAGAATCTTATCTATTGCTTCCACTTTCCCTGGATTCGTCTTTGGTGATTAAGGGTCCTAGAAATTCTGTCTCTTGTTTTAAGAAGTCACATTTGCTTAGCTGCAGTTTTAGGTTTGCCTCTTTTAAACGGTTTAAAATCTTTGTTAGTGATTCCAGATCATAATATCGTCCAAATAAACTATACAAATTTTTCCTATATATTCCTTTAAAACGTCGTTAATAACTCTTTGAAAGGTTGCGGGAGCATTACGCAGTCCGAAAGGCATTCGTAAGAACTCGTAATGTCCGTTTGCCGTGGAAAATGCTGTTTTGTGAACGTCCCTATCGTCCATTTCTATTTGGTGGAACCCTTTAGCTGAGTCGAGTGTTGAAAAGTATTGACATCTCCCTAATTTGTCAAATAAGTCATCTATATTGGGGATTGGGAACCTATCTTCTTTGCTTATGCTTTTCAACTTTCTGTAGTCGATCACAAGGCGCAATTTTTGTTCATTCGATGAGTCTAGCTTCTTTGGAACAATCCAAATAGGGCTGTTGTATGGACTAGCAGATGCTCTGATTATGCCCTGTTCCAGCATTTGTTTTATTTGCTTTTCTATCTCTGCTTTATGTACTTCAGGGTATCTGTAGGTTTTCGAGTACACTGGGATGTCGTTGTGTGTTGGTATCCTGTGTTTTACCCTGCTCGTAAATGTGAAATTGTCGTTTTCATTATAGAATACGTTTTTGTATTTTTTTAGTGTCTTTATTAGTTTGTCCCTGTCAACGTCATTTCAATGGTTCGTTTTTATGGTGTCTATGTTTTGAATGGTATTTGTAAGTATCTCTATGTTACTCTCTTTGAAACTTCTATCTACATAAACTTCTTCATCTTTGTTTAGGCAGAAGGTGAGTGCTACCTTATTTGTTTTTAACGTCCTGCTCGGATAGTCTATGTTGCACTTAATTTTATCCAATATGTTATTTCCTAATAATCCATCGAATCCTCTTAAAATTACATTCGAGAAATTGAAACACGCAATTTTCCTCTTTAAAAACCGTAAAGCTTGGGACTGTACATAGAGTTCCCACTTGGCGCTCTTTTCCCATTGCTGCTATCCTGGTATTTATTTTCGTTTTTTATTTTGGGTTGCAAATTCCCTCGTTTATCAGACTAAATTCCGCCCCCGTGTCAATAATGAAATACAATTTCCTAATGTGGGTTTCTATTACTATATAGGGAAGTTGTTTCCTTGGTCCGCGCAAAAATTTATATAGGTATTTCCGATGTCCATTGGTTCTGGGACGTTGCTACGATACGTTTGTTTTGTTTGTGTTGAATGTTGTTCTGGTTTTTGCCTACGTGTTTGGTACGAATTGTTTCTTTGGTTGGTCGTTTCGTCGCATTGTCGTTCATTGAAATGATTATTATAGTTTATGTCATTATTTTGATAAGTGTTGCCGCTTCTTCGTTCATTGTTTCTTCTGTTGTCATAGGTTTGGTTTTGTCTACTATTCTGTGGCCTATTAATATTTTGGTTATACGAGTTTTGCCTGCTCTGTGGCCTATTCTGATTCCAGTTTTGGGTATTTGGATATTGGTAATGATTGGGTATGTTTCTCGCGTTGTCACTAAAATTTGTTCTGAAATTCTGCTGGGTAGCGTTATTTCGTATTGTTGGTCCGTATGGGGTATAATTTTGTTGTCTCGTCTCTATAATTATTTTGTATGCCTCATCTAGATTTTCCGGGTTTCTGCCAAAAATCATTGTTTTTGTTGGCTCGGGTAGATTTTCTCGAAAAACTTTAAAAGCGATTCTATTAATTTCTTCTGTTGTATACATATCGTCATTATGGGTTAGTTTCTTTATTAACTTCATTATGTTTTGGTGTTTTGTGTAGTTTATTTATTAACTTCATTATGATTTGGTGATAGTGTTCAATGGTCCCGTACATTTTAAGTGTCTTTAGTCTGTCCATTAAATTATTAGTTGTTTCTTTTTCGCCAAAATTATTTTTTTAAATTTCTTTTAATTCTCCCCAATTTTGTGGGGCTGTGTGTCTATGAAGCACTTGTCTTGTGTCGCCTATGCATTTAGTTTTAACGTATTCAAAGAGAATTCTTTTATTATTATCGTCAAACAATTCGATAGTTGGTAACACATTTTCTACCTGTGCTATGAAATCAGGCAGCTGGTTTATATTTTTTCCATCAAATTCTTGAATGTGACGGATGCAATTTAAAACTAGGTTAAACATTTTTATAGTATTTGCCTCCATGATTAGGGCTCCTTGTAATTCTTAATTTTAACTTATAGGTTTACTTAGCTTTTATTTCGCGTCTGGACTGTTTCCTGCTTCGAATCTGTTTGGGTACTTTCACTGGTACAACTGCTGCGGAGGTTGGAGGCTTGCGCTGCGAAAATTTCTGGTTCACTTGGGTCTGTGTCCGCTACTGTTTGTTGTTATTGATCGGCTAATTGCTGGTGGTGTCGTCTTTGCTTACTGCTGGCGGTGTCGTCTTTTGCTTTTGTGGTCAATTTGGAAGAATTATTTGAATATAATTTAATGAATTCACTCCGTCATTTGTTATTTTTTTTCTCTAATCCTTATTAAATTTTTTGAGGACACGTTGTAATTGTTTAATTCACTTTGTATGTTAATGACGCGTCAATGACACGTCATGACGTCAATTTGAAGAATTATTTCTTATTATTATTTTTTTAGAAACTCACAACGTTTGTTTTTTAATGTTTTCGAAAAAATCGTTATGTTTTTATTATTGTTTCGAATTGTTGTATGTTCTTGAATGATTTTCTATCGAAAGAAATGTATCGAGCCGGTCAATGGATGAGTTTTAACTTCTTCGTCGCGATAGCAATCTTTTGCTATACTGTTGGTTGGTCGCAATAGCAATCTTTTGCTATTTGTTGGTTGGTTTTCCTCGTCGCCAGTAAAGTGGAGTCATTGGATGCTTTTCCGAAACTGAAACTTTATTACTCAAAAGTGCTGCTTATAAACTAAAATACAAAAGGTTTGCTTATAAACTAAAATACAACATGTCTTACAAGCTAAAGTACAATATGTGTGGGTGGAGTAAATTCGTAAGAATTCCTTGCAGCCTGGAAACTGCATAGTAAACAAAATAGAACTTGTGTGTGCTTTGCTCGATCTTCTTGGATTGCGCGCGGCAAGTCAAACGATCGAGTTGCCACGCTCGTACGTGACAAATCGTGAGATTGAGCTTGGACTTAATTTCTAAGTCAAGTAGCTAGTGGTCCGTGTGCAGTATGCATGACTATATCCACTCTATCGGCGTCGCTCATCAGACAACAATGGCAGAACATTCAGCATTCAATTTAGAGGAGTGAATATCGAATTTGACAACACATGGATCGTACCATATTCGCCAATATTGTCTAAAACATTCAAAACTCATATCAATGTTGAGTATTGCAGTTCTGTGAAATCGATCAAATACTTTTGCAAGTACGTCACCAAAGGAAGCGACATGGCGGTTATTGGCCTTGAACGAGATGAGATCAGCAAGTATCAAATGGGTCAATTCTTGAACTGCAATGAAGCGCTTTGGAGAATATTTTCTTTTGTAATTCATGAGCGTTTTCCGACTGTTGTGCATCTTGCAGCTCATTTGGAGAATGGCCAAAGAGTGTATTTCAACCCAGAGAATGCAGTGCAGCGAGCGAAATCACCACCAGCAACAACATTGACGAGTTTTTTCTCAACTTGCGCCAGTGATCCGTTTGCGAGAATATTGCTTTATTCGGAAATGCCTCGATATTATACATGGAATGCATCGTCGAAGAAATGGTTACGCAGAAAGGCTAACCAGGAGATGGACATCCAGGTGTGTTCTCAACTAATGCATGAGGACGAATTTACACAATCCACCCGAAAAACGACGATTGCTTCTACCTTCGGTTGCTATTGATTAATGTACGCGGTTCAACTTCTTTGCGTCATTTCGTACTGTGAATGGTATGGTGTGTGCAACTTTTCGAGAATCATGCCAGCAATTACAATTGCTGGAACATGATAAACACTGGAATCAAACGATGGACAATGCGATAGCTACTTCGCATGCAACTGAAGATCGCACACTTTTCGCGACGATCATTTCGACATGTCAACCTTCAAATCCGCGTCAATTATGGGATACGTACAAAAATTACATTGCCGAAGACATTTTACATCGCATTCGAGTGGCAACATGGAATTCAGAATTGCAAATGAACGATGACATCTAAAATGAAGCATTGGTGTTGATTGAAGATTTGTGTTTGCTTATGAGTGGCAAACTATTGACTAAAATTCATATGCAAGCGCCAAATCGTCAAATCAGAGAAGTACTGAATCGTGAATTGGAACGTGAGCGTGCATACGACAGAATAACTTTTGGAACAACAAGTACAAAGAAATGTTCCATTATTGAATGAGCAGCAAAAGACTGCGTATGATGAATTGATGAAGGCTGTCAATGATGGAAACATCATCATCATCATAATTGGCGTACAACCATTTCTGGTCATTGCCGCGTTATCAGCCTTCGCCAGTCGTCTCTGCTTCGCGCACACTGGCGCCAATTGGAAACACCAAGTGCAGCCAGGTCCTCCTGAACCTGGTCCTTCCAACGTAGTGGTGGTCTCCCCCTCCTGCGTCCGCCACCCGGCGGCATCGATTCAAATACTTTTTTCGCCGGAGCACTTTCATCCATTCGCACAACATGTCCCAGCCAGCGCAGCCGCTGTGTTTTAATGCGCTGAACTATATCAATGTCGGCGTACAGCTCATACAGCTCGTTGTTCCATCTGATTCGATACTCTCCGCAGACGCATATAGGACCATAGATCCTTCGAAGAATTTTTCTCTCGAACGCCCCCAAAGCTCGCTCATCGTTTTTTGTCATCGTCCAGGTTTCGGCACCATAAAGCAGGACGGGAAGGATGAGGGCTTTGTAGAGCGTAATTTTTGTTCGTCGAGAGAGGGCTCTGCTTCTCAATTGCCTACTGAGCCCAAAGTAACACCTGTTGGCAAGAGTGATTCTTCGCTTGATCTCCTTGCTGACATCATTCGTGGTGTTGATGCTGGTTCCCAGATAAACGAAATCCTTCACAACTTCAAAGTTGTAGTCGCCAAATGTGACGTGGTGTACAAGACGCTGAGACTCTTTGTGTGTTGACACCAAGTACTTCGTTTTGTCCTCGTTCACCGCTAAACCCACTCGCCTCGCTTCTCTCTCCAAGCCGGAAAATGCAATGATGGAAACGGTGAACTATTTTTCTTGATGCGCGCGGCAGAACTGGGAAAACGTTCCTGATATCATTGATTTTGGCAACAATACGATCTCAAAATGGCATTGCGATGGCGAGAGCCAAGTTGGATTGCTGCAACTCTACTAGAAGGTGGAAGAACGGCACATTCGGCACTGAAGCTTCCGTTAAACATGCAAATCAATGAAACACCTGTTTGCAACATTTCAAAGCAATCAGCTATGGCAAAAGTGTTGAAGAATTGTAAACTAGCGAACGATAGTATGGGATGAGTGCACAATGGCTCACAAACGGTCTCTAGAAGCACCTTACAGAACAATGATAAAGATCTGCGGAATAATAATCGTCGCTTTAGTGGCGCAATGATACTCTTAGCAGGCGATTTTTGACAAACACTTCCTGTTATTCCGAAATCAACAGCGGCGGATGAATTGAACGCATGTCTCAAGTCATCGTATTTGTGGCGGTACGTGAAAACCATACGATTGACTATGAATATGCGAGTGTTCCTGCAACAGGATAGCACCGCAGAAGTTTTCTCTAAAGAACTGCTAAGAATTGGAAATGGGCAAATTCCGGTTGATACTTCCAGTGGTTTGATATCAATTCCACCTGCCATTTGTCAATTCACTTCAACGAAAGCTGAACTCACCACGAATGTTTATCCGAACATTGGCCAAAATTATCGTAACTACGATTGGTTGAGTGCACGCGCAATTTTAGCTGCCAAAAATACCGATGTTAATGACTTAAACTGGACAATTCAAAGTCAAATTCCGGGAGATTTGCGCTCATACAAATTGATCGATCGTGTTGAAAATGAAGACGAAGCCGTGAATTATCCAGTGGAATTTCTAAATTCTTTGGATTTGCCTGGCATGCCGCCGCATCATTTGCGTCTCAAAGTTGGATCTGTCATTATTATGCTTCGCAATCTTCATGCGCCGAAACTGTGTAATGGAACCCGGCTGATTGTGACGCAGCTATCGAATAATGTGATAGTTGCAAGAATTTTGAAAGGGACTTACAAGGGGGCAGAATGCTTGATTCCACGAATTCCTTTGAGTTCCATCGATTTGTCATTTCAGTTCAAACGTATTCAGTTTCCAGTGAAACTTGCATTTGCGATGACAATCAACAGGTCACAAGGACAGTCGCTGGAAGTGTGTGGCATAAATCTGGAAATGCCATGTTTTTCACATGGCCAGCTATACGTGGCGTGTTCACGAGTTGGAAAACCATCTTCTCTGTACATTTACGCACCGGAACAGAAAACAAAAAATGTTGTTTATCAAGCTGCGATACATTGAAAAAAATGTAGAAAAATCGCAAATAAATGATTTTCAACACAATATAAATTCAACTTTCTTTTCTTTTCAAAACACATAATTTCACGCAGGGCAACGCCTGCGGGGTCAGCTAGTTGCATATAAATATAGAGATATCCTTTTGATAGTACTTCATAGAAATAAATCATTCCGTCAGGATTACTAAAAATAGAACTACAAAATATTTTAGGTATCGATTGTTCTGTCAATAAGAGAATTGTCCTATTAGGAGATTTTAATATATGTATTGGCAGTGACTGTGACCAAGTAGAAGACATCCTAACGGAAAACGGCTTATTATCTCTTCTATGTAGAGATAAGAGTACCACTTGAGGAAACACTCACATAGACTGGGCTTTGTCTAATATGGACAGTAATCCAATCAAGGCGAAAACTTACGAAACGATTTACAGTTACCATGATGCAGTTTGTGTTACAATTTCATCATAGTAGGGTCCTTTATTTTTGCTGCATTCTTTATTTATTTAATGTATATAACTTATATGATTTAAGTGTAGTAATAGGTACAATTAATTAGGTTTCTCGGGAGAGTTTGTAACTCCTTGAGGACGCGTCCCCAGGTAGCGGATAGGGGAAAGCCTCTCGTATATTGGAGGTAGGAGCTGTATCAACTACCTCCCGCGGACCAACAAGCAGTAGAATTCATACCTTCAAACCTTTACTATCAAAAATGTTAAACTTATTTTATGCAGTAGAGCTCTTTTTTATAAATACCATAATGGCCGTAGCAGGTGCGGATAAGTACATATGGAAATGTGAAGTATAACTACAGTACCAAGTTAAGTATATTCATAACTCGAAATCTCTACAAAATATATCAACAAATGTGTCTGTAGCATTATAGAATTCAACTATGAAACTTAGTGATCATTATAGGTGTAACATTTCAACCGACATGGAGAAAAAATTGTGTTGATCCCATATCGCCATGCTTTAACTCTCACGTACATTTCATTTGTATGAGCGTGGTTTTATAAACTATAAAGGTAAAGGGTATTTCGTAGTCGATCTAACCTTACTTCAGACATCTTTACTCGTTTATTATACATTTGCAATGCTTTGTATGATATTCACAATTATTTATATTGATATTAGTTTTATATAAATTTGTAAACTAGGACAACCAAAATCATCTAAATTGCTTATAATTATTTCTTCTCCTATCAAATCTCGTACCCACTTTGCTTTTTCCAAACCTTTTACATATATGTTGGATTTTCTTCTTTCTTTATATTTAGAATAATATATTCATAATGATCTTTGCGCGTTGAGTTACCATCGTGCCAGCGTATTCAATGATGATGATGATTCAACCAATCAATTGTTTTTCTTTCTTCCTTCGATAGACTCGAATATTCAAAAGGTGGTCCAATAATAAACGATTTTATCCCTATATCTGCTCCTGAAATACTGACTTCCTTCGGAATAAATTTAGTTTCGCTATAAAATCCTTGAACATCCATAACTATTGCTCTCTCCGCTTCTATTTTGTAAAATTATAAATTCTCTTTGTTTTCTATGAGAAATAAAATACTAATATAAACTAGCTCATTAGCAAACTATTTATATGTTAAGTTCGTGGAAGCAACCAAAACACAGCCTTCCATAAAAAGTCCCCTCCATCATAGCAAAGACACAAACCAAAACACAGCTTTCCACAAAAGCTTCCAACAAAAAACTCACTGCCAGATGGCGTCTTCGACTTAGAATAATAAATGTGACGGTTTTTGTGATTTTGGACCTTCGTAAGAAAATACACGCGTTTTTGGTCCACAAAATACATTGTTTAACTACTTTACTGGCCTCAGGAGTAATTATTACATGAGCTCATCATAGATTAATAGATAGTAATCACTCCCAAACTTCTCAAGACTTATTTTTTACTATTATTTTAGGAACTTATTTTACTATTCTTCAAGGATACGAACATATTGAAGCTCCTTTTATTTATTATTGCAGATTCAGTATTTGAGTCTACATTTTTTGTAGCTACAGGATTTCACGAGCTTCATGTTTTAATTGGAACATCATTTTTAATTGTTTGTTAATTCGACATTTAAAATGTAATTTTTGTAAATGTCATCATTTTAGATTTGAAGCAGCTGCTTAGTATTGGCATTTTGTTGATATTGTTTGATTATTTTTATATCTCAATTTATTGATGAGGTAATTAATTTTTATATATTATTCTTGAATAAAAGCTGTTTATTTCAGTCAATTACAATAAGCATGTTGGTCTGGTAACGTTGTGCCACTTAATCATCTTTGACGTTTTACAGCCTATATATATTGTTACGAAATTGCCCTCTTGACAATTTACTCTGTTACAAAATTGCCCTCCTGACAATTTATCTAACTCTCTGTACTCGGACTCGTACCACTGGATTGTGTAGTAATCAAACAATCGCTGGTTAAATTAAAATAATTAGCTTTATTTAATTATTGCTATTTACACATTTAATATTAGGCTTAAAGTTTACTTAGTTATTATTTGCACTTTATTTCACAAACCATTAGTCACTTTATTTAATAAGTAATTTCATCACTTTGCAAAATTACAAATACTGCTAATACTGCTGCTTAGATTAAAATGCCTGATGTATACACTTTTACGATCTCTGATCTACTGTCTTCGACTTTGAACAGTCTTGTCGCTTTTATAGTTTTCGAATGGTTGGAGTCGAAAATTCTACGCTATTCTCGTATTTTCTAGAAGCTTCTATCCACTTCGACAGAAGTCGAGAATATTCTTTTTGATATTACCGACGGATGGTTCTTGAATAAGCTTTTATTCGAATAGTTCGCAACTTGACTCACAGCGGGCACTCATTCTCCAGATGGGATCCTAAAAGTATGCAATCCCTTTTCACTGAGCTATCACGTTTCAATATTTTTGTTTTCCTATCTCTTCTTCCGGTGGACGGCTTTTTGATTTTTTAGTTCTAAAGCGGCTTGTTAATAAAATCAACGAAAGTTTGCACAATCTTAACAGGTTATGGGGCCAGATGCGCAATATTTAATAATTTAAAAGTTTTTAAATTTCTAATGAGCGATATTGTAGACATCAGTGAACTCTTTGACGCAAAACTTGATGGGGAAAAATTTCAGCACGAGTGACAAATTTTCAATTAAAATGGCAGCAAACTCTGCATCTTGTTCCTCGCGAATCGAGTCTGCAGGTCGATGCGCTGCTAATTAAAAATTATCTCTGGGAGTTCGTCAGCGGCGGCTTTGTAATGCCAGTAGAGGATGTCGCAAGAAGCGCTTGGTTAAAGCAGGATAAGAAAGCTGAAGCGGATATCTTACCTTCGGAGGTAAAGCAAATACGTGGATGTTAGACTTCACGTGAAGTTTGGCTTAAGCTTGAGTGTATTTATGCTTCAAAGGGGGCTGCGCGTAAAGCGACGTTGGTGAAGCAAATTATGCTGCAGAAGCTGGACGAAGGTGGCCATGTAAAAGACCACATCGCACGTTCCATCAACTTTTGAAAACTTTCGTTGCGCAATCGAATCTCGTGATGAACTACCTACTGCCGAGGTTTTGAAAGTCAAAATTATAGAAGAGAGCGAGGCACGATTGCAAGCTTCTGGAAGTGTGATAGCAATGGTTGCTGGTGGTCGCACACGTGATCTAATTTCGAACAAGGAAATATGGCTACGAAAGGTATTTTTGGATGTTTCAATTACGGTACGCTTGGACACAAGTCGAATGCCTGTTCTTCAAAGAAAAATGATAATGCAAAAGGTTACAAAGCAGCCTCATCATGTTGACGAAACATACGCCGTATCCCATTCTGTAACTAGTGGAATGACTATTTCAACAAACACTAATCGTACTTGGATTCTCGATAGTGGTTGCACAGCGCATTTATGTGGAGATGAAAGTATTTTTAATTCAATGTGCAAATCTCCAAAAGTTAAGTTAAATCTGGCAAACCAAGCCTGTGCTGAGGTTCAAAGCACTGGCGGAGTCGAGCTGACGGTGGCTGGCGATATAAAAATACGCTTTTTGTTCCGTTTACCATTTCCCACAATCCATGCGCTGAGATGCTGAAGATAATACAGTCAGATGTGGTTGGTCCTTTTCGTACGGAATCTACAGAACGAGCCAGGTATTTTGTTCCGTTCATAGACGACAGCTCTAGATGGTGTGAGGTATATTTCTTATGAGAGGAAAGCGGTGTTTTCGAAGCTTTTAAAATGTATCAGCGATGTGTGGAAAATCAAACTGGGCAAAGAATAAAATGCTTGCAGTCAGACAATGGGCGTAAGTATTTTCATAATGATTTCAAAAAATACCTTTCAGATCATGGCATTATGCGGAGACTGTCTATTTCTCCACCTCCACAACAAAACGGAGTAGCAGAGCGTCATAATCGTACGCTATTAGATGCGGGAAGGTGCTATTGCTCCAATCAGGATTGAGTCAGACGTTTTGGTCATTGGCCGTGTCCACGGCATGTTATATACGCAATAATCCAACAAGCAGTTTAAAAAGGAGACCACCTTTCGAAATTTTTATCAAAGAAAAGAGCAAACTGGACTACTTGAAGTCATTTGGATCCAAAGTAATGGTTCTCGATAAGGATCCCGGCAAAAATAAGTTTGCACCGAGAGCAACCGAGGGAATATTTGTGGGGTATCCACACGACAAAAAGGGATATCGCATATGGATGCTAAGCTCACATAAAATAATATGTCCGCGTGATGTTAAATTCGTCGATGAGATTTGTAGGCAATAAAGCATTTCAAAGAGAACTCCAGTGGTAGCAGTGAACAGCAAAGGAGATGAAGGTAGAGCTCCTGGTCGGCCAAAGATATTGCACACAGGGCGTAGAGGACGGCCTCGAAAACTTTTTCGCGCTCGCACTTTCACGTCAGAAGAAAAATCTTCAGAGGAGCTTAAAGTTGAATCAGATGAGCTGGAGGACGATGTTTTTGCTGGCGTGCAGCGAACGTGCCTGCGTGCGAAGAATGGATGGATGCCATCGAGCCAGAAGTGGTGAGTCTTATTGAAAATGATACATGGGAGCTTGTAAAATCGGCTATTGCACGAAATGTTGTCGGCTGTCGTTTCGTACTTACAAACAAATGTGGATTAGATGGCAATATTGAACGACGAAAGGCACGACTAGTAGCAAAAGGCTGTAGCCAAAAACATGGTGTAGATTATCACCAAACATTCGCACCAGTTGCAAGACTGGAAACTTTGCGACTAATGCTTGCTTTATCCGTGCAGTTTGTACTCGAGATCTGACAATTTGACGTTTTGACTGCCTATTTAATGGAAGAAAAGATATTGATGAAAGTGCCAGACATGCTGAGTGAGATTCTGGAGCGTATTGTTTTAAAACGAGGTAGAAGCACTGATATTCGTATACGAGCGAATAAAATGCTGAACGATTTTCGTGATGGTGGTAATGTTTGTGCGCTTACAAAGGCTCTGTACGGGCTCAAACAAACAGGTCGTCAATGGTATAAGAAGTTGAAAGCCAAACTTGTAAATATTGGGTTTAAGCCAATTATGAACGAGCCATGCTTATTTTATTGTCACGTAAATAATGAACTCACATTACTGTTGGTCTACGTCGACGATATTCTTATTGCATCACAAAAATTGCAAGAAAATTTAAAGATTAACTTTTGGAGGACTTTGCAATCAAGGATTTTTTGTTTGGCAAATTTCTGCCTTGGTTTGGAAATATTCCAAAATTATGCCATTATAAAATTAAAGCAATCACGATATATAAAAAATTGCTCAGAAGTTATGAGGCCTGATATTGCGAATAACATATCAAGATTGGCGCAGTTTTTGAACAACATTGGCAGGCTACTAAAAGAGTTTTGCGGTATTTCGCTGGTTCGGCAAATAAAGGCTTAGAATATAAAAGGACGAATGATCAGCAGCTTGCTTCCACCGATGCTGATTGCGGTGGATCCGTTATGTACCGTCGCTCTTATACAGTCTACGCGTTTATTCTCAGTGGAGCTGTTATAACCTGGAAATCGGAGAAGCAACGTACCGTAGCACTTTCTTCTACTGAAGCCGAGTTCGCCAGTTTAGCTGAAGCAGCGAAAGAAGCAATTTATTTGCGAAGTTTCTTAAATGAGCTTGGATGAAATGATCTTACTAGAATTAAAATTTTTTTCGATAATCGAGGAGCACAGTATTTGGCGAGTGATTCTGTATTTCATGTTCGCACGAAATATATAGATATGAGAACTCATTTTGTTCGAGAGTCGGTTCCGCTAAGATGTTTGTATTGAAACATGTACCAACACAGCAAATGATTGCCGATATAATGACTAAATCACTACCGAGAGCAACTCATGAGAGTTGTCTAACAGCACTTGGTTTCTGCACTTAAGACAACCTGCATATTGAGAGAGAGTGTTGAAAAAAAGCTGTTTATTTCATTCAAATACTATATGCATGTTGGTCTGGAAACGTTGTGACACGTCATCATCTTTGACGTTTTACATCCTATAAATATTTTTCTTTTCCTAGCGCTTCTTCCGGTGGACGACTTTTTGATAGTTTAGTTCTAAAGTGGCTTGTTAATAAAATCAACGAAAGTTTGTACAATGTTAACAATTATAAAAACTTCATTTGACTTCCAATCATAAAGTTTATTTTATTAATATAAAAAAAACTTAAAATTATATTTATTACTAGAATTTTAATACTAATTTCTATAATTATAATAATTTAAGCTTCAATTGTTTAAAAAAAAATGTTTTTAGATCGAGAAAAAGCTCTCCATTTGTATGTGGATTTGATCCAAGATCATCTTCTCGTCTTCCATTTTCCTTACGATTTTTTTGAATCACTATAATTTTTTTAGTTTTTGATGTAGAAATTGCTTTAATTTTAGCTATAATCATTATTATTAAATTTTCAAATAATTGGGATTATAGTTAAATTAATAAATATTTAAGTTGCTTTTAAAAGTTATTGAAAAATTAATTAATCTTATATTTATATATTTGAAGTGATATATTGCAATTAGTTTCGACCTAATAGTTGGTAAATTTACCTTTATTTTATATTAATTGAAACCAAAAGTATATCACTATTAATGATAAAACTGAATAAATTATTCAAACCTTTAATTTTTTAATGGTTATACTTCTATGTATATAGTTTAATAAAAACTTTACATTTTCAATGTAAAAATAAATAATTATATACTATAAATTACTAGAATAAATTCAGTATATTTTAAGACTAAAATAATCATCACTGCAGCTTAAATATTGAGCTTTAAATAAGGCTATTTTAATATTTTTTTTTTGGTAGAGAGAGTAAAAATGCCTGTCGCATAATCAAAACTGTCGTCACAGATTTGGTATGTGAGAATTGCACTCACTCAAACATCCCCCTCTCTCGTTGAGAACAT
Organism: Clusia tigrina; assembly: GCA_920105625.2. NCBI lineage: Eukaryota > Metazoa > Arthropoda > Insecta > Diptera > Clusiidae > Clusia > Clusia tigrina. The sequence goes on along the minus strand of OV050030.1, from coordinate 165,744,149 downwards.
CTCCCCATCCTGGAACCCTTTTTATACTTCCTTCAAGGTGGAGATTCTCACTTCGTCCCTAATGGACTCAGAACATTATTCCTGTGTCCAGGTCCCGCTTTTTCCGTTGGAGTACATTTTCCATATATTTATCTACGTGGTCCCAGCAATTCGCTACCATACAGCAGACTGGAGTGCGTTGTCATCATCAGAAGCTTCCTCTTGATGGATGTCGGTCCTCCAATGTTTGCCATTCGTCTGCTGAGAGAAGCCATTACCCGTGCTGCCTTCGCCGCCGCATTTTGCATTTGCGCCCAGTAGGTGAGCTTGGATTCAAGCTGAATTCCCAGGTACTTTATCACCTTTTGTGTCCTGATGGTCTCGGAGCAAACTCTCAAGTCGATTTCTATTGGAATGTGCTTTCTCGTGGGGAATAGCAGTTCCGTCTTTTCCGTGGCCAACTTCAAGCCATGTGAATCGAGCCACCTCTGGGTTCTGATCATGACCTGGTTCAGCTTTCTTTGGGCGTCTTCCGAGTCGCGTGCGGTGATGAAAGCCGCAATGTCGTCTGCGTATCCGACTAGATGAGTATCATCTAGCATTTCTATACGCAAAATGCCGTCGTAGCTTATATTCCAAAGGTCCGGTCCGAGGATGGACCATTGCGCTGCCCCTGACGTGATGGTTCTGGTTCGGGTGCCATTTTTGGTCTCGTATATCAACATTCGATCTTTAAATTAGCTCCGGATTATCTTCTTCAAATAAGCTGGTATCTGAAAACGATTTTCAAGTGCCTCGATAATATCCACCCTCCTAGCGCTGTTGAAAGCTTTTCTGACGTCTAATGTAACAAGGAGTACCACTCGCCTGGAGTAGTCATTTCTTTGCTGTGCCGCTAGCACACTTTCTATGTCATCTTCTACGGCGCCAATTGTGGACTTTCCTGGTCGAAGATCGTGTTGTCGGGTGGAAATTCCCCCAGCGTTTTCAATAGTTGCTGCTATCCGGGGTTTGAGTAGTCGCTCCAAAAGTTTGCCCGCGGTGTCTAGCATATACAGTGGTTGATATGTTGACGGTGATTTGGAGTTTCCTTTTCTCTTACTGATGAGCACTAGCCGCTGTCTTTTTCATACGTCTGAGAATATTCCTTCTGTCAGGCAAGCATTGTACATATCGAGAAGTACTTGGGGATGGCCATTTTATACTATTTTTAGGAGTTCTGCTGGAATACTGTCGATACCCGGTGCTTTGTACGGTTATGGCGGCTGCTTTAAGTTCATCTTCCCTGAAAGGAGGTGGGACTTCCTTGACCAGCTCTTCCGATTCGTCTCTTAAGGCATGTATAGGAAATAGAGCGTTTACTATATTTTCCATAGCATGGTCTTCTAGTTGGGGAACCGATGCTCTTGCTCCAAGCTTTTTCATTACGACTTTATATCCCAGTCCCCATCGATTGTTGTTTATGTCGTTTCGGAGCTCCTCCCATTTCTTCTCCTTGCTGGTGCGAATAGCAGTTTTGAGGGTTTTCCTAGTAGCTTGGAGATCTTCTCTTTCCGCAATCGCGGATCCCACACGCCTTGCCCTAGTGTATTTTCTTCTACACCGCAGACAGACCCGTTTGAGTTTAGGAATTTCCTTTATCCACCAGTAAACGGCCTTCTTGTGCTTATTTGGTCCTATTTTCGGGATCGCTTCGGTTCGTTTCAATGAAAAATAAAATACTCATATAAACTCACTCATTAGCAAACTATTTATATGCTGAGTTTGAGAAAACAGCTGCATTTTTATTAGAAAACGCGCATCCGAGTTGAATAAGCTTTTATTTAAACAGAACGCATCTGCATTTTATCTGTAAATACCAAAGTGAGTTGAATTTTTAGTTTATAAGAAACTTGTGGTGATCAAAAGCGCAAACAAAGTGAACTTTTCCTTCCAGCAAACACACAAACCAAAACACAGCTTTCCACAAAAAGTCCCCTCCCACATAGCAAAGACACAAACCAAAACACAGCTTTCCACAAAAGCTTCCAACAAAAAACTCATCGCCAGATGGTGTCTCTAAAAGATTTCGATGTAGAATAATAAATTTGACGTTTTTGGTGAATTTGGACATTCATAAGAATATACACGCGTTTTTGGCCCAGAACATACATTGTTTAACTACTAATACCTAATCACCAATTTGGTTTCAGACGTAATCATTCTACTATGGAACAAGTGCACAGAGTAATAAATAAAATCTCTACTGAAATTGACAAAAAAGACTTATGTGTAGCTGTATACTAAGATGTTGCAAAGGCGGTTAATGCATAAGTTTCAACACCAACTGGCGCAAAGTTAATATCAACTGATATGTAGCTATATCAGTGACAGGCGAAGTCGTTGGAAAAGGATCAACAGACGAATTATTCATGAAAGCTAGACAACCACCTCAGCGTGATAATTTTAAGAGAAAAATCAAAATAAATTTAAGTGCTGAAAAATAAAATAGAACAAAATCTCGAACGAAATCACTCCAAAAGTAGACAATAAAGAAAAAAAATCAAAAGTGAAAACGCGCCAAGGAGAGTGGCAGCACCAGTAGCAAAGCAGTAACGGATCAGCGCAAAAGAAGCTAATTAAAAAGAACAATAAAATATTTCTTTACTTTGCGTAAGCCAAATAAAGAAAAAATATTACACAATTTAAAAAAATTGCAGAAGGTTTTTGTGTTACTACATTATTATTGTGTTAATTTAAGTAAATTGTAGAGTTATTAGATTTTAAGAAACTGAAACAGTTATAATGCTGGATGGCATACTAAAGGGTAGTCAATAAAAATTGCAAAATGTAAATTTAACCGATCGCACTTCCAGCACATCCTCCAGACTTCCTATACCAACCATAATGGTTCCAAATTTAGCTAAGCAGATAATCGATATGGTAATAGCTACAATAAAAAATGTTAATAATCCCTTAACAGAAAATTATGACAGCGACAATCCAATAAATTATAATAATGAAGTAGACAGCGTACCAGATATCGTAAAGTGCTTACGAGACTTGTCAAGGAAAGTAGAAGAGTTTAATTCTTGGCGAAAGACAGTTGGCCGTACTTTCACGATGTACGATCATATGAAGGGTACATAATAATATTACCCTTCATACGATTCGTCACAAAATTGTGCGCGAAGCAGATATGGCACTTGAGTCATACAGGACTCTCCTCGATTAGAAAAAAAATGTCTAATGATGCATTATTCTTATAAATGGGACATTGGTACTCAGAGTGCCAAATGACTATGTTGACACAATATAACAATACCATTACCAACTTTTACTAAAAAATTTATCAGCATTTATCACTAATTCTAGATAAGGTTGGATATTTTGGAATATGCAATTCGAGCAATGACCAATTTATATAGAGATAAAGCAATATACACATTTATTTAGGGACATTGACCTACCGCGATTACTTAGTATTAGGGAACCCTCAACTTTACCACAAGCCCTACATTTGTGTAAAAAATTGGACAATATGATTACAACAGTTTTAAGAAGGTTCATAATATAACAACGCCATCTAGACCCCCGACACAAAATTGCTCTTCCTTGCAAACACCGGACAGCAGATTTTATCCAGAGTTAGCACATTTTCCTCAACCATTTCGAATCACGATCTTTCCCGACCCCAACATTCTATGCAATTTCAGCGTCCTAATTATACAAATTATTTATAATTCATTCCGACCAAGATTAAACAACCAATCGAGATTTAATAACCAACTGCAATTCAATAACCAGCCGAAATATCAGCGTAACAACTAGCCAGCATACAATATATGGGGATTGACTCCACTATTCAGACGCGTCAGGTCAATTATCAAAACAGACCTTGTCAACAGCCCAGTCAATTCCCCCAAAAACGCCTTGCTTCACAGAAAGTCTACAGTCCAAATAAAATGCAAAGATATTTCCACATTAATGGAAGTCTACCTGAAGAAACAGAGGAAAATTCTACAGAATATCCCGGAAATTACCAAGAACATTATGATGAGAATGAAATCTTCGAAGCGGAGGATATTGATAATTTCTATTTTTTAGATTAGGGAAATCTTCACTGAGATATTCTCAAAATACTAATAGACACAGGTTCGAATAAAATCTATATTCAGTCCATGCGAATCAGAAATCCTATCGCTAACGAAAAATTCTTTTTCGTAAATTCAGTTGCTGGAAACATTAAAATAACTCACTATACGTTTGTAAATATCTTCGGAGCGGAAACAGAAAAACTAAAATTCTTCATTTCACTTACGCTAAAAACTTTTCATGGTATCATAGGCAATGATACGCTGAGACAACTAAAAGCAACGAATCACACATACAAAAGCTATATGACCATTTTTCCAAATCTAAAAATACCTCTTAAAAAATAGGCTACACAGGACATTAATAGCATTACTATTCGAATTCATATCCGTACCTCACGGCGTTACAAGAAGAACGTAAATCAAATCGAAGAACTCCTCGCAGATGGAATCATAAGACCACCAAAATCACCGTATAATTCACCTCTTTGGAATGTTCCAAAAAAATTGGACGCATCTGGTGGGAATAAGTTTCGTATGGTAATTGATTACCGTAAGCATAACACTGTTACCATCGCAGATAGATATCAAATCCCAGAAATAAATGAAGTCCTTTCTAACCTCGGGAAAAATTCCTCTAAAGGAGTCCGATATCGAGAAGACTGCATTTTCCACAAATAATGGAAAATTTGAGTTCGTCCGTCTGCCTTTTGGGCTAAAAAATGCTCCCTCCATCTTGCAAACAGCCTTAGACTACATAGACGATATTATTATATTCGGGAAAAGTGAAGAACAGCATTTTGAAAATTTAGAAAGAATATTTAGAAGACTGGAATCTGCAAATATGAGAATACAGTTAGATATTTGTGAGTTTTTACAGAAGGCAGTCGAATTTCTGAGATATGTAGTACGAATGGACGGAATACAAAAAAACAGCAAAAGGGATATGCAATAGTTAAAATTCCAGTACCTAAGACTCTGAAAGAACTTCGCTTATTTCTGGGTATGTCAGGTTATTACCGCATATTTATAAGGGATCATGACAAAATATCCAAACCATTGACAAGCACGCTAAGCGGCGAAGCGGGACGTGTTACAAAAAATGCTTCGAAGAATAAACCGTTTAGTTTCGATAATGCTGCCATTGACTCTTTTAATGCAATTAAAAGTTCATTAACATCCAAGGAAGTCATTCGGTCCCATCCAAATTTTGAAAAAAACTTTGATTATGCAATCGCTGCTGTTCTGTCATAAGATAATAAGACCAATCGCATTCATTTCAAGGACGCTCTCTGGAACGGAAGAAAATTACGTGACTAATTTTTTTTTTTTTTTTTTTTTTTTTTTTTTTTTTTTTATATATTTTATTGAATCTTCTAAAATATCTTAGAACTAACAATAAATCTTCATAGTATGTATATTTAACATTTCACTTTTAAATTCATTTCAATCATTACCAACCTCCCAGTGCCAATGCTTTAAGGAGTTATTGTATATGACAAGAAGTAGCGCAATACTTAAATAATAGCGTAATGAATAAGCTTAAAATCTAATTTGTTGCTAAGCGCAGCACGTCCATCCTTTTCAGGCGGGTGTGTCCTTGATGCTGTAGTAGGCGCCTCGCTAATGCATTGGGATGCTTGTCTAGCTTTGCTAAGTAAGATTCAGCAAGTCGGGAAACTTCTTTAGTTACATACGGGATATGTAAATCTCTGTGGATGTTAATGTTTTTGATGTACCAAGGAGCATTGGTAATCATTCGAAGAATTTTCGATTGGGCTTTTTGCAGCTTTTCGACATTTGAGGGTGAAGCAGTACCCCAGAGTTGGATACCGTAGGTCCATATAGGCTTGATAATTACTTTATAGAGTAGAACTTTAAAGTCCAGTTTGAGCTTGGACTGCCTGTTCAAAAGCCAGTTTAGCTCATTTATTTTGAGTTTAATTTGAGTAATTTTTGCACTTATATGCTTTGCCCAAGTAAGTCTACGATCTAAATACATTCCTAGATATTTAGTTTCTGTCGCCTGAGGGATCGGCTTGGTGTTAATTTGCACAGGGGGGCAAGCACTCCTGCATAGAGTGAATGTGACATGAACGCATTTCGACTCATTGACTTTGATTCTCCAGTGGTCAAGCCATTCCTGAAGCATGTTGACGTGTACTTGGAGAAGTTTTGACGCCTCTTTCGGATTTGTGTGAGTACACAATATGGCTGTGTCATCGGCAAAAGTATAGGTGATAGTCTTGCCGTATGTTGGCATATCTGCAGTGAACAACGTATAGAGCAGGGGGCCTAATACGCTGCCTTGCGGTACTCCAGCTTGTATAGGGTATTCAACTGAGATGAAGCTTTTTTGTTTCACCACAAAGCGTCTACCTGAGAGATAGCTTTCGAGCAATGTGTAGATGTTAAGAGGTAACATACATTTCAGTTTGTGCAAGATTCCTTCGTGCCAGACCCTATCAAATGCCTGAGTGATGTCGAGAAAAACTGCGGAACAGTATTGCTTCTTTTCGAACGTTTCTTGTATAGTGTTTACAATGCGATGAACTTGTTCGATAGTACTGTGTTTTTCTCTAAACCCAAACTGGTGGTTTGGTATAACATTAGACTGTTTGACAACGTCTTTAATACGCTTTATTAACAAACTTTCAAAGAGTTTTGAAAAAATTGATAGCAGACTAATTGGTCTGTAGGAAGAGACGCTTGTTGGGTCCTTTCCAGCTTTGGGAATCATGATATTTTGAGAAATTTTCCATGAGTAAGGAAAGAATCCAGTGCGTATTATAGCATTTAATATATGCAAGAGATGCATTGTGGCTATTGCTGGGAGCTCTTTTATCATTTGGCCCGTAATCAGATCACGCCCTGGAGATTTTTTGGCATTGAGTTGTTTGATAGCGTTTGTCAGCTCCTTTTTGGCAATCGAGATACCATTGACGCTAGGGATAGCATCAACCGCCTTTAGAGAACGGACGGAACTAGCAAGATTAGGGGTGAAAACTTGCTCCAAATGATTTGCGAATGCTATTCCCTTTTCTGCATCACTTCTTGCCCAGTTGCCGTTGGGAAGGCGTATTGGTGACTCCATTTGAATGGGTTTTTTCGAGTTTTTGGTCGTTCGCCATAGAGAATAGCTTGAGGCTTCTGTAGGACAGAGGGTCTCTACAAACTCGTGAAACTCGGAGGTTTCCTTTTCTTTTAGAAGGTGATGCAGTTTTTTAGTACATTCATTCAGTTTCTTCTTCAGAGAAGGTGATCTCTGCAATTGCCATTCTCTCCTAAGAGATCTTTTTTCGGAGAGGAGCTTCAGGATGTCTTGGGGAGTACACTCTTGTCGGGTTTGAGCTTTAGAACGTGGTGTAGCAATTTTTACTGATTGGGATAGCAATTGAGTGAAATTGAAAATAGCGGAGTTTATTTCCTGCTCAGACTTTAGGGAAGTCTTTATTTCAAGATGTGAACTTATGAACATCTTATATTTAAGCCAGTCTGTATTCTTGTAGTCGAAACTACCACTCACGTTTTTCTGATAGGAGTTTTCAGAAAAGATAGTTATTATTGTGGGAGTGTGATCAGAGGACAGCTCCAGAGAGGAATGCACAAGAGAGTGTACATTATTTATACCTCTAGTGATGGCGAAGTCAATAAGATCTGGAATCTTCTGTTTGTCGGATGGCCAGTATGTAGGCCATTGGACAAGACATTAAGACCAAGAGCATTTATCGCAGAGAAGAGTTTTCTGCCTTTGGGAGTTACTAAACGTGAGCCCCAATGAGTATGCTTTGCATTAAAGTCTCCAGCAGCAATGAACTTAGCATCGAGAGTACTAAAGAATTGTTTGTACTGCTGCTCATCTATATTAAACCTGGGTGGGCAATAGATGGATGATACTGTCAAGCCTTTGACGTATTCTTCGAGCTGAATAGTCGTCGCTTGTAGATAATCGGTACAGTATCCTTGCAATGGGAAATGCTTTATTCTATTCTTGATCAGAATAGCTGTACCACCACGTGCTTTGCCACCGGGGTGTTTGGTGTCATAAACTTTGTATCCCGCTATCTGGAAACAGTTTTTCTGAGTAAGGTGAGTTTCAGAAATTAGCATCAAATCTATTGAGTTATCGTTGAGAAATAGTTTGAGCTCATTTTTGTGCTGACTTATGCCATTTGCATTCCAATGACAGATTTTCAGTGCGTTCATGGTTTAGTTAATAGGGATTGCAAAAGCATGTTCTGATTACGTATCATGTCTTGCATCATACTTTGCATTGAGTACATAAATTGCGTCATATTTGCGATGAACTCTTGTAAAGTCTTTTCAAGAGTACTCTCATCATTTTTTGGGTTTACTGGTGGGGTGCCTTTGAGAATATTTGCGTAAGATATACTTGAAGGCTGTGCTTCACGGGCAGAGATTTCGCGCAAAACTGTTACGGGAGGAACAGTTTTAACTTGTTTTGGCTGAGGTGCAAATTTCTTTTTTATATGAGCGTATACAGTGCAGCCTCTGTAGTTTGCAGTGTGATTTTCACCACAGTTGCTGCATTTTTTGACACTGGAGTCGTCTTTGGGCTTTGTGCAGTTTTGTGACATGTGGAGATCACCACAAACGACACATACACTGGGAAGTGTACAGTATTTTCTAGTGTGCCCAAATTCTTGGCAGTTCAGGCATTGAACTGGTCCAATTCGCTTGTGGGGTTCTTCTACAGAGATTTTTCTATGTAGAAGATAGCGAAGGTTGTAGATCGGGTGTGATTCGCCTTTTCTGAGGTTCGAGTCGACTGGCTGTAGCTCAACGCGAAAGAGCGGCAGTGGAATCTTATCTTTATTGCGTATGTTAAACACAGAGTTTGCTGTATAACCCTCTTGGGATAGGGCTTCTCTTATTTCGTTGACATCTACGTCAGCTTCGATTCCTCTAAGGACAACAACAATGCCTTTGCTACTTTTAAGTTGGTAGGTGTAATAGTTTTTTTTTCTCTGTGTCAAAGAGATTGACGACTTTGCGATAGCTTGATTCGATATATACTTGAATTTTGGTTTCATGTATTTTGCCTTTTAGTATTGGGACAACATGAAAGTTTTTAGCACCAATTAGAGTAGTTAGAGTATTTACGAGAGCGTTAGAATTGCGCTCCCTTAAATAAATTGGTGGGGGCTTTACCTCTTTTAGCACTTTCTGGGTAGAATTGTCTTCGGCATTTGCAAGAGGTGCAAACCTGTTAGAAGCGAGTGGATTCTTTTCAGTAGCAGAATCATTAGATTTAATCTGCTTTGCCGATTTTTGAGACAATTTTTGAGGACTCAACTTGCGCTTAACCACAATATAGCGGTCCATACCAGTCTGTATTGCCGAACCTTTTCCTTGGTTGACTGTAGCATGCATGTTGAGAGGTTCTAATGGTGAGAGAGAGTTGCTTTGCATACTCCACGGCAAAGTGTTTACCGACCCAGAGCCAACAATAAGCGTACTTACGTTTTTGCAGCAGTCGTTACTTACTGTAATGTGCTCAAGCTGAGAGCCAGCGTTAGCAGAGCCAGAGAGGGAGAGCTGTTTATGGGAGCAGTCAGACACTGAAAAACTGCGCTGCCTACCGCTGCTGTCGAATTGCGCTATAAGTGTATTAATTTCACTTGGCGAGAGATCGCAACTGTTTTTATTTATTTTCACGCTGTTGTTATTGTTTTGTTGTGTTTGCACATCGGTTGTCTTCGTTGCCGTTGCTGCACTAGCTGAACGCGCGGGTGGCGACCGCAACATGTAATGTTTACAGGTCAGATTTTCGCGATTTTTTTTTTATTTTGTTCCTTGTTGTATGTAGTTATATTTATTAGTACTTTTTGTTAGCCGGGTAGAGAGTTTTTGATTTTTTTTTGTTTCTGATGATGTTTTTTTTTTGTTTTTAATTTTTGTTTTCGTTTTTTTAGTTCTTTTTCGTGGTTAAAGCTTAGAGCCGCGGAGAACACGTCTGCTCGCGACACGTTTTAATGAGAAAGAACGTGACTAATGAGAAAGAAATGCTCGCCATCATTTGGTTATTAAATTCATTAAGAGACTATTTATATGGCTCGAAAAATGTAAAAATACTCACGGATCGCCAACCACTAACATAAGCCTTAAGTACATAAAATACAATTAGTAAAATGAAAAGGTGGAAAGCCATTTTAGAGGAATATAACTATGAACTGTTTTATAAAACCGGAAGAGCAAATATCGTCGTAGATACCTGGTCAAGCATACCTATTGAACCCAACTCACTCACGCCTACTGTCCACAGCGATGAAAGTGCTAACCAAAATTGAATACCATGTGTAGAAGTACCAATCAACGTCTTTAGGAAACAAACTTTTATTAAACACTGAGAGACTTCAACCTATCAATTAAAGATCATATTTCCAACCATCCATATACATATAATTACGGAACCGCACATGATAGAAGAAAAACTCATATCTCACCCTAAAAAATACCTCAATTCATGCGTTATAAACGGTATTCATCCAGAAGAACGAATTATGGGCATTATACAAAATTTCTATCCACTTCATTTTTATAACTATAAAATCAGATACACTCAAAAGTTTGCAGAGGACATCATTAATGAACAAGAACAGGAAAATATTATCTTAGAAGAACATACCCGCGCATATCGAAACATGACAGAAAATAAAATACAAATTCTTGAGAAGAACTATTTCCCAGGAATGGCAATTTTGATCAAAAGGGTGACTTCAATTTGTACGACATGTAAAGAGAACAAATGCGATCAGTATTTTAATCAACCAAAGATAAATGGGACTCCACTTCCTACTTTCCCAGGACAAACCGTACACATTGACATATTTTTAACAGAAGGAAATATCATAATGACAGCAATTGATAAATTTACAAAATATGTCCAGACTAAAATTTTAAAGAGTAGAGCAATAGAAGATGTACGACGACCTCTGAGAGACTTAATATTATTTTTTCGCGTGCCAAAGTCCTTAGTCATTGATAATGAGCCATTCCTCAATTCAAATTCAATGAAATTTATGATGAACGATTGACGTTTACATGACACCTCCATATCGAAGCCAAGCTAACGGCCAACGACCACTCAACTGTTGTTAAAATAATGCGTTGTCTTAAAGAAGACAGAATACAGAGTAATTTCGAAGAACTACTAGAACGCTCAGTGTCTCAATACAATCACTCAATACATTCAGTGACAAGAACAAACCGATGGACCCATTTTTTTGGACGAACACCGGAATATTATGAAAATCGGGACTTAGTAATTTCGAAAAACTTGTTCAGAAACAACAAAATGTCTTACAATATCATAACCAAGACAAGCATGAATTAAAACAATATTTACCAGGAGAAATAATTTATACTAGACAGAACAAAAGATTTGACACTAAAATTAGTAATAGATTTAAAAAGAAAGTGGTAAAAGAAGACAGACACTCTACGGTAGTTATAGAGAATGGAAAAATTATACACAAAGGTTTTATACGAAACTAACAATCCGTCTTAAAATAAAATTAAAATATCCTACCTTATAACCCTTCGTATCCCACATTATATTGCAGCTAATAATTAATATCAATTAGCAATAATAAAATCAAATTTGAAAAACATTTTTGGATTTGTAATAATGGTAAAAAGTTCATGGAATATAAAAAACAAATTATTGAAGAACCTAAAATAAGTTATCAATTGCCCCTATGACAATATTGTAAATATAAGTAATACCTCATACCTAATCTAACAAAAATCTGACAAATATCCACACGCCACAGCCAATAAGTCCACAAGTTCTAAATACAATTTTCAATGAAAAGCATACTCGTATATCAAACGTGGACTTTTGAATTTATCCGCGGAGTAGTTAAGGAAACTAAGTAGAGCTGCAATACATATGTAAATGCAAATAAAATGCAAGTATAATAACATTCACAGAAGCAACAGAAAATTTCAATGAAAACAACAAGAACACCTTTAGTAGAAGCAACGGAAAATAGAGAAATAGAAATAACATTGATTGAAACTATTAAAGTTAGTTATAAAATTGTAATTATAACCAAGGAAGAAGGGTGCTTAGCACATAATAAAAAAACCACATATTTTGAAAACTTTAACACATAATGATTTAACTTTTTATATATACACTTAAATATATTAAGGCAATAGTGGTAGAATTCCTCAGACCGGATACCCTAGATGAGGGTGGTCACCAACCGATAGGAGCAATTCGAATTGAAGAATTAGATAAAATCCCCGATATTGTCAGATCCCTGAAGGAATTATCTGGAAAAGCTGGTGAATTCGGCTCGTGGCGTAAATTGGTAGAGAGAGTGCTGGAACTTTTTGACGGTATCAATGGTACAGGAAGATATTACGCCATACTATACACGATACGGACAAAAATTGTCGGAGAGGCAGATACCGCCCTCGATTCCTACAGAACGCCACTGGACTGGGTCAAAATAAGAAAGTGTCTAATGATGCACTATTCCGATAGGCGAGACATCGGGACGCTGGAATATCAGATGACTACCAAATAGGCCACCAGTACCTCCACGGATGTTTCAAAAGACCAATGAATGGACAGGCTGTTCGGTACCAACCCCGCCAGCAATATTACTCGTACGGAAAGCTTTTGTTTGATCACCACCACAAGTTTCTTTTAAACTAAAAGTTCAACACAGTATTTACTCTCACCTTCCGCCCCTGTGTTTACGGCTGCCAGCAAGTTCAAGTTCAACACAGTTTGGTATTTATTGATAAAAAGCATATGCGTTCGGTCTGATGTGATCGCTCGGGCGCTGAGTCCATGCAGCTGCCTTCAAGTTTAATTTCAACACAGTTTGCTATTTATTGATAAGAAAGCAGCTGCATTCGGCCTGTTGTGCTACCTTAACGCTGAGTGCCCCGTTCTATAGCGCAAGTATATATATATATATATATATATATATATATATATATATATATATATATATATATATATATATATATATATATATATATATATATATATATATATATATATATATATATATATATATATATATATATATGCTTGCTTATTTTGAAGCGATGAAGGAAAGAAAAAAAGATTTTCTTTTGTTTTTATTGTTAAAAACTATAATCTATATATATAAAAGAGAGTGATGCTAGTTACTACGCTTATAACTCAAGAACGCCTGGACCGATTTCGATGATGAGCACCAATTCGGTTAGGTCTTCACCCAAACAAGAAGAACACACAAGAAAATTCCGGAAATTTTCCCGAAAAAAAAATAATGAAGAAAATTCATTTTCCCATACATTTCGTATGGAGCGATTTTACAACGCCGTCTTAACTCAAGAACCCATAAAAACGAACATAATTTCAAATGCTGTTTCCGGTATTGCCAGTAGATGGCGTTGTGTGCATCAACTTTTTTACAACGTCATCTTAACTCAAGAACCCATAAAAACGAACATTATTTCAAATGCTGGTTCCGGTATTGCCAGTAGATGGCGTTGTGTGCATCAACTTCTGACAAACAGAACAGTTGAACAGTTTCTCAAATTTGTATCAGCTTATGACAGTTATTGTAAATAAATTTGGTTAAATACATTTATTGTTTTGAAACGATTTTTTGTGAATTTGCTATTACCAGCGAAAAGAGACGTTAATTTCGGATTGTGCAATTAATTTTTAGGTGGATTACTTTGAAAATCAATTCTTATTCGCTGATTATTTCATTCAGAGTGATGATTTTAGTGTGGAATTCTAATTTCAAACGGTAAGTTACAATGAAAGTTGTTTATTTTGTGAGGTTATGAGCACATGTTTTGTGTGTTCATTTCTCAGTGTAATTCACAATGCCGCGAGCCAGAAGATCTAATATTTCGCGTCGAACCCGAAATGCAAGTAGAGTTCGGAATATCGCCTATCAATTGACGACGGATGAACAAGAAATCGCACGAGAACAGCGCCGTGTTAGTATAACCCGACTTCGTGCATCACAAACACAAGAAGAAAGACAGGCGGCAAATGAAACGACTCAGTTAGCAAAGAGAAATCGTCGGGCAAACCAAACAACTCAACAACGTGATAATCTAAATCAACGCATAAGAAGAACTGCTTCAAGTGTTGATTTGAATCGAGTAGCGTTTCATTACGATTGCAGAATTGACTACAGCTCGCATCCTTCCGTTCAAATTGGCCCAATGGAGGTTGTGTGCAACCATTGCGGTGCATTGAAGTTTGCTGGAGAAACACCTGGATTGTGCTGTCTCAGTGGCAAGGTTAAATTACCACCATTGCCTTTGCCAACAGAGCCATTGCGTTCTTTCCTTCATGGTGAAACACCAGAATCACGTCATTTTCTATCGAATGCTCAGAAATACAACGGATGCTTTCAAATGACTTCATTTGGAGCAGATATTATTCATGAACGCGGATTCAATCCGACATTCAAGGTAATAAATTAACCAATCATTTTCTTTTGATGCACAAAAAATGTTGATTCTAATTTCGTCATTGACTCTACAGATCCAAGGCCGAATTCACCATTGAATTGGATCATTGCTACCACTTGAAGACGCACAACATAAATTCCTCCAAATCTACCTCATGGGCAATGTGGAACATCAACTTGATCACCGCCAAACAATCAATACGGAAATGAGAAGAGAAATTCTTCGAGATCTGCAGCAGCTGCTTCATGAACATCATGCATTGGTTCGTTTATTCAAAACTGCGTTGGATCGCATGCCAACTGATGACTATAAAGTCGTGATCAGAGCGGATAAACGACCTGCAGGAACGCACGAACGCCGATTTAACGCTCCAACAATAGATGAGGTTGCAGTTGTGATTGTTGGCGAAAACCGGGAATCACGCGATATTGTGATCACACGTCGGGACTCCGGACAATTGCAACGAATATCCGAAACACATCGTTCATACGATGCATTGCAATACCCACTGATGTTTTGGCAAGGAGACGATGGATATTATATCAACATCAAGATGATAAATCCATCGACCGGTGAGTATAGATATCAAAATAATTTTCATTTCAATATGACACTAATGTCACTGATATCATTTAGGTGAGGAAACTACCAGGAAAGTCAGCGCAATGAAATTTTACGCATATCGTTTGATGATTCGCCAAAATGTAGACAACTATTTGCTTCGATTTCGTCGTTTGTTTCAGCAATTTTGCGTCGATATGTATGCGAAAATAGAAGCAGAGCGCCTCCTTTTTATCAGTTTAAATCAAACCAAACTACGTACGGAGAAGTACATTCATTTACGCGATGCAATTTGCACCGAAGGAAATGCATCTGATTTTGGTCGGTTGACCATTTTACCGGCGACGTTCGTCGGCAGCCCACGTCATATGCATGAATATACGCAAGATGCAATGACATTTGACTGATGAGACCATCACTGGCAACGATGGTTATCCACTATAACGGCGTCGATCATCTGATTATGGCGGTAGAACAATTACAGTCAACGTAAAAGGAAATGATTTCGTGGTCGACAACTCTTGGGTTGTTCCGTATTCGCCACTTCTTTCCAAAACATTCAAGGCGCATTCTAACGTGGAGTATTGCAATTCAGTGAAGTCCATCAAGTACATCTGCAAATATGTCACGAAGGGCAGTGACATGGCGGCTTTTGGTCTTCAAGCTCCTGACACCCCAATGATGAAATCACGCGCTATCAAGTTGGTCGGTACGTATGCTGCAATGAGGCGATTTGGCGTATATTCTCGTTTCCCATTCACGAACGCTATCTGACTGTTACACATTTGGCAGGGCATCTGGAGAACGGCCAACGAGTTTATTTCACTTCAGCAAATGCCGCTCAACGTGCTCAAACCCCACCAGCGACAACATTGACCAGTTTCTTCTCGATTTGCCAAAGTGATCCGTTTGCACGTACGTTACTTTACTCAGAGATGCCGCGCTATTACACTTGGAATGCTTCATCGAAGAAATTTCAACGTCGAAAGCAAGGCGATGTAGTTCCTGGTCATCCTGATGTGCGTTCTACTGAAGCTCTTGCCCGTATTAATACAGTTCATCCGAAAAATGATGAATGCTTTTACTTGCGACTATTGCTGGTGAATGTTCGTGGCCCGACATCATTTGAATCCCTTCGAACTGTCAATGGTGTAGTGTTGCCAATATTTCGTGCAGTATGTCAGGAGCTTAATTTGCCAGAAAACGATACGCATTGGGACACGACAATCGTTGAAGCAACTGTTTCCGCATCTCCAAGTCAGGTACGCACATTATTTTCAATCATTATTTCCACATGTTTTCCAACGAATCCACGTGAATTGTGGGAGAAGTACAAGGATGACATGTCAGAAGACATTTTACATCGAGTTCGGGTCCATTAAGAGAATCCCCATCTTGAGATGAATGAAGAGATGCACAACCAGGCTTTGGTTTTGATAGAAGACATTTGTTCCCTAATGTGCGGCAGTTTGTTAGTCACGTTAGGAATGACATCGCCTGATCGTGGAATAAACGACGCTTTCGAACGAGAATTGCAGCGTGAGCATGAATACGACACAAGTGCATTAAGCCAATTGGTTCGAACGAATGTACCTTTGTTGAATCCCCAACAAAAAGAAGTGTACGATACGGTGATGAAGGCAATTGATTATGGAAATGTCGGCATGATTTTCCTTGATGCGCCTGGTGGCACTGGCAAGACATTCCTCATATCATTGATTTTGGCTACAGTTCGTGCAAGATCAGAAATTGCTGTAGCAGTTGCTTCTTCTGGAATAGCAGCTACGCTGCTGGAAGGTTGCCGAACCGCTCATTCTGCATTAAAATTGCCATTAAACCTTCAAGCGATTGAAGAACCAACATGTAACATAGCGAAACATTCAGCAATGGCCAAAGTTTTGGTAGCAAGCAAAATTTTTATCTGGGACGAATGCACAATGTCGCATAAACGTCCGTTAGAAGCTCTGAATCGCACTATGAAAGATCTGGGTAACGACGCATGATGTTTTGGGGGTGCATTGATTTTACTCTCAGGCGATTTCCGGCAAACACTACCAGTAATACTACGATCGACCGCTGCCGATGAGATCAATGCTTGCCTAAAATCATCACCATTGTGGCGTTATGTGAAGAAACTTCGGCTGACGACAAACATGCGAGTTGCATTGCTAAACGATCCATCTGCCGAAGTGTTCTCCAATCAACTGCTAACTATCGGTAATGGTCGTGTTCCTGTCGACGCATCGAATGGATTGATTTCATTCCCGTCAAATTTTTGCAATTTCGTCTCAACGAAAGAGGAGCTCATCAACAAAGTGTTTCCGAACATCATTGCTAACCACCAAAACTACGATTGGTTGAGTGAAAGAGCAATTTTAGCGGCAAAGAACAAGGATGTGGATCACTTAAGCTTCACAATTCAAAATCAAATCGTTGCGTCACTGCATTCCTACAAATCTATCGACTGTGTAACAAACGAAGACGAAGCAACCAACTACCCAACTGAGTTCTTGAATTCATTGGATGTCCCTGGCTTGCCGCCGCACCATTTATAATTCAAGGTTGGTTCAGTCGTTATCATGCTTCGCAATCTCAACCAACCAAAATTATGCAACGGAACGCGTATAGCGGTCACAAAACTCATGAGAAATGTGATTCACGCGTGACTACTAAATGGAAAATTCAAAGGTGAGGAAGTTCTCATTCCGAGAATTCCAATGATCCCAACCGATATGCCATTCGAGTTTAAGCGAATACAATTTCCAATTCGTCTCGCATTCGCCATGACAATTAATAAATCACAAGGCCAATCATTGAGTGTTTGTGGCCTGAATCTAGAAAATGAATGTTTTTCACACGGACAACTGTATGTCGCAAGTTCCCGTGTCGGAAAACCATCTGCTTTGATCGTTTTCGCACCTGACAACAAAACAAAAAAATCGTTTATCACAGAGTGCTTCAATGAATGGAAATACAATTCAATAAATGCAAAAATAATTTCATACGAGTAAGTACACATAAAGTACTGGCAACGAGGAGTATCAGTTTAAAGCCGGATTTTATTATTATTTTAGGTTCGTCAGCGGAGGGACGTGGCAAATGAGTTGTTTAGAGCAAGAAGGCTGAAGATATATAGTGCTGACGGAGACAGATATCAATTTATATCTGCATTTTTCATTTCAGTTTCATTGGTGGAGGGGTATGATCAATGTATGTTTTAGTTCTAAATACATATACTCGTATGTACATCTATAGTACAGATCATTGGACATTTTTAGGCAAAACAACGTTTGCCGGGTCAGCTAGTATAATATAAAATGATATCTTATTCTAAATAATTGAGCTAGTGCTGTTATTTTTTTATTTTTGTATATTAATATACCTGAAATAAATATGATTATTATTATTAATCTAAATAAATAAGCTGGAAAGAGAAAAGAGAAAAAAAAGCATTAATAAATAAAAAGTCTGTAAAAATTAAAAAAAGAAAAAGCTCACATCCTATTGTGTACTTCACAGTACTCATTGAGTTTTTCAGCACACTTTTCAATCTCCTCCCGAAGGGAGATATTGAGATTATTCTCATTTATTTGAATCAGCTGCTCCATTTCATTCTCTATGCTGGGTTGATCCCAGTACACCTCCCGGAAGCGTTCGAGAAATACCCTTGCAGTTATCAAATATTCTGATAATGTCTCTAGATCCATTTCTTCTTTTGATATGTGAAAAAGAATATAACTCGCCAGCATTTTATACAAAAAAATGATTTTATATTTCAAGCGATTGCGATATTTATTAAAAAAATGTTTCATATCCTTATTTTCTGTTCTCTTATCGGAGAACAAAATTGACATTAGCCTCCCACCCACAGTAAAATAATAAATTTTCAGTAAATGAAAAAAGAAATAAATGCAATAGCCTTCATTTTCTGTTCTTTTATCTGTGAAAACAAGAAAAAAATGCAATAATCTCCAATCCACTATAAAATAATTTCTCACATTTGCAAGCGAATGCGACATTTATTAAAAAATGTGTCTTTTTTGTTTTCTGTTCTGTTATCGAAGAACAAAATTGAAAATAGCCTCCCACCCACAGTAAAGTAATTATGCGACATTGTAATAAATTTTCAGTAAATGAAAAAAATAAAAAAAAATGCAATAGCCCGCATTCCTTCATAAAAATTTTCTGTTCTTTTTTCTGAGAAACAAGAAAAAAAATGCAATAACCTACAATCCACAATAAAATAATTATGCATCATCATCTAGTACATTTTTTTTATTTCTCAGATTTGAAATTACAATTTTTACATTTAGTTACATTGAAAATATTATAATAAATTTGAATTAGTTCTTTTGCTTCTTCTTCTCTAATTTTTCGCATAAATCGACTATCATAACACTTGCAAGTTTCGGGTCCACTATTGTGTTCTATTCCATCTTCTTTTATCCATTCACAGTTTTCATAATGTTGACCATATATTTTTAAACTGTCTATGTACTCCAAATCTGATTGAATATTGATGAGCTTTTGTTTATGAGCAAATTTTTTTAAGGTTATTATTTCCTTTGTCATATTTGCTGTTATGTGTTTACTGTACTCGCATATGTAAAGTTTGCGATTAATCTTTGATATTGATTGTTCTGGTATTTATATTATTTGTTGCTCGATCAAACAAGGGGCTTGTTTCATGATTTCTTTCTCTTTCATTCGAGTTTATTATATCTCTATCATTCTCTCCATTATACTCAAAACAATAAATGTTTAGAGTTTTATAATGATAGTTACTATAATAGGTACACCTGATTCTTATTTCACAATTTTCATCGTATTTTAAATTGAAATGACGGAAAAATACTTTAGAACTCTCAATAATACCTCCAATATTAATTTATGTTTCAATTAAATCCCTTCTAAAAGCTTCAATTGCATCGTTTATGCTGTACTTGGCTTCAGAATTATCCGATGGTAACTTAATATTATTTCTTAATGTTGTTGTATCATTTTCCAATTGAATTGATAAATGTATTCTAATATCTATTGAATTATTGGGAAGTTTTATATTAAAATTTATGTATTTACTTTTAGGATCTATATTATTAATATTATAACTTTTAACACTATTAACAAATAAAAATAAAAATATTATTAAAATAGAGGTGTCCATCTTGCTTTTCCTTTGAGATTATTATGAAAAGTATTACTGTTTCCCTATATAATATCCATTTTATATGTTTGAGTATAGTTTTTTACATCAATTATATTAATATGTTGTAATTTATGGCTCAAATCTGGAGTGAGAACCTTTTCAATCTCCCCATTACTTAAAATTCGTTCAACTTCATATTCACGATATTCAAAACAACTTATTTTTAGTTGTTTTTTCTCATATATAACATCGTATGCACAACGAATAGGTATATCAAAAATATCATATTCAAGTTTAAAATGACGATAAAATGGTTCCTTTGCTTCCAGTATGCCACCTATATTTGTTTCTTTTTTAATTAAATGCTTTCGAAACGCTTCTATAGCGTCATCCACTGTAAAATATTTTGGTGGAGTTCCTTCTGTTGTTATTTGAAAAATATGTGAAGTTGTTGTTGTTGTTGTTGTTGAAAATGTATCATTTTTTCGATTTGATCTAATTGATAATCATAATCTAAATTATTTAGTGGTTTACTTTTTTCCATCAATTTAAATGATACATTAATTTTTAGAATATCATTATTAGGAAGTGTAAGATTAAATGCTACACTTTTTGAACTTGATTCTATCAGAGGAGTATTACTAATAGATGGTGATAGTGGATTTCCAATCACCACTTTTAAAAATACAAATAAAAATAATAATATTAATTTCATTTTCTCCTGTGTATTTGTTGTATGTGACTGCGATGGTGTTTAAAGATATAATGAAGGAAAATACTAGCGATTATTGTCTATATAACCAACAAAAGTTAACATAAATCAAATTTTCTTTTTATTTTCTTTTTATTTTACAATAATTTTCTTACTTCTTTTGTAAGGGGAATATATTGGAACATTTTATCATGTATAATTAAACAATATGCAGATGTATTATTTGGTATGTTTGTTGATGTTTTCAATTCAATCCGAATATCGATTGGTCCATTTTTTGTAGTTTCATTTTGATGACATACATCTAAGACAATTATTAGCGCATTTGATGAAAATTCTTCTCGTGTAGAGGCTGTAAATCGCATGAATAATAGCTTTGTTGAAACTTCAAGTATATATCATATAATAAAGCAAAACGATTTCGATTAAATTTAAGATTTAGATCATCATAAGGATATATGTCAGAATTCAAATATACTTTTATATCTGACAAATCACAATGTATGAACTTAATATTATTTCGAAACGCTAATAATAGAAAACGTGGTCTTTCATTTTCAGCAGCTAGTTTAACATTCCATAAAATATTTGTACTATTGTTAGGTAATGATGGATTATAATATGTATCCCAACTCCTAAATTAAATATTTAATGGTTGTTGACTCTTAATTGCTTTTAACATTTCCAATTTATATTCATCAGCAAGTTGAACATGTTGAATTTTCCATGTAATACTTGTTATTGTTAATTTAAGTTTTTCATTTGCAGTGTTAGATGAAAAATCAGTTCATGTTTAGAATTCATTATTATTTTATTAAAATCTTCGGCAAATCCAAGCAGTAATATTAATGGTACACAAAAATTGAAATAACCGCTAATAAGTGTAAGATTCTCAGAGATTGGCGCTCATCCTGCATTTCTTAGTACACTACTTTCATCTTTATTCAAAGATACAAAGTTTTTTAATTCTGTAGTAATACCAAAATGTCGTGTTCGATCAATTTCTATACCATTAATTTCATATCGAATTTCATCAAATACAGGGTGGCCCAAATGAGACCTAGTGATGTTAAACACTCTTGTAATAACGGGTTTTTTAAATGATTTATTTTAATATGTTAAATACATTTTATGGAAATTTAACGTGACTATGTGTGAAATATGACATCAGACAAATTACCACCGTTTTGCTCGATACAGGCATTGGCTCTTTTTAGCGCATTTTGCATTACACGGCGTAATGTTTCTGGTTGCAGGCGCCGTATTTCGTCTCGAATATTCTGCTTGAGCTGTCCAAGTGTCTGTGGTTTGTTAACATACACTTTGTCTCTTAAATATCCCCATAAAAAAGAATCGGGCGCAGTTAAATATGGTGAACTAGGAGGCCAAGGGAAATCTGAATTTCTTGAAATTATGCGTTCACCAAAAATTTCACGCAGCATGTCAATAGTTTGCCTAACAGTATGCTCAGTGGCTCCATCTTGTTGAAACCACAAATTAGGATGTTGCTCCACCATTGGCCACAAAAAGTTGTCGATCATTGTTCTGTAAGAAGCCCCGGAGACCGTTTCTGGCGTTTCATCCTCATTCTCAAAGAAATATGGGCCGATAATTTTTGTGGCCATAACACCGCACCAAACAGTGCATCTGATTGGGTGTGACTGATGCTGATGTATTGCCCTTGGATTTTCGGAGCTCCAAAACCTACAGTTTTGTTTATTCACATAACCACTTAAATGGAAATTTAAAAATGGATAATTTCGCTGCATCAGAACAATTGATCGTTGAGAAGAATAATAAAATTCGATAATTTTAATGCGTTGTTGTGGACTGTACGTATTCATTTTAAATTTCCAAGAGTTCAGATATAATCTGCAAAAAGAAAAAATAAATTATGTTAAAAAATAAAAGAGTTATTTGTGTTTCACATCAGCTGGTCTTATTTGGGCCACCCTGTAGATATGCCATACAATTATTAAAAAGTTTTACAGTGTTATCTGCTGCTTTCGTTACAAATCCCTCAATGTATAAAAAGCTTTCGCTTGGCAAAACATATAAATCTTGATTTTGAATTGCTATACGAATTTCATCATTATTTTGAAATGATTGTAAATATGATGTATACCTATGATATTCTTTTTTAATAATTGAATTATCAAACAATGGTTTCTGTAGTACATTGATTATATTACTCATTTTTTTTTTATTGAACTTTTAATTGAAATCCTAAATTTTGACGAAACTTCCGATTAGCTTCAGTGAGATTATTAGTTTTTGCTGGTTGTTTATATTTGGATTTCGCTTGATATTGATTTTTTGAAAATTATATATCTCTTTCTTCTTCTTCTTCTTAGCCGTTGTCTTCTGTTGCTGCTAGTGAAATGAATGATAAATCATTTTGTAACTGAATTTTTTTGAAGATAATCATTATTTTAAAGGTTTTAAATGCAATCTTATTGTTATTTTTTCTTCGCGAAAATTTATTAAGTTACCGTCTTGATCAACAACTTTCAAGACAATAAGAATTATTTCATTGGTATTTACAGGTAAATATATTACATTAGGTGGCGTTTCAGTGATTGTGTAACCTGAACTAACGACAAGTGAAAACTGATCTAAAGTATGTGCTGATACACTATTTATATATGATCCAGTAACAATATTACAATCAGCAACTATTATGTATACTTTTGATATATCTATTGTTTTATCTGAATAATATACAATACCTGGTACCAATACTATTTTACGAAACCCCAAAATTTAAGCAATTGAATTAACTCTAGCGAAATAAATTGGATCTATAGAGCTTTTCAAGTATTCCCTTTTGATTCAGTTGTTCATATTTTTCACTGACTACATCAGCTATATCAGATAATTCATATGATCCAATAGGAATCTCTATTTCTTTATCACCAATATGAAATAGATTGTTTTCCACATCAACATTCGGAATTGAATGATATGTGTCTAAGCTTATTAAACCGCAAACATAATTTGAATTAAGTTGAATCGGTGGAAAATAATTTGCTACAAGTAATGAAGAATTTCCGGTTAGTGTTAATGTTATCGACATCTTAACAACTAGTAAGTAAATAAAGTGATGAAGGCATTGATAAATGGTTTTATACAGATGAATTGTTAAGATCAATCCAAGAATTGTGTTCTGCTGAAAATCCTAACCACTTGACATAAGCCAGATTCCTTCTCCTCTTTAGAACTCTTTCAACTAAATATGTTTGAGGAAATTCAGTTTTCATTAACTCGAATCTATAAAACCCTCCTTTAATATCATGACCATGATAGTCTTCTAAAATATATGTAGTAGGGTTACTATTTTGTATAGCTTTAATTCTAAAGATTTCCGTTGTCCAGTTTGGTGTGTAGCCTTTTTCGAATACATGCTTATATTTACTAGCTCGAATATATTCACCAACTTTAAATTTGGGTTTATTAAAAACTTTTAAATTGTTATAGACTGTATCCAATAGAAATTTTTCATTTGAAGAATTCACTTCATTAGGTGTCATTTTTATAGTCCTATGAAATGTATTATTATATTTATCAATAAGTTCTTGATATTTATCAATCCATTGAAATTTTCCTCGATAACTAAATTCATTCCACATCATTCCCTTTAATGTAGTATTAAATCGTTCTACTATGGATGCCTTTAGAACACTATATGCTGAATAGTGATTAATGTGATTGCTTTGCATCAGATGGTGAAATTGATTATGGAAAAATTCTTTCCCATCATCTGTTTGTAAATTTTTGGTATTCGATGATTGCTATTAAAAATGCTTTTCAATGCCTTTGTTACGTTTAGATCAGTTTTATTTTTCAATGCTACACCCCAGGCTTTTTTCGAAAAGGTATCTATTACTGTTAAAAGATAGCGAAATTTTTTATTAGTAGCTTCATAATTCCCCATTTCAACTAAATCTGCTTGCCATAAGTCATCAATTCCTTTCATGGTAACTCGTCTTCTTTTAAAAATTTTTCGTGCTTGTTTGTTTAGTTCGTTGACTATTTCTCTTTTTTTCATTTCCATATTGTCCATGTTCGAGGGTGTTTCCATATTATCTGTTAGTGAATGTATGTATGTCTTATTTTATATACTTTGAGAAAAATAAAATCTTTATTTCAAAATTTAATAACTGGTTGCTCAAGTTTGATTCGCTTAACATCTTCATTGTCTTTATCAAGATATTTATATAAGTAGTTTTCAATCTTACAGTCTTTCTTCAATTTTATATACAAATTCTTTATTTGCACTAAATAATTGGTCATTAATTGCTTTTTCAATTAGATTCGTATCCTCTTTAACATCGGAAACAATAATTGTATACAATTTTTATAATAATGTTTTGATAATGTCGTTTGTGTGCATTTGTATTAATTAAAATTTGTTTATAATTTTTTAAGTCATTTTTAGAGTAATTTAGAGGTTTGGTGTGAAATACAAATTCAAATAACCCCGGTGTCATTTTCCATCTTTTACCACCAACATTAATAGGGTTATCAGTATTAAATTTTATTTTCTTATATCCATACCGCCATCTTCCTTTTTCATCAACATTAACACTATATAGTGTTATGAAACATCACCCTGTAAGGCCAAAGCCTAGTTCGACTTGCAACGTTTGACTGGAAAGGCAGCCATATTTATAGTCAGTCTTCGCCCAACGTTAACGCAGTCAGCACGAAATGTGGAGTTTATTTCAATTTTATTTTGACATTGTTAATTTGTATTCTATATTGCATTGAATTTGTTAATTTGAAAACCAATTAATATAAACTGGATTAAAAAAATATATTGCGTTTTCAATAGTGTATCTAACTTTTTACTATCTTTGAGTAATTCAAAATTGTTTAGTAATTTATTTTAATTAGTGATACTGCTATCATACATTTTAATTCGTTTTCTATCATTATTTAATTGTCCCTTACTTTTTCGTTTCGAAAACAAATGATTTAATTTTTTCCGTTTCTTGTCATCATAGTTAAAATCATTTAATTTTGTATTAATTTTTCGTTTTCGCTTCACTTTTGTTTGTGTTGCAGTTGTCGATTGTGATGTTATTAAGGGATGCATAGTTTTATGCAATACGAGTACATTCTATTCATCACTTTTTCTTTTTACTTGTTTACTCTCTATATTTCTTTCATAAGATTTCCTTTTCAATTGTTTTTATTTTTTTAGATTGTTTTCATATCTATCGTCTGTTGATGTGCTAGCTTTTTTCATTGGAAATGGTGCTTGTGATGTAATTAAAGGGACTACTGTATTAGGAACTACATTCTCTTTATCAGCATCATTTGCACTTTTTACTTGTTTGTGTTCCGTAATTTTGTTATATATTTTCTCTTTTAATTGTCTATTCACATTTAATTTATTTTATTTGGTTTAAAATAATTATCTTTTAATTTTTTTAGTTTGTTTTCATATAAATTATTTTGTTACATTCTTTTGATCAAAATTATTTTTTTGTGATTTCTGGCTATTTGCTAATGAATCATTATCATTTATGAAAGAAGCCATGTTATAATCTTCGTTTTTGTTATCATCATTATCATCATTAATATCATTATCATCATCATCTTCATCATCATCATTATCATAGTTTTCATCATAGACAGTCCTTGAAATATTTTCTTTATTTTTCAAGTTTCCAATTATTTCATTCAGAGGTTTTGTTATAGGTTGAAATGTATCTTCCAACAATTTACCCTATCTATTGCATTTGATTTGAAATTTTTTAGTTTTTCTTTTAATACTGCTCTTGTCTTTACTATATCTTTTAGTAGTTTATTATTTTTATTCATGGTGCTTCCTTTTTCCGATTTCTATCGGCTATCAATTTGATATTAATCTGCTTTATATCTGTTATCAATATGCTATCGAACTGCTATTGATCTGCTTTACATCAGATCTCTCATAATTGAAAGAAATTATCAAATACTTTTCGATATCGTCCTATATTTATTAAATCATTCCTACTTACAACAACAAACCCATACTTATCTCTCCAACATTCACGTCAAATCTTCATAAACTTATTAAAAGACATATCACCGATAATATGATCATTATATATATGCTTAACATTCATTTCATCTTGTTTAAATATAATAATCATATTTGCATTATCATGAATTAACTGTTTTGGAATTTTCGTATAAGCTTGAGATAAATAAAAACAATCAATATACTTGTGTCTTCCCATACAAAAATAATCTCTTATTGTGTTTTGTTATTATGGAGTGTGGTTTAGCTTTAAGTGGACTTATAACTTTTTCATTTTCCGAAAAGTTAAAAAGGTTTATTCCCTTTATTGGATCAATCAATTTCTTTAGGTAGTAATATTTTGGTGGGAGGGTACTACCATACCGATGGAACCAGATTGGTCGCAGTTCGGTATTCCTATTGCCACATGTAAGCTCTTAGTAAATACAATATCTTTAGGAACAGCGGGCAGGCGCTGGTCTGAACTTTCAGGATGTAAAATAGCTAGACAAACCTGGCCAGAGATAAGTGTCAAGCGCTCTAAGGGCCTACTGGCTCTAAATATACAAAGCATAGGTCCCGTGATTAGCGTCTTAACGGGACACTGGACTCTAGGCACACACGGGTGTAGGCTGGGGATCGCCTCTAATGACTTCTGCAGGAGTTGCATGGACGAGGAGGAGGAAGAGTCTACTGCTCACCTGTTGTGCACGTGTCCAGCTTTGTCCAGAAGGAGGCGCACTTTCCTAGGCGACTACTTTTTGGACTCCTTGGGAGATATCTCAAAAAAAAAAAATTTGCTCCAACGACAGCTTCATTAAAAGCTCCAAATGGCTGGACCTTTGAAAGGGATGGGACCTGCTGTCCCATGCGGTATCACAAAGGGTCAATGTTAGCCTAAGTACGCCCTTTTCGGGTGGCCGCTTTAACTACCTACCTACCTAATATTTTGGTTGATACAAAGATTTTGAATATATGTAAATATTTTTGAAATTAAGACCATTAGGTTTTTCTATTAGACTAAGCATAACATTAGTCTTGCCACAGTCTGATGATCCTATAATAAGTGCACGTATTGAATTTAGTGAAAGTGAACTATGAATAATTTTTTGTTTTTTCCCCTGCATATAGATAGCATTTCAGCATTCATCAGCATTTCTTACTAAAATTTGCTTATGTTGCTTCTTTAATCGCATATTGATAACTAATATGTTTTCAATATAAATTCTCTATTATATGTAGAAAGTATCTCATTTCGATTTGTAATGCTAACACGAATGGGCCTTGACTATTTCATATAACAAAAAAATGGTTATAAACTATAACAAAATACATACACATAATCAGATTAAGATTGGCAGGGGACTCGTAAACAACTTAATAGACGCATTACCTTTTGAATTACATTTACCTGGTTATCAATTCTGTGGACCAGGAACAAAACTAAAAGAACGTTTAGCAAGAGGAGATAAAGGAATAAATCCATTGGATGCGGCTTGTAAAGAGCATGATATTGCATATTCACAATCAAAAGATATAAATAAAAGACATTACGCTGATCAAATATTAGCTGAAAAAGCTTGGGGACGAGTAAAATCAAAAGATAGTAATTTAAGAGAACGGGCAGACGCTTGGTTTGTAACAAACGCAATGAAGACAAAAGGTAAATTTGGATTAGGAATGAATAATAACATTCGTAAATCAAGAAAAAAGAAACAGAAAGACAAAAGGATATAATAAAAAATTATTTTCAACTACTATCAAAAACACCTTGAAAATATTCAAAAAAGAAAAACTTGATAATATAAATGCTGCTATTAAAATTGCCCAAAAAGCTGTACATTCAAGTTTTAGAAAGAAAAAAAAATCTAATATTGATATACCGAGAGTTATTCCAGTACCAAAAATTGGTGGATTTCTTCCATTAATTCCAGTTTTAACAGCGTTGTCTGCACTTGGTGGTTTAGCTACTGGTGGATCAGCTATTGCAAAAGCTATAAATAATATAAAAAATGGAAAGGAACAACCAGCAGAGGCTACGCGTCACAATAGATACATGGAGTCAGTTGCTATGAGTAAAGGTTTGCATTTTAAACCATATAAGAAGGGATTTGGACTTTATTACAATCAACATTCAAAAAACTTTTAAAGAACCTACCCAAACGACCACTAACAGATATAGATTTGAATAAATATAGAAAACAACTTAATCATTTTAGAGGTGTTTTTATGCCTGATTGTTTACCTAAAAAACCATTACCTCAAGAATGTGGTATTGTTGATTTAGATGACTCAAGCGGTCGTGGAACACATTGGGTAGCGTACTACAAAAATCACAACTATAAGGAATATTTTGATAGTTTTGGCGACTTACAACCACCACTTGAAATAGTTAATTATTTAAAATCCCCTATTGAATATAATTATAAACAAAAACAAAAATTCAATACTTTCAACTGTGGACATTTATGTTTAAAATTTCTTTTTCAAAAATACAATTGAGAATATCCGAAAGTATAGTATTGTCAAACTGGTAACAAAATGGAAGGGTCGATATGGAGCGGAAGCTCTTATTTCCAAGCCGGAATTTAAAGCTTCAACCATATTCAATGAAAATCTTGTTGCTATAGAGCTAAACAAGACAGAAGTTTTCTTCAATAAGCCCATATACGAGTACGAGGTGTGATCAAAAAATAACCGTTATGCTGTGATCAAAAAATAACCGTTATGGTGTGATCAAAAAATAAAGTTTTTATTTATTCATCAACAACTATCTTGTCCCCTTCAAAGTAATTCCCCTCAGATATAATACACTTATGCCAGCGTTTTTTCCAATCCTCGAAACACTTCTGATACGCTTTTTTTGGTATCGCCAATCGTAGCACAACGCTTTGCTTTCATCGGTGTCTTCAGTATTGGAAAGAGGAAAAAGTCAGAGAGTCAGTTCATATCGTCGATAAAAACGTAGCAAGTCCTTCCGATGAAATCTCTGAGGATATCGTGCAATGCCCTCTGAAATATTGATGGGGCGTTCTTAAGTCCGAACGGGAGTCTTGTGAACTCGTATTTCCCGTTGTTAACCGAAAATGCCGTTTTTTCGTTTAGTGGGATTTGATGAAATCCGCTTTTGAGATCGATAACTGTAAAGAATTTATTGCCGCCGAGGTGAGACAATACCTCTCCAATTTCTGGTATTGGATATTTGTCAGCTATAGTGACTGCGTCAATTTTCTGAAATCCACAACAACTCTATATTTCCTTTTCCCCGATACGTCCTCCTATTTTGGGACAACCCATATGGGTGAATTGTAGGGTGAACGAGATGGTCTTATTATTCCGCCTTTTAATAGCGTGGTTTTGGAATTTTGGAACAATCTTCGCTGCTGCACGTTTCATGCCTAAAACATCCGTAAAAATTGCTTGGCATAAGCCGAACGATATGCCAACAACATCAGCAACCTCTCTGATAATGATTCGACGATTATCCAAAATCATTTTCTTCACTGCGTTCTGCTCATAGTAGACTCGCCAAAGGCCACAGTCAACATTTCAGATGTACTTGCGCATTTAATTTCATTTTTTACACAAAACTGAATACAGTTTCTTTGATCCATTTTTTCGAATAGTACAAAATCGAAGAGCACACCAAAACACGACTAACCTTTATATCCGTCAAAAACAAACTGACAATCCAAAATGGTTGGTATTGCCAACATATATGACAGACATGTGTACCAACATAAAAAAAAAAAAATACGAACATCGAACATACGTAACTCACGAAAAGATGAAAAGAACGGTTATTTTTTTATCACACCTCGTATGTTGGTATGTGTATCCTCGATCTAGCTAAAACAACCATTTGCGATTTTCATTATGGTTATTTGGTTCCTGAATTTGGATCCAATTGTACTATTTGCTACACTGATACAGATTCTCTTATATATGAAGTCATTTGCCCCGACTTGTATCAAATCATTAAGCGTGATTGTGTTGAACGTTTTGATACAAGCGACTAACCTATTGGAAACAGATGGGATATCCCTCACGTAAATAAAAAAGTTCTGGGTATTATGAAAGATGAGAATAATGGTCACATAATGACTGCATTTGTTGGTCTCAGATCAAAAATGTACGCAATACAGGTGGAGGGTAAAGAAGAAGAAAAAAAGTGTAAAGGTGTAAAAAGACATATAATAAAAAATAGCATAACATTTAATGACTATGTTGATTGTCTGCAAAATAATATTGAAAAAGTAATCGAACAAAATTTAATTCAATCGCAGAAACATGAAGTTAACAGCATCAATCAAACTAACCTCGTTTTTAATTTATTTGATGACAAACGATTTTTAGTGTCTGGTACTAATGAAACGAAAGCGTGGGGCCACTTTAGAATTGTAGATATAGATAGAAAATAAGCAACTAATTAAAAATTGATTACAGATTTTTTTATTCTTTATTTTTAGTTTCAAAAACAAATTTATAGTTATTATTAATTACATTTATTTTTTAATAAAATATTCTCCACTTGATAAGTTTAAAATATCGTCATCTGTTAAACTATTAAATTTTTGAGGTAAGAATATTACATGTTCATCTCACTCCACCATGTTTTTTTCTCCAAACGGTGTATGTTTCCTGCTAGCCTTAATTAATCTTAAGAGGGTGTCGGATGGAAAGATTCTAAGGCTTAGAACTGGTTTTTTATATCCCTTTATTTGACAAATGTTGTTTAATGCACTTAAAGTACTATCCATTTTTAAAATAGGAATATGTTTGTTGCATATTCTTCACTTCACTTTATTGTCGAAGAGAAAAGAAAGACTAATATAAACTCGCTCATTAACGAACTATTTATATTGAGTACGAGGAAAGCAATTACATTTATTAAAACACACATTCGTGTTGAATAAGCTTTTATGTAAATAGCTTGCAGCTGCATTGTTTCTTATATATTTTTAAATGGAAAGCAGCTGCATTTTTATCAGTAAACAACAAAGAGAGTTCAAGACGTTTATATTTTTTAAAATGGAAAGCAGCTGCATTTTTTTCTCAGTAAACATCAATCAAAGTTGATTTTAAATGGGATGCAGCTGCATTTTTATCAGTAAACAACAAAGAGAGTTCAATAATGCAACTACATTTTTTTTCTTCTCAGTAATCATCAATCAGAGTTGATTTTAATGGGATGCAGCGCCTTTTTTTGTTTATTAGTATATAACAAACTAAGTTGAAGAAAGCTGTTCAAAAATGATTTCCTCTACTGTGTCAGAAAATTTACTAAATAAATACAGATTTTGGATTGAAGCAGAGCATATAGAATTCTTCGAAGCAGTAATAAATGAATTAAAAATAACAAAGCTCTCTAATTATATATATGGACATCATAAGTTAGATTGTTGGTGGGCAACAAATGATGACAACATACAGAATGTAAGCACATGTGCATGTGTAATGCTTTATGAGCGATATCGAAAGGCAGGAAAACTTTTTAATCTGTATGCAACAATGTTTAAATTACCTCGCATTGCCTTACTCTGATTTCCTTCACTTCAATAAAAAGACGATAAAAAGGCTGTTGTTGGAAAATTTTAAATTCAGTATGGGAACTTTTGTCAACCTTCTATGTAGGAAAAAATGGTTCATTTAAAATTTAATGAAGAAAAGTCAATTTTGGAAGATCCGAATTATTTCGGAAATAATTTAAATGATGCTGAATTAGATCAAGGTTTTTGCGATCTCTGGAACACAGACGATTTATTCTTCGATGCTCTTACAGAATGCGTAGAGCAGGATATCCTTTTCAAATTAGAGGAAAAATATGCAATAGAACATCCAGATGAAGAATTTGAGTTAATTCCCAGGTTGATAAATTTTTCTCGTCCAATTGAAAAAGCAGTTTGGACTATCAGCGCTCGTGTAATTACAGAAAAAAAACTAATACTTATTTCTTAGCTAAAGAATCTATGTATGCTCTTGTACAAATAGAAAATCGAAAAGTAACAATATATGTAAAACTGTAAAAAAATAAAATAAACAAATTGAAAATAAAAAATCAAAATATATATTTGTTTTTAATTTTATTTAATTTGAAATTTATATTTTGAAGTAAGTATAAAATTTCCTAATACAATTACATTTACAATACACATGTTTCTTTAATTTTTTTTTATACTTTGTATGATATTCACAAACATTGATATTAGTTTTATATAAATTGTTTTTAATTTTATTTAATTTTGAAATTTTTATATTTTGAAGTAAGTATAAAATTTCCTAATACAATTACATTTTTCTCAGCACAAATACACATATTTCTTCCATTTTTTTTTATACATTTGCAATGCTTTGTATGATATTCACAAACATTTATATTGTTATTAGTTTTATATAAATTTTTTAAACTAGGACAACCAAAATCATCTAAATTGTTTATAATTATTTCTTCTCCTATCAAATCTCGTATCCATTTTGCGTTTTCCAAACCTTTTAAATATATAGTTGGATTTTCATCTTTCTTTATATTTAGAAAAATATATTCATAGAGATCCTTTAGCGTTGAGTTACCATCATGCCAGCGTAATCCATGATGATGATGAGTCAACCAATCAATTGTTTTCCTTTCTTCCTTCAATAGCCTCGAATATTCAAAAGGCGGTCCAATAATAAACGATTTTATCCCAATATCCCGAAATACTGACTTCCTTCGGAATAAATTTACTTTCACTATAATATCCTTAAACATCCATAACTATTATTCTCTCCGCTTCCATTTTAAAAAAAATTATAAATTCACTTTGTTTTCTAAGAGAAAAAATAAAATTCTAATATAAACTAGCTCATTTAGCAAACTATTTTTATAACATGAGTTCAAGAAAGCAACTGCATGCACTCAGCGTCAAGCGATCACATCAGACCGAATGCAGCTGCTTTCTTATCAATAAATAGCAAACTGTGTTGAACTTGAACTTGTTGGCAGCCGTAAACACAGGGGCGGAAGGTGAGAGTAAATACTGTGTTGAACTTTTAGTTTAAAATAAACTTATGGTGATCGAACCAGAGCTTTCCACAAAAACTTTCAACAAAAAACTCACCGTCAGATGGTACCTCTAAAAAGCTTTCGATATCAGTAAATACCAAACTGTGTTGAACTTAAACTTTGATGACAACTGCAAACACAGGGGCGGAATGTAAAAGTAAATACTGTGTTTGAACTTTTTAGTATAAAAGAAACTTGTGTTAATCAATAGCAAAGAATGTGGCGGGGGGGGTGGTGGGTATAAGGAAATTTCAATACATAAGAAGTTTCTTATAGCAAAGACACAAACCAAAACTCAGCTTCCCACAAAATCTCACTCCGATCATAGCAAAGACACAAACCAGAGCTTTACACAAAAAAACTTTCAACAAAAAACTCACCGCCAGATGGCGCCTCTAAAAGCTTTCGACTTAGAATAATAAATGTCCAGTTTTTTCGTAAATTTTAGACCTCCATAAGAAAAATACACGCGTTTTTGATCCAAAACATACACTGTTTAGCTACTGACCAAGCAAATAAATTATGCCAACAGACCACCGATCAATAACGTGGTCTAAAGGGGATATGGAGGTTCTTTCCAAGGACCAGCTTACAATGCTCAGAGGAACTATCACTTAAGAACGGATGGTACTACCAATCAGCAAATAAAGAATCCACAACATGACATTGAAACGGAGCCACTTGAGGGAGCTGTAGGAAATACGCCGCACCTTAACGAATATATAGATAAAGTTAATGATGAATACGTCGACGAGTCAATATACTATTTTTGCAAAGGATACAAAACAGCGGATAATCTAGTAGAAGATTACTCAACTGAGGATCTTAACGCTGACCTCAATTTTTTTGGCTAAACAGTTCCTCGTTGCCATATTTTAAAATTAAAACGAGGAACGGTGAGATACTAAAAATTCTTTTGGACACAGGTAGTAATAAGGACTATATTAAGGCGATTTTTGCGGAGAATCCTGCGGAAAATCAGGATTATTTCTGTGCAAAAACAATATCCGGTGATGTACGAATATCACACCATACTCTTTTAAATCTATTCGTTGACTCAGTCCAACCTATTAAATTTTACCTCCTACCCGGACTGAGAACTTTTGATGCAATTCTAGGCAACGACACTTTAAGGGAACTATCTGCAATAATTCACACGGCCGATAATTACTTTGCACTTAAAAACGGTATGAAAATACCAATATACCAATACTTATCACAGGATGTGAACAACCTGGAAATTAGAGTCGATCATCTTCCGGGACATCAAGCAACAACTATGAGGAAGATAATAGAATCTCACAAAAATCTTTTCGCGGACCCAGACGAAAAGTTAACGTACACAAGTTAACGTAAACAGAGGAGCCCATCTACACGAGAAACTATCCCTATCCAATGGCACTGAAGAGTGTTGTCGAGGAGGAAATAACCACGCTATTAAAAGGCGGAATAATAAGACCATATCGTTCACCCTACAATTCACCCATATCGGTTGTCCCAAAATAGGAGGACGCATCGGGGAAAAGAAAATATAGAGTTGTTGTGGATTTCAGAAAATTGACGCAGTCACTATAGCTGACAAATATCCAATACCAGAAATTGGACAGGTATTGTCTCACCTCGGCGGCAATAAATTCTTTACAGTTATCGATCTCAAAAGCGGATTTCATCAAATCCCACTAAACGAAAAAACGGCATTTTCGGTTAACAACGGGAAATACGAGTTCACAAGACTCCCGTTCGGACTTAAGAACACCCCATCAATATTTCAGAGGGCATTGGACGATATCCTCAGAGATTTCATCGGAAGGACTTGCTACGTTTATATCGACGATATTATAATTTTTAGTAAGGACGAGGTAGCACACTTCAATCATTTGAAGGAAATCTTTAGCACCCTAGCAGCTTCAAATATGAGGGTACAACTAGATAAATGCGTGCTTTTAAGACGAAAGTTGAATTTCTAGGGTTCGCAGTTTCTGATAAAGGCATCAGTACAATACAGGAAAGAGTTGAGGCTATGGTAAAAATTCAATACCCTACAACATTGCGGCAGCTAAGATCATTTTTGGGACTCTGTAATTACTACACAAGTTTGTGAAAGGATATGCGGATTTAGCCAAACCGTTAACCGCTATGTTGAGAGGCCCCAACAGCTCAATTCCTAGATCTGAGTCAAGCAAAGTGAGAATAACACTTGGGTGCAATGAAATGAAAGCAATGGATTCTCTAAAAAATGCTCTATTATCTCGATAAGTTATGCTATTTTACCCGGACTACAAGAAGGAATTTCATCTGACAACCGATGTTTCCAATGTGGCACTCGGGGCTGTACTTAGCCAGGATGATAGACCAATAGCTTTTATTTCAAGGGTATTGTCGGAAACAGACGGACACTATGCTACCAATGAGAGGGAGATGCTAGCTATAGTGTGTCTACATACTTTTCGAAATTATTTATATGGAACTGCAAAGTCAGTATCTTCACTGATCACCAGCCGTTGACAAATGCCTTGAGTAACAAGAATACTAATGTGAAAATGAAAATATGGAAGGCGATTCTCGAAGAGTACAACTATGAGATTAAATATAAACCAATCACTAATGTGAACTCATTAACCGGCATCGTTCATAGCCAGGAGAGTTCCGGGAAAAATTTGGTGCCCTGGGTAGAGGTCCCTATAAACGCATTCAAAAACCAAATATTTCTCAGCGTAGGGGAGATGGCATCGTATCAATTTCAAATTATATTCCCTGGTTATCATAGACATACCATAGCGGAAAGGGAATATGACCAACACAACCTGCTGGCATTACTAAAAACATACCTAAATCCTTCTGTGAAAAATGCTATAAGTGCACCATAGTTTGTAATGGGTAAAATACAGGAGATTTATCCATAGCACCTTAGAAATTATAAAGTTTCTTTTACGCGAGCATTCGTGGAAGATGTCATTTCGGAGAACGATCAGGAAAATGTCATTATTGACACTCATAACAGAGCCCACAGGAATGCAGCCGAAAACAAATTGCAGATTTTGGAGAAGTGGTATTTTCCCAGTATGTTTTCGAAGATAAAGCGGATAGTAAGAATATGCTCAATATGCAAAAAGAATAAATACGATAGGCACCCTAACTATCCAAAAATAAAATAAACACCTATATCCTCCTATCCCGGACAGGTGCTCCATATCGACATTTTTTCAACAGACAAGAAGCTAGTAATGACTGCTCTGGATAAATTCTCCAAGTACGCCCAGGTTAAAATGCTAACGGGAAAGTCTATCGAGGAAGTTAGAAGACCACTAAGGGATATCTTATTCTTCTATGGGGTTCCAAAAACGGTCCTAATCGATAATGAGAAATCTTTAAATTCTTCTACTATTCTGTTTATGATGAGGGATGAATTGGACATTGAAGTGTTCACTACACCTCCTTATTCAAGCGAGTCAAATGGACAAGTTGAAAGATTCCATTCAACCCTCGGGGAATTGCTGAGGTGTCTGATGGCGGAGAGAGTATGTAGAAATTTCGAGGAACTTCTCAAAAGGGCGGTAAACGAGTACAATCATTCAATACACTCAACTGTCGAAAGAAAACCTGTTGATCTATTCTGTGGAAGAACAGTCGACTTCACCCCTGGTAGTTATGACAGAACTAGACATTCAAATATGGAAAAAATACAAGAGAAACAAACGCGGAATCTAGAATACCATAAAAAGAGGAAACATAATGACGAACAATATACTCCAGGACAAGTAGTTTTTGTCAGGATTAATAAAAGATTAGGAACAAAACTATCTGAGAAGTACAGGGAAGAAATAGTAAAAGAGAACAGAAATTCTACAATAGTCACCGAAAGCGGACGAATCGTCCACAAGAAACATATCAGAAATTAATTTATAAATTTCCATTTACAGATTGCTAATTTTAAAGGCACTTTGCGCCAGAGAAACCCAGATAGGAATACTCAAATTCAAAACTGGTAGCAATGCACTCAGGACTGGCAAGCTTCAGACCGGCAATTTCAAGATAATTTAACTATCGAATTAAGGAGCTACGATACCCTCATTCATGAAATAGAAAGTAACATTGTTCAGAATATCACCTTAAATCACCCTCTGATCTTTTTCCTAAAATACACCATATCCCAAATAAAATCATACATACGAGGTGTGATAAAAAAATAACCGTTATTTCGTGAGTTACGTATGTTCGATGTTCGCATTTTTTTTCTGTTATGTTGGTACACATGTCTGTTATATATGTTGGCAATACCAACCATTTTGGATTGTCAGTTTGTTTTTGACAGATAAAAAGGTTAGTCGTGTTTTGGTGTGCTCTTCGATTTTGTACTATTCGAAAAAATGGATCAAAGAAACTGTATTCAGTTTTGTGTAAAAAATGAAATTAAATGCGCAAGGACATTTGAAATGTTGACTGTGGCCTTTGGCGAGTCAACTATGAGCAGAACACAAGTTCAATTGTGGTACAACCGGTTTAAGGAAGGCCGAGAGGTTGTCAATGACGATGCTCGTCCTGGTCGCCCGAGCACGTCAACAACCGATGAAAACATTGACGCAGTGAAGAAAATGATTTTGGATAATCGTCGAATTACTATCAGAGAGGTTGCTGATGATGTTGGCATATCGTTCGGCTCACGCCAACCAATTTTTACGGATGTTTTAGGCATGAAACGTGCGGCAGCCAAGATTGTTCCAAAATTGCTAAATTTTGAGCAAAAACAACTTCGCATGGACATCGCTCAGGAGCTGTTGACCATCGTCAACGACGATCCAGATTTCCTCAAAAAGATCATAACTGGTGACGAATCGTGGGTGTATGGGTATGACATTGAAACCAAAGCCCAATCTTCCCAATGGAAACGTCCAGCTGAGCCAAGAACGAAAAAAGCACGTCAAGTTCGGTCGAACGTAAAGGTTTTGCTGACAGTTTTCTTTGATTGCAATGGCGTGGTGCATCATGAATTCGTGCCACAAGGTCGTACTGTCAACAAGGAATACTACCTTGAAGTTATGCGCCGTTTGCGAGAAGCAATTCGTCAGAAACGCCCTGAATTGTGGAAAAACCAATCATAGATTTTGCACCATGATAACGCACCAGCTCACACATCGATGCTTGTGCGTAATTTTTTGGCCAAAAACAAAACCGTTATCATGCCTTAACCTCCGTATTCACCGGACTTGGCCTCCGCTGACTTTTTCCTCTTTCCAAAACTGAAGACAACGATAAAAGGAAAGCGTTTTGCTACGATTGAGGAGATAAAAGAAAAATCGAAACAGTGTTTCAGAAGTGTTTCGAGGATTGGAAAAAACGCTGGCATAAGTGTATTATATCTGAGGGGAATTACTTTGAAGGAGACAAGATAGTTGTTGATGAATAATAAGAATAAGTCCGGACCAGTTTTGTATTGGCATGCTGGTCGCTGCCTATGAAGGTGGCAAGTCAAAGGACTGCCCAAATGTTCATGTATTACTACTATTAAAAAGGCAAGTTCTAATGAACTGCCGAGGAATAGAAAAGTCTTGTTTTCAATTTGTAGGCAAGACAAGAAGTGTTCATGGTCTGCGTTTTTATTATTCAAGTAACCTCGGTTGCTATCATAAACTTATTCTAATCTATTATACAATATTTGAGTCTAAAGTGTTATACTATTTGCTTACCCCAAGTGCAACGCGCATGCCTTTAGTGCATACTCTTTCACGAGTGTAGAGCACATACCCACTGGTGCGCTCTATTTACTTGCGACCATATACTGCATTAGATGGAGTCTGCAGTGTGGCAGACATGTGCAACAAGATCGTCTG
This sequence comes from Clusia tigrina, assembly GCA_920105625.2. Lineage (NCBI taxonomy): Eukaryota > Metazoa > Arthropoda > Insecta > Diptera > Clusiidae > Clusia > Clusia tigrina. Next base: position 165,704,331 of record OV050030.1, on the reverse strand, counting down.
TCTGTCGTTCTGCCTGCTCTTATGAATGTACGTCATAGCGTCGTACTCAAAGGCGTGAGAAAGCATTGAGCGACGGTTGTGGCACGAGTATCGAGTGTCGAGCTCTGTCTGGACAGTCCGATACTCGTTTCTTGTTATCGCATAACGATAAACAAATCGTGGGAGACTGACAGACAAGGGATAGTGTGTGCCGTTTAATTGTTGCGCACATGATATCACTCGTGAAGGCTGTCTGTATCTTTGGGTGCCTTAAGGTGCATCACACGGAGTGCTTTTGAATGCATTAAGGTGCATTTGCATTAAGTGTTTATAAATGCATTACATTGTATTATACTACTAATTAAAACTATAAAGAGAGAAAACTTTGTAACTAGACTAGACTATGATTACGTGTTAGATTGTAAGAACAAAATTTGTGGCCTAAAAGGAAAATGCTCAACCTACAGCAGCTTATCGATATGTAGTCCCGGAAATTATGAAGATATCACAGAAACAACCCGAAGCTGTGAACGCGTCAAACATCTAAGTGCACCATAACCAATAATGAGCATATCAGTACTATAGAGGAGATCGAGGATGACATATTATTCCTAAATCAAAACAGCGGCGAAATCGACGTGGATAACTCAACTATGTGGCTCAATGGGTCGTATGTCGTTCATCATTATAACAGTACTATACGGGTTAACAACAGAACATACGCATCAAGACAAATCACAGCAACAAAGGCTCTTCCTGCCCTAATTCAACCCATGAACACAGATGCCGAAGAGAGAACATTATCTTTGGAACTAATAAATGATATTAATGTTAAAAACACGCTGTCAATTCGTAAGCTGAAGTCGGTTAACCAGATTAGTCTTCCATTGAACATAGGAGTGATAACAACTGCCCTGATAATTGGGGTTTTCGTCCTTCAAAAGCGTTCAAAAGAATGCAGGAACATCAAATCCAATCAAGTTGAAACCGTCATAGAAAAGCCTTCCCAAAGTAACCAACCTACAAACAACTCTCCCAGGATACAGGTCAATAGCCAAAATAAGAGCATCTTCAACCTACCATGTTTTTGAGATTCCATTCGAGGACGTATGGAACTTAGAGGGGGAAGAGTTAACACATTATACATTGCATTTGTTACTGCACGCGCATCCCATCCAGACACACCGTCAGCAGCAACAATCCAGGTGTCACATTGCACAACTCAACGAGAACAAACAACATTCAACGTTCCCAACGTCATCACTCGGCACGTGGACTACGTCAGCATTTTAGATTATTTAAAGATTAGATTAAAATTAGCAATCTATAAATGGAAATTTATAAATTAATTTCTGATATGTTTCTTGTGGAGACGATTCGTCCGCTTTCGGTGACTATTGTAGAATTTCTGTTCTCTTTTACTATTTCTTCCCTGTACTTCTCAGATAGTTTTGTTCTTAATCTTTTATTAATCCTGACAAAAACTACTTGTCATGGAGTATATTGTTCGTCATTATGTTTCCTCTTGTTATGGTATTCTAGATTCCGCTTTTGTTTCTCTTGTATTTTTTCCATATTTGAATGTCTAGTTCTGTCATAACTACCAGGGGAAAAGTCGACTGTTCTTCCAAAGAATAGATCAACAGGTTTTCTTTCGGCAGTTGAGTGTATTGAATGATTGTACTCGTTTACCGCCCTTTCGAGAAGTTCCTCGACATTTCTACATACTCCCTCCACCTTCAGACACCTCAGCAATTCTCCGAGGGTTGAATGGAATCTTTCAACTTGTCCATTTGACTCGCTTGAATAAGGAGGTGTAGTGAACACTTCAATGTCCAATTCATCCCTCATCATAAACAGAATAGTAGAAGAATTTAAAGATTTCTCATTATCGATTAGGACCGTTTTTGGAACCCCATAGAAGAATAAGATATCCCTTAGTGGTCTTCTAACTTCCTCGATAGACTTTCCCGTTAGCATTTTAACCTGGGCGTACTTGGAGAATTTATCCAGAGCAGTCATTACTAGCTTCTTGTCTGTTGAAAAAATGTCGATATGGATCACCTGTCCGGGATAGGAGGATATAGGTGTTTCTTTTATTTTTGGATAGTTAGGGTGCCTATCGTATTTATTCTTTTTGCATATTGAGCATATTCTTACTATCCGCTTTATCTTCGAAAACATACTGGGAAAATACCACTTCTCCAAAATCTGCAATTTGTTTTCGGCTGCATTCCTGTGAGCTCTGTTATGAGTGTCAATAATGACATTTTCCTGATTGTTCTCCGAAATGACATCTTCCACGAATGCTCGCGTAAAAGAAACTTTATAATTTCTAAGGTGCAATGGATAAATCTCCTGTATTTTACCCATTACAAACTCTGGTGCACTTATAGCATTTTTCACAGAAGGATTTAGGTATCTTTTTAGTAATGCCAGCAGGTTGTGTTGGTCATATTCCCTTTCCGCTATGGTATGTCTATGATAACCAGGGAATATAATTTGAAATTGATACGATGCCATCTCCCCTACGCTGAGAAATATTTGGTTTTTGAATGCGTTTATAGGGGCCTCTACCCAGGGCACCAAATTTTCCCCGGAACTCTCCTGGCTATGAACGGTGCCGGTTAATGAGTTCACATTAGTGATTGGTTTATATTTAATCTCATAGTTGTACTCTTCCAGAATCGCCTTCCATATTTTCATTTTCACATTAGTATTCTTGTTACTCAAGGCATTTGTCAACGGCTGGTGATCAGTGAAGATACTGACTTTGCAGTTCCATATAAATAATTTCGAAAGGTATGTAGACACACTATAGCTAGCATCTCCCTCTCATTGGTAGCATAGTGTCCGTCTGTTTCCGACAATACCCTTGAAATAAAAGCTATTGGTCTATCATCCTGGCTAAGTACAGCCCCGAGAGCCACATTGGAAACATCGGTTGTCAGATGAAATTCCTTCTTGTAGTCCGGGTAAAATAGCATAACTTATCGAGATAATAGAGCATTTTTTAGAGAATCCATTGCTTTCATTTCATTGCACCCAAGTGTTATTCTCACTTTGCTTGACTCAGATCTAGGAATTGAGCTGTTGGGGCCTCTCAACATAGCGGTTAACGGTTTGGCTAAATCCGCATATCCTTTCACAAACTTGTGTAGTAATTACAGAGTCCCAAAAATGATCTTAGCTGCCGCAATGTTGTAGGGTATTGAATTTTTACCATAGCCTCAACTCTCTCCTGTATTGTACTGATGCCTTTAACAGAAACTGCGAACCCTAGAAATTCAACTTTCGTCTTAAAAGCACGCATTTATCTAGTTGTACCCTCATATTTGAAGCTGCTAGGGTGCTAAAGATTTCCTTCAAATGATTGAAGTGTGCTACCTCGTCCTTACTAAAAATTATAATATCGTCGATATAAACGTAGCAAGTCCTTCCGATGAAATCTCTGAGGATATCGTCCAATGCCCTCTGAAATATTGATGGGGTGTTCTTAAGTCCGAACGGGAGTCTTGTGAACTCGTATTTCCCGTTGGTAACCGAAAATGCCGTTTTTTCAATGTCCTTTTCGTTTAGTGGGATTTGATGAAATCCGCTTTTGAGATCGATAACTGTAAAGAATTTATTGCCGCCGAGGTGAGACAATACCCGTCCAATTTCTGGTATTGGATATTTGTCAGCTATAGTGACTGCGTCAATTTTCTGAAATCCACAACAACTCTATATTTTCTTTTCCCCGATGCGTCCTCCTATTTTGGGACAACCGATATGGGTGAATTGTAGGGTGAACGATATGGTCTTATTATTCCGCCTTTTAATAGCGTGGTTATTTCCTCCTCGACAACACTCTTCAGTGCCATTGGATAGGGATAGTTTCTCGTGTAGATGGGCTCCTCTGTTTACGTTAACTTGTGTACGTTAACTTTTCGTCTGGGTCCGCGAAAAGATTTTTGTGAGATTCTATTATCTTCCTCATAGTTGTTGCTTGATGTCCCGGAAGATGATCGACTCTAATTTCCAGGTTGTTCACATCCTGTGATAAGTATTGGTATATTGGTATTTTCATACCGTTTTTAAGTGCAAAGTAATTATCGGCCGTGTGAATTATTGCAGATAGTTCCCTTAAAGTGTCGTTGCCTAGAATTGCATCAAAAGTTCTCAGTCCGGGTAGGAGGTAAAATTTAATAGGTTGGACTGAGTCAACGAATAGATTTAAAAGAGTATGGTGTGATATTCGTACATCACCGGATATTGTTTTTGCACAGAAATAATCCTGATTTTCCGCAGGATTCTCCGCAAAAATCGCCTTAATATAGTTCTTATTACTACCTGTGTCCAAAAGAATTTTTAGTATCTCACCGTTCCTCGTTTTAATTTTAAAATATGGCAACGAGGAACTGTTTAGCCAAAAAAATTGAGGTCAGCGTTAAGATCCTCAGTTGAGTAATCTTCTACTAGATTATCCGCTGTTTTGTATCCTTTGCAAAAATAGTATATTGACTCGTCGACGTATTCATCATTAACTTTATCTATATATTCGTTAAGGTGCGGCGTATTTCCTACAGCTCCCTCAAGTGGCTCCGTTTCAATGTCATGTTGTGGATTCTTTATTTGCTGATTGGTAGTACCATCCGTTCTTAAGTGATAGTTCCTCTGAGCATTGTAAGCTGGTCCTTGGAAAGAACCTCCATATCCCCTTTAGACCACGTTATTGATCGGTGGTCTGTTGGCATAATTTATTTGCTTGGTCAGTAGCTAAACAGTGTATGTTTTGGATCAAAAACGCGTGTATTTTTCTTATGGAGGTCTAAAATTTACGAAAAAACTGGACATTTATTATTCTAAATCGAAAGCTTTTAGAGGCGCCATCTGGCGGTGAGTTTTTTGTTGAAAGTTTTTTTGTGTAAAGCTCTGGTTTGTGTCTGTGCTATGATCGGAGTGAGATTTTGTGGGAAGCTGAGTTTTGGTTTGTGTCTTTGCTATAAGAAACTTCTTATGTATTGAAACTTCCTCATACCCACCACCCCCCCGCCCCATTCTTTGCTATTGATTAACACAAGTTTCTTTTATACTAAAAAGTTCAAACACAGTATTTACTTTTACATTCCGCCCCTGTGTTTGCAGTTGTCATCAAAGTTTAAGTTCAACACAGTTTGGTATTTACTGATATCGAAAGCTTTTTAGAGGTACCATCTGACGGTGAGTTTTTTGTTGAAAGTTTTTGTGGAAAGCTCTGGTTCGATCACCATAAGTTTATTTTAAACTAAAAGTTCAACACAGTATTTACTCTCACCTTCCGCCCCTGTGTTTACGGCTGCCAACAAGTTCAAGTTCAACACAGTTTGCTATTTATTGATAAGAAAGCAGCTGCATTCGGTCTGATGTGATCGCTTGACGCTGAGTGCATGCAGTTGCTTTCTTGAACTCATGTTATAAAAATAGTTTGCTAAATGAGCTAGTTTATATTAGTATTTTATTTTTTCTCTTAGAAAACAAAGTGAATTTATAATTTTTTTTTTAAATGGAAGCGGAGAGAATAATAGTTATGGATGTTCAAGGATTTTATAGTGAAAGTAAATTTATTCCGAAGGAAGTCAGTATTTCGGGAGCAGATATTGGGATAAAATCGTTTATTATGGGACCGCCTTTTGAATATTCGAGGCTATTGAAGGAAGAAAGGAAAACAATAGATTGGTTGACTCATCATCATCATGGATTACGCTGGCATGATGGTAACTCAACGCTAAAGGATCTTTATGAATATATTTTTCTAAATATAAAGAAAGAAGAAAATCCAACTATATATGTAAAAGGTTTGGAAAACGCAAAATGGGTACGAGATTTGATAGGAGAAGAAATAATTATAAACAATTTAGATGATTTTGGTTGTCCTAGATAAAAAAATTTATATAAAACTAATAACAATATAAATGTTTGTGAATATCATACAAAGCATTGCAAATGTATAAAAAAAATTTAAGAAATATGTGTATTAGAAAAAAAAATGTAATTGTATTAGGAAATTTTATACTTACTTCAAAATATAAATTTCAAATTAAATAAAATTAAAAACAAATATATATTTTGATTTTTTATTTTCAATTTGTTTATTTTATTTCTTTACAGTTTTACATATATTGTTACTTTTCGATTTTCTATTTGTACAAGAGCATACATAGATTCTTTAGCTTAGAAATAAGTATTAGTTTTTTTTCTGTAATTACACGAGCGTTGATAGTCCAAACTGCTTTTTCAATTGGACGAGAAAAATTTATCAACCTGGGAATTAACTCAAATTCTTCATCTGGATGTTCTAATGCATATTTTTCCTCTAATATGAAAAGGATATCCTGCTCTATGCATTCTGTAAGCGCATCGAAGAATAAATCGTCTGTGTTCCACAGATCGCAAAAACCTTGATCTAATTCAGCTCATTTAAATTATTTCCGAAATAATTCGGATCTTCCAAAATTGACTTTTCTTCATTAAATTTTAAATGAACCATTTTTTCCTACATAGAAGGTTGACAAAAGTTCCCATACTGAATTTAAAAATTTCCAACAACAGCCTTTTTATCGTCTTTTTATTGAAGTGAAGGAAATCAGAGTAAGGCAATGCGAGGTAATTTAAACATTGTTGCATACAGATTAAAAAGTTTTCCTGCCTTTCGATATCGCTCATAAAGCATTACACATGCACATGTGCTTACATTCTGTATGTTGTCATCATTTGTTGCCCACCAACAATCTAACTTATGATGTCCATATATATAATTAGAGAGCTTTGTTATTTTTAATTCATTTATTACTGCTTCGAAGAATTCTATATGCTCTGCTTCAATCCAAAATCTGTATTTATTTAGTAAATTTTCTGACACAGTAGAGGAAATCATTTTTGAACAGCTTTCTTCAACTTAGTTTGTTATATACTAATAAACAAAAAAAGGAGCTGCATCCCATTAAAATCAACTCTGATTGATGATTACTGAGAAGAAAAAAAATGTAGTTGCATTATTGAACTCTCTTTGTTGTTTACTGATAAAAATGCAGCTGCATCCCATTTAAAATCAACTTTGATTGATGTTTACTGAGAAAAAATGCAGCTGCTTTCCATTTAAAAAAATATAAACGTCTTGAACTCTCTTTGTTTTTTACTGATAAAAATGCAGCTGCTTTCCATTTAAAATTATATTTAAAAAAAATGCAGCTGCAACCTATTTACATAAAAGCTTATTCAACACGAATGTGTGTTTTAAAAAATGTAATTACTTTCCTCGTACTCAATATAAATAGTTCGTTAATGAGCGAGTTTATATTAGTCTTTCTTTTCTCTTCGACAATAAAGTGAAGTGTAGAATATACAACAAACATATTCCTATTTTAAAAATGGATAGTACTTTAAGTGCATTAAACAACATTTCTCAAATAAAGGGATACAAAAAACCAGTTCTAAGCCTTAGAATCTTTCCATCCGACACCCTCTTAAGGTTAATTAAGGCTAGCAGGAAACATACACCGTTTGGAGAAAAAATCATGGTGGAGTTAGATGAACATGTAATATTCTTACCTCAAAAATATAATAGTTTAACAGATGACGATATTTTAAACTTATCAAGTGGAGAATATTTTATTAAAAAGATAAATGTAATAATAATAACTATAAATTTGTTTTTGAAACTAAAAATAAAGAATAAAAAAATCTGTAATCAATTTTTAATTAGTTGCTTATTTTTTATCTATATCTACAATTCTAAAGTGGCCCCACGCTTTCGTTTCATTAGTACCAGACACTAAAAATCGTTTGTCATCAAATGGATTCAAAACGAGTTTAGTTTGATTGATGCTGTTAACGTCATGTTTCTGCGATTGAATTAAATTTTGTTCGATTACTTTTTCAATATTATTTTGCAGACAATCAACATAGTCATTAAATGTTATGCTAATTTTTATTATATGTCTTTTTACACCTTTACACTTTTTTTCTTCTTCTTTACCCTCCACCTGTATTGCGTACATTTTTGATCTGAGACCAACAAATGCAGTCATTATGTGACCATTATTCTCATCTTTCATGAGACCCAGAACTTTTTTATTTACGTGAGGGATATCCCATCTGTTTCCAATAGGTTAGTCGCTTGTATCAAAACGTTCAACACAATCACGCTTAATGATTTGATACAAGTCGGGGCAAATGACTTCATATATAAGAGAATCTGTATCAGTGTAGCAAATAGTACAATTGGATCAAAATTCAGGAACCAAATAACCATAATGAAAATCGCAAATGGTTGTTTTAGCTAGATCGAGGATACACATACCAACATACGAGGTGTGATAAAAAAATAACCGTTAATTTCATCTTTTCGTGAGTTACGTATGCTCGATGTTCGTATTTTTTTTTTTTATGTTGGTACACATGTCTGTCATATATGTTGGCAATACCAACCATTTTGGATTGTCAGTTTGTTTTTGACGGATATAAAGGTTAGTCGTGTTTTGGTGTGCTCTTCGATTTTGTACTATTCGAAAAAATGGATCAAAGAAACTGTATTCAGTTTTGTGTAAAAAATGAAATTAAATGCGCAAGGACATCTGAAATGTTGACTGTGGCCTTTGGCGTGTCTACTATGAGCAGAACGCAGTGAAGAAAATGATTTTGGATAATCGTCGAATCACTATCAGAGAGGTTGCTGATGTTGTTGGCATATCGTTCGGCTCATGCCAAGCAATTTTTACGGACGTTTTAGGCATGAAACGTGCGGCAGCGAAGATTGTTCCAAAATTGCTAAATTTTGAGCAAAAACAACGTCGCATGGACATCGCTCATGAGCTGTTTTTGGCCAAAAACAAAACCGTTATTATGCCTCAACCACAGTATTCACCGGACTTGGCCCCCGCTGACTTTTTGCTCTTTCCAAAACTGAAGACACCGATAAAAGCAAAGCATTTTGCGACGATTGAGGAGATAAAAGAAAAATCGAAACAGGAGCTGTTGGGGATACCAAAAAAAGCGTTTCAGAAGTGTTTCGAGGATTGGAAAAAACGCTGGCATAAGTGTATTATATCTGAGAGGAATTACTTTGAAGGGGACAAGATAGTTGTTGATGAATAAATAAATACTTTATTTTTTGATCACACAATAACGGTTATTTTTTGATCACACCTCGTACTCGTATATGGGCTTATTGAAGAATACTTCTGTCTTGTTTAGCTCTATAGCAACAAGATTTTCATTGAATATGGTTGAAGCTTTAAATTCCGGCTTGGAAATAAGAGCTTCCGCTCCATATCGACCCTTCCATTTTGTTACCAGTTTGACAATACTATACTTTCGGATATTCTCAATTGTATTTTTGAAAAAGAAATTTTAAACATAAATGTCCACAGTTCAAAGTATTGAATTTTTGTTGTGCTTATAATTATATTCAATAGGGGCTTTTAAATAATTAACTATTTCAAGTGGTGGTTGTAAGTCGCAAAAACTATCAAAATATTCCTTATAGTTGTGATTTTTGTAGTACGCTACCCAATGTGTTCCACGACCGCTTGAATCATCTAAATCAACAATACCACATTCTTGAGGTAATGGTTTTTTAGGTAAACAATCACGCATAAAAACACCTCTAAAATGATTAAGTTGTTTTCTATATTTATTCAAATCTATATCTGTTAGTGGTCGTTTGGGTAGGTTCTTTAAAAGTTTTTTGTTGATTGTAATAAAGTCCAAATCCCTTCTTATATGGTTTAAGATGCAAACCTTTACTCATAGCATTTGACTCCATGTATCTATTGTGACGCGTAGCCTCTGTTGGTTGTTCCTTTCCATTTTTTATATTATTTATAGCTTTTGCAATAGCTGATCCACCAGTAGCTAAACCACCAAGTGCAGACAACGCTGTTAAAACTGGAAATAATGGAAGAAATCCACCAATTTTTGGTACTGGAATAACTCTCGGTATATCAATATTAGATTTTTTTTTCTTTCTAAAACTTGAATGTACAGCTTTTTGGGCAATTTTAATAGCAGCATTTATATTATCAGGTTTTTCTTTTTTGAATATTTTCAAGGTGTTTTTGATAGTAGTTGAAAATAATTTTTTATAATATCCTTTTGTCTTTCTGTTTCTTTTTTCTTGATTTACGAATGTTATTATTCATTCCTAATCCAAATTTAACTTTTGTCTTCATTACGTTTGTTACAAACCAAGCGTCTGCCCGTTCTCTAAAAATACTATCTTTTGATTTTACTCGTCCCCAAGCTTTTTCAGCTAATATTTGATCAGCGTAATGTCTTTTATTTATATCTTTTGATTGTGAATATGCAATATCATGCTCTTTACAAGCCGCATCCAATGGATTTATTCCTTTATCTCCTCTTGCTAAACGTTCTTTTAGTTTTGTTCCTGGTCCACAGAATTGATAACCAGGTAAATGTAATTCAAAAGGCAATGCGTTTATTAAGTTGTTTACGAGTCCCCTGCCAATCTTAATCTGATTATGTGTATGTCTTTTGTTATAGTTTATAACCATTTTTTTGTTATATGAAATAGTCAAGGCCCATTCGTGTTAGCATTACAAATGGAAATGAGATACTTTCTACATATAATAGAGAATTTATATTGAAAACATATTAGTTATCAATATGCGATTAAAGAAGCAACATAAGCAAATTTTAGTAAGAAATGCGGATGATATCTATATGCAGGGAAAAAACAAAAAATTATTCATAGTTCACTTTTACCAAATTCAATACGTGCACTTATTGTAGGACCATCAGACTGTGGCAAGACTAATGTTATGCTTAGTCTAATAGAAAGTCCTAGTGGTCTTCATTTCAAAAATATTTACGTATATTCAAAATCTTTGTATCAACCAAAATATTAGGTAGGTAGGTAGGTAAAGCGGCCACCCGAAAAGGGCGCACTTAGGCCAACATTGACCCTTTGTGATACCGCATGGGACAGCAGGTCCCATCCTTTTCAAAGGTCCAGCCATTTGGAGCTTTTAATAAAGTTGTTGATGGAGCTAATCTTTTTTTTTAGATATCTCCCAAGGAGTCCAAAAAGTAGTCGCCTAGGAAAGTGCGCCTCCTTCTGGACAAAGCTGAACACGTGCACAACAGGTGAGCAGTAGACTCTTCCTCCTCCTCGTCCATGCAACTCCTGCAGATGTCATTAGAGGCGATCACCAGCCTACACCCGTGTGTGCCTAGAGTCCAGTGTCCCGTTAAGACGCTAATCACGGGACCTATGCTTTGTATATTTAGAGTCAGTAGGCCCTTAGAGCGCTTGACACTTATCTCTAGCCAGGTTTGTCTAGCTATTTTACATCCTGAAAGTTCAGACCAGCGCCTGCCCGCTGTTCCTAAAGATATTGTATTTACTAAGAGCTTACATGTGGCAATAGGAATACCGAACCAATCTGGTTCCATCGGTATGTACCTCCCACCAAAATATTGCTACCTAAAGAAATTGATTGATCCAATAAAGGGAATAAACCTTTTTACATTTTCGGAAACTGAAAATGATATAACTCCAGTTAAAGCTAAACCACACTCCATAATAATATTCGATGATGTAATTTGTGATAAACAAAACACAATAAGAGATTATTTTTGTATGGGAAGACACAAGTATATTGATTGTTTTTATTTATCTCAAGCTTATACGAAAATTCCAAAACATTTAATTCATGATAATGCAAATATGATTATTATATTTAAACAAGATGAAATGAATGTTAAGCATATATATAATGATCATATTATCGGTGATATGTCATTTAATAAGTTTATGAAGATTTGACGTGAATGTTGGAGAGATAAGTATGGGTTTGTTGTTGTAAGTAGGAATGATTTAATAAATATAGGACGATATCGAAAAGTATTTGATAATTTCTTTCAATTATGAGAGATCTGATGTAAAGCAGATCAATAGCAGTTCGATAGCATATTGATAACAGATATAAAGCAGATTAATATCAGATTGAGAGCCGATAGAAATCGGAAAAAGGAAGCACCATGAATAAAAATAATAAACTACTAAAAGATATAGTAAAGACAAGAGCAGTATTAAAAGAAAAACTAAAAAATTTCAAATCAAATGCAATAGATAGGGTAAATTTTTGGAAGATACATTTCAACCTATAACAAAACCTCTGAATGAAATAATTGGAAACTTGAAAAATAAAGAAAATATTTCAAGGACTGTCTATGATGAAAACTATGATAATGATGATGATGAAGATGATGAGGATAATGATATTAATGATGATAATGATGATAACAAAAACGAAGATTATAACATGGCTTCTTTCATAAATGATAATGATTCATTAGCAAATAGTCAGAAATCACAAAAAAATAATTTTGATCAAAAGAATGTAACAAAATAATTTATATGAAAACAAACCAAAAAAAATTAAAAGATAATTATTTTAAACCAAATAAAATAAATTAAATGTGAATAGACAATTAAAAGAGAAAATATATAACAAAATTACGGAACACAAACAAGTAAAAAGTGCAAATGATGCTGATAAAGAGAATGTAGTTCCTAATACAGTAGTCCCTTTAATTACATCACAAGCACCATTTCCAATGAAAAAAGCTAGCACATCAACAGACGATAGATATGAAAACAATCTAAAAAAAATAAAAACAATTGAAAAGGAAATCTTATGAAAGAAATATAGAGAGTAAACAAGTAAAAAGAAAAAGTGATGATTAGAATGTACTCGTATTGCATAAAACTATGCATCCCTTAATAACATCACAATCGACAACTGCAACACAAACAAAACTGAAGCGAAAACGAAAAATTAATACAAAATTAAATGATTTTAACTATGATGACAAGAAACGGAAAAAATTAAATCATTTGTTTTCGAAACGAAAAAGTAAGGGACAATTAAATAATGATAGAAAACGAATTAAATTGTATTATAGCAGTATCACTAATTAAAATAAATTACTAAACAATTTTGAATTACTCAAAGATAGTAAAAAGTTAGATACACTATATAGTGTTAATGTTGATGAAAAAGGAAGATGGCGGTATGGATATAAGAAAATAACATTTAATACTGATAACTCTATTAATGTTGGTGGTAAAAGATGGAAAATGACACCGGGGTTATTTGAATTTGTATTTCACACCAAACCTCTAAATTACTCTAAAAATTACTTAAAAAATTATAAACAAATTTTAATTAATACAAATGCACACAAACGACATTATCAAGCAAATGCACAAATTAAAGGTACAAAAACATTTAAATATCGGTGTATAATTAAAAAATTGTTTAATTCAAAAATAAACGCTTTAACGACAGGAAGAGGATTAAAATCATAAATCAATCGAAAGCCGAACTGTAGATATTGGAATGATCCTAATGAATTAGTCGACAGATTACGTTTGCTTCTATCATCAGAAAGCGTACGACATAATAATCACAAAACGAAATAATTTCTATTATCGAAGAACTGAAAGAAGCTAATATAATTCTGTAAAATCTAAATTAAAAACAAGGCGGTGCTGTGGTCGTAAATCACAAAATGAGTTTCATAAATAAATTTGGAGAAAGTTCAGTTAATCAACGATTTAACGATTCAAAATTAAAAGCAATTATAACTAAAACACTTGGTATTAGCATAGCTAATCAACATTTAAATGTTAATAAGAAAATAATTACTAATCTGAGTGAACCTAGTGATGTTAATGATGCAGCTACTAAAGCATATCTTGTTAAAAAGAATTGGCTTCTAAGAACAAAATTAGAAGAATTTAAAACCGAATATGATAGACAAATGAAAATTACTAGGAGTGATATAGAAAAATTGTATACAATTATTGATTCCGATGTTAAATAGGATACGAATCTAATTGAAAATGCAATTCATGACCAATAATTTAGTGAAAATAAAGAATTTGTAAATAAAATTGAAGAAAGACAGTCAGATTGAAAAGTACTTATATAAATATCTTGATAAAGACAATGAAGATGTTAAGCGAATCAAACTTGAGCAACCAGTTATTAAATTTTGAAATAAAGATTTTATTTTTCTCAAAGTATATAAAATAAGACATACATACATTCTTTAACAGATAATATGGAAACACCCTCGAACATGGATACTATGGAAATGAAAAAAAGAGAAATAGTCAACGAACTAAACAAACAAGCACGAAAAATTTTTAAAAGAAGATGAGTTACCATGAAAGGAATTGATGACTTATGGCAAGCAGATTTAGTTGAAATGGGGAATTATGAAGCTACTAATAAAAAATTTCGCTATCTTTTAACAGTAATAGATACCTTTTCGAAAAAAGCCTGGGGTGTAGCATTGAAAAATAAAACTGCTCTAATGGGTCGTATGTCGTTCATCATTATAACAGTACTATACGGGTTAACAACAGAACATACGCATCAAGACAAATCACAGCAACAAAGGCTCTTCCTGCCCTAATTCAACCCATGAACACAGATGCCGAAGAGAGAACATTATCTTTGGAACTAATAAATGATATTAATATTAAAAACACGCTGTCAATTCGTAAGCTGAAGTCGGTTAACCAGATTAGTCTATCATTGATCATAGGAGTGAAAACAACTGCCCTGATAATTGGGGTTTTCGTCCTTCAAAAGCGTTCAAAAGAATGCAGGAACATCAAATCCAATCAATTTGAAACCGTCATAGAAAAGCCTTCATAAAGTAACCAACCTACAAACAAGTCTCCCAGGATACAGGTCAATAGCCAAAATAAGAGCATCTTTAACCTACCATGTTTTTGAGATTCCATTCGAGGACGTATGGAACTTAGAGGGGGAAGAGTTAACACATTATACATTGCATTTGTTACTGCACGCGCATCCCATCCAGACACACCGTCAGCAGCAACAATCCAGGTGTCACATTGCACAACTCAACGAGAACGAACAACATTCAACGTTCCCAACGTCATCACTCGGCACGTGGACTACGTCAGCATTTTAGATAATTTATTAAGCTAAAGTTAAAGCCTTCATTATTTTGTAAAACCAGTTCGGTTTTAAGCTAAATAAAAGTAAGACGTGTTGGGATCCAACAAACTAAATTAAAAAAACAAACTAAATTAATAAATCATTAATTTATATATATATATATATATATATATATATATATATATATATATATATATATATATATATATATATATATATATATATATATATTAATATAAGTTAATATATGATTATAACCATTCAAGAGCTAGAGGTGCCATTCTTGTACATAAAGAATTTAACTTCTTTCCCATTTCAGAGCTTTTGCAACAAGACTGGTGACCATCCGGACCAAAGTACCAACACTCAGAGGAGAGCAATAGGTGGTGATTGATTCAGCCTACCAGCCTGGAGATTGTCACAAAGAACCCACAAGGGAAGTTGTTGCCTTAAAGGAGTACTGTGACAAAGGAGGGCAGAAATGACTACCATTCTGTGAGACAAATTCACATCATACTATTTGGGCGAGCACAAATATAAATTCTAGGAGTGAACACCTTAAATAGATTTTAATGAATAAACAAATAATTCTTGAAAAAACATGTAATTCGCGATACTTTTTGAACAAACCTCTTACATATATATATATATATATATATATATATATATATATATATATATATATATATATATATATATATATATATATATATATATATATATATATATATATATATATATATATATATATATATATATATATATATATATATATATATATATATATATATATATATATATATATATATATATATATATATATATATATATATATATATATATATATATATATATATATATATATATATATATATATATATATATATATATATATATATATATATATATATATATATATATATATATATATATATATATATATATATATATATATATATATATATATATATATATATATATATATATATATATATATATATATATATATATATATATATATATATATATATATATATATATATATATATATATATATATATATATATATATATATATATATATATATATATATATATATATATATGTAAGAGGTTTGTTCAAAAAGTATCGCGAATTACATGTTTTTTCAAGAATTATTTGTTTATTCATTAAAATCTATTTAAGGTGTTCACTCCTAGAATTTATATTTGTGCTCGCCCAAATAGTATGATGTGAATTTGTCTCACAGAATGGTAGTCATTTCTGCCCTCCTTTGTCACAGTATATATATATATATATATATATATATATATATATATATATATATATATATATATATATATATATATATATATATATATATATATATATATATATATATATATATATATATATATATATATATATATATATATTATATATATGACTGCTCTGGATAAATTCTCCAAGTACGCCCAGGTTAAAATGCTAACGGGAAAGTCTATCGACGAAGCTAGAAGACCACTAAGGGATATCTTATTCTTCTATGGGGTTCCAAAAACGGTCCTAATCGATAATGAGAAATCTTTAAATTCTTCTACTATTCTGTTTATGATGAGGGATGAATTGGACAATGAAGTGTTCACTACACCTCCTTATTCAGGCGAGTCAAATGGACAAGTTGAAAGATTCCATTCAACCCTCGGAGAATTGCTGAGGTGTCTGAAGGCGGAGGGAGTATGTAGAAATTTCGAGGAACTTATCGAAAGGGCGGTAAACTAGTACAATAATTCAATACACTCCACTGTCGAAAGAAAACCTGTTGATCTATTCTTTGGAAGAACAGTCGACTTTTCCCCTGGTAGTTATGACAGAACTAGACATTCAAATATGGAAAAAATACAGGAGAAACAAAAGCGGAATCTAGAATACCATAACAAGAGGAAACATAATGACGAACAATACTCCAGGACAAGTAGTTTTTGTCAGGATTAATAAAAGATTAGGAACAAAACTATCTGAGAAGTACAGGGAAGAAATAGTAAAAGAGAACAGAAATTCTACAATAGTCACCGAAAGCGGACGAGTCGTCCACAAGAAACATATCAGAAATTAATTTATAAATTTCCATTTATAGAATTCTAATTTTAATCTAATCTTTAAATAATCTAAAATGCTGACGTAGTCCACGTGCCGAGTGATGACGTTGGGAACGTTGAATGTTGTTTGTTCTCGATGAGTTGTGCAATGTGACACCTGGATTGTTGCTGCTGACGGTGTGTCTGGATGGGATGCGCGTGCAGTAACAAATGCAATGTATAATGTGTTAACTCTTCCCCCTCTAAGTTCCATACGTTCTCGAATGGAATCTCAAAAACAGGGTAGGTTGAAGATGCTCTTATTTTGGCTATTGACCTGTATCCTGGGAGAGTTGTTTGTAGGATGGTTACTTTGGGAAGGCTTTTCTATGACGGTTTCAACTTGATTGGATTTGATGTTCCTGCATTCTTTTGAACGCTTTTGAAAGACGAAAACCCCAATTATCAGGGCAGTTGTTATCACTCCTATGTTCAATGATAGACTAATCTGGTTAACCGACTTCAGCTTACGAATTGACAGCGTGTTTTTAACATTAATGTCATTTATTAGTTCCAAAGATAATGTTCTCTCTTCGGCATCTGTGTTCATGGGTTGAATTAGGGCAGGAAGAGCCTTTGTTGCTGTGATTTGTCTTGATGCGTATGTTCTGTTGTTAACCCGTATAGTACTGTTATAATGATGAACGACATACGACACATTAGAGCAGTTTTATTTTCCAATGCTACACCCCAGGCTTTTTTCGAAAAGGTATCTATTACTGTTAAAAGATAGCGTAATTTTTTATTAGTAGCTTCCTAATTCCCCATTTCAACTAAATCTGCTTGCCATAAGTCATCAATTCCTTTCATGGTAACTCGTCTTCTTTTAAAAATTTTTCGTGCTTGTTTGTTTAGTTCGTTGACTATTTCTCTTTTTTTCATTTCCATAGTATCCATGTTCGAGGGTGTTTCCATATTATCTGTTAGTGAATGTATGTATGTCTTATTTTATATACTTTGAGAAAAATAAAATCTTTATTTCAAAATTTAATAACTGGTTGCTCAAGTTTGATTCGCTTAACATCTTCATTGTCTTTATCAAGATATTTATATAAGTACTTTTCAATTTGACTGTCTTTCTTCAATTTTATTTACAAATTCTTTATTTGCACTAAATAATCGGTCATTAATTGCTTTCTCAATTAGATTCGTATCCTATTTAACATCGGAATCAATAATTGTATACAATTTTTCTATATCACTCCTAGTAATTTTCATTTGTCTATCATATTCGGTTTTAAATTCTTCTAATTTTGTTCTTAGAAGCCAATTCCTTTTAACAAGATATGCTTTAGTAGCTGCATCATTAACATCACTAGGTTCACTCAGATTAGTAATTCTTTTCTTATTAACATTTAAATGTTAATTATCTATGCTAATACCAAGTGTTTTAGTTATAATTGCTTTTAATTTTGAATCGTTAAATCGTTGATTAACTGAACTTTCTCCAAATTTATTTATGAAACTCATTTTGTGATTTACGACCACAGCACCGCCTTGTTTTTAATTTAGATTTTACAGAATTATATTAGCTTCTTTCAGTTCTTCGATAATAGAAATTATTTCGTTTTGTGATTATTATGTAGTACGCTTTCTGATGATAGAAGCAAACGTAATCTGTCGACTAATTCATTAGGATCATCCCAATATCTACAGTTCGGCTTTCGATTGATTAATGATTTTAATCCTCTTCCTGTCGTTAAAGCGTTTATTTTTGAATTAAACAATTTTTTAATTATACACCGATATTTAAATGTTTTTGTACCTTTAATTTGTGCATTTGCTTGATAATGTCGTTTGTGTGCATTTGTATTAATTAAAATTTGTTTATAATTTTTTAAGTAATTTTTAGAGTAATTTAGAGGTTTGGTGTGAAATACAAATTCAAATAACCCCGGTGTCATTTTCCATCTTTTAGCACCAACATTAATAGAGTTATCAGTATTAAATGTTATTTTCTTATATCCATACCGCCATCTTCCTTTTTCATCAACATTAACACTATATAGTGTATCTAACTTTTTAATATCTTTGAGTAATTCAAAATTGTTTAGTAATTTATTTTAATTAGTGATACTGCTATCATACATTTTAATTCGTTTTCTATCATTATTTAATTGTCCCTTACTTTTTCGTTTCGAAAACAAATGATTTAATTTTTTCCGTTTCTTGTCATCATAGTTAAAATCATTTAATTTTGTATTAATTTTTCGTTTTCGCTTCACTTTTGTTTGTGTTGCAGTTGTCGATTGTGATGTTATTAAGGGATGCATAGTTTTATGCAATACGAGTACATTCTAATCATCACTTTTTCTTTTTACTTGTTTACTCTCTATATTTCTTTCATAAGATTTCCTTTTCAATTGTTTTTATTTTTTTTAGATTGTTTTCATATCTATCGTCTGTTGATGTGCTAGCTTTTTTCATTGGAAATGGTGCTTGTGATGTAATTAAAGGGACTACTGTATTAGGAACTACATTCTCTTTATCAGCATCATTTGCACTTTTTACTTGTTTGTGTTCCGTAATTTTGTTATATATTTTCTCTTTTAATTGTCTATTCACATTTAATTTATTTTATTTGGTTTAAAATAATTATCTTTTAATTTTTTTTGGTTTGTTTTCATATAAATTATTTTGTTACATTCTTTTGATCAAAATTATTTTTTTGTGATTTCTGACTATTTGCTAATGAATCATTATCATTTATGAAAGAAGCGATGTTATAATCTTCGTTTTTGTTATCATCATTATCATCATTAATATCATTATCATCATCATCTTCATCATCATCATTATCATAGTTTTCATCATAGACAGTCCTTGAAATATTTTCTTTATTTTTCAAGTTTCCAATTATTTCATTCAGAGGTTTTGTTATAGGTTGAAATGTATCTTCCAACATATTTACCCTATCTATTGCATTTGATTTGAAATTTTTTAGTTTTTCTTTTAATACTGCTCTTGTCTTTACTATATCTTTTAGTAGTTTATTATTTTTATTCATGGTGCTTCCTTTTTCCGATTTCTATCGGCCAATGTTCTCTATTTAGTATCTGCTTTCAATCTGCTATCAATCTGATATTAATCTGCTTTATATCTGTTATCAATCTGCTATCGAACTGCTATTGATCTGCTTTACATCCGATCTCTCATAATTGAAAGAAATTATCAAATACTTTTCGATATCGTCCTTTATTTATTAAATCATTCCTACTTACAACAACAAACCCATACTTATCTCTCCAACATTCACGTCAAATCTTCATAAACTTATTAAAAGACATATCACCGATAATATGATCATTATATATATGCTTAACATTCATTTCATCTTGTTGAAATATAATAATCATATTTGCATTATCATGAATTAAATGTTTTGGAATTTTCGTATAAGTTTGAGATAAATAAAAACAATCAATATACTTGTGTCTTCCCATACAAAAATAATCTCTTATTGTGTTTTGTTTATCACAAATTACATCATCGAATATTATTATGGAGTGTGGTTTAGCTTTAACTGGACTTATAACTTTTTCATTTTCCGAAAAGGTAAAAAGGTTTATTCCCTTTATTGGATCAATCAATTTCTTTAGGTAGTAATATTTTGGTGGGAGGGTACTACCATACCGATGGAACCAGATTGGTCGCAGTTCGGTATTCCTATTGCCACATGTAAGCTCTTAGTAAATACAATATCTTTAGGAACAGCGGGCAGGCGCTGGTCTGAACTTTCAGGATGTAAAATAGCTAGACAAACCTGGCTAGAGATAAGTGTCAAGCGCTCTAAGGGCCTACTGACTCTAAATATACAAAGCATAGGTCCCGTGATTAGCATCTTAACGGGACACTGGACTCTAGGCACACACGGGTGTAGGCTGGTGATCGCCTCTAATGACTTCTGCAGGAGTTGCATGGACGAGGAGGAGGAAGAGTCTACTGCTCACCTGTTGTGCACGTGTTCAGATTTGTCCAGAAGGAGGCGCACTTTCCTAGGCGACTACTTTTTGGACTCCTTGGGAGATATCTAAAAAAAAAGATTAGCTCCATCAACAACTTTATTAAAAGCTCCAAATGGCTGGACCTTTGAAAAGGATGGGACCTGCTGTCCCATGCGGTATCACAAAGGGTCAATGTTGGCCTAAGTGCGCCCTATTCGGGTGGCTGCTTTACCTACCTACCTACCTAATATTTTGGTTGATACAAAGATTTTGAATATACGTAAATATTTTTGAAATGAAGACCATTAGGACTTTCTATTAGACTAAGCATAACATTAGTCTTGCCACAGTCTGATGGTCCTACAATAAGTGCACGTATTGAATTTGGTAAAAGTGAACTATGAATAATTTTTTGTTTTTTCCCTGCATATAGATATCATCAGCATTTCTTACTAAAATTTGCTTATGTTGCTTCTTTAATCGCATATTGATAACTAATATGTTTTCAATATAAATTCTCTATTATATGTAGAAAGTATCTCATTTCCATTTGTAATGCTAACACGAATGGGCCTTGACTATTTCATATAATAAAAAAATGGTTATAAACTATAACAAAAGACATACACATAATCAGATTAAGATTGGCAGGGGACTCGTAAACAACTTAATAAACGCATTGCCTTTTGAATTACATTTACCTGGTTATCAATTCTGTGGACCAGGAACAAAACTAAAAGAACGTTTAGCAAGAGGAGATAAAGGAATAAATCCATTGGATGCGGCTTGTAAAGAGCATGATATTGCATATTCACAATCAAAAGATATAAATAAAAGACATTACGCTGATCAAATATTAGCTGAAAAAGCTTGGGGACGAGTAAAATCAAAAGATAGTAATTTAAGAGAACGGGCAGACGCTTGGTTTGTAACAAACGCAATGAAGACAAAAGGTAAATTTGGATTAGGAATGAATAATAACATTCGTAAATCAAGAAAAAAGAAACAGAAAGACAAAAGGATATAATAAAAAATTATTTTCAACTACTATCAAAAACACCTTGAAAATATTCAAAAAAGAAAAACTTGATAATATAAATGCTGCTATTAAAATTGCTCAAAAAGCTGTACATTCAAGTTTTAGAAAGAAAAAAAAATCTAATATTGATATACCGAGAGTTATTCCAGTACCAAAAAATTGGTGGATTTCTTCCATTAATTCCAGTTTTAACAGCGTTGTCTGCACTTGGTGGTTTAACTACTGGTGGATCAGCTATTGCAAAAGCTATAAATAATATAAAAAATGGAAAGGAACAACCAGCAGAGGCTACGCGTCACAATAGATACATGGAGTCAGTTGCTATGAGTAAAGGTTTGCATTTTAAACCATATAAGAAGGGATTTGGACTTTATTACAATCAACATTCAAAACACTTTTAAAGAACCTACCCAAACGACCACAAACAGATATAGATTTGAATATATATAGAAAACAACTTAATCATTTTAGAGGTGTTTTTATGCGTGATTGTTTACCTAAAAAACCATTACCTCAAGAATGTGGTATTGTTGATTTAGATGACTCAAGCGGTCGTGGAACACATTGGGTAGCGTACTACAAAAATCACAACTATAAGGAATATTTTGATAGTTTTGGCGACTTACAACCACCACTTGGAATAGTTAATTATTTAAAAGCCCCTATTGAATATAATTATAAACAAAAACAAAAATTCAATACTTTCAACTGTGGACATTTATGTTTAAAATTTCTTTTTCAAAAATACAATTGAGAATATCCGAAAGTATAGTATCTTGTTGCTATAGAGCTAAACAAGACAGAAATTTTCTTCAATAAGCCCATATACGAGTACGAGGTGTGATCAAAAAATAACCGTTATTGTGTGATCAAAAAATAAAGTATTTATTTATTCATCAACAACTATCTTGTCCCCTTCAAAGTAATTCCTCTCAGATATAATACACTTATGCCAGCGTTTTTTCCAATCCTCGAAACACTTCTGAAACGCTTTTTTTGGTATCCCCAACAGCTCCTGTTTCGATTTTTCTTTTATCTCCTCAATCGTCGCAAAATGCTTTACTTTCATCGGTGTCTTCAGTTTTGGAAAGAGCAAAAAGTCAGCGGGGGCCAAGTCCGGTGAATACTGTGGTTGAGGCATAAGAACGGTTTTGTTTTTGGCCAAAAACAGCTCATGAGCGATGTCCATGCGACGTTGTTTTTGCTCAAAATTTAGCAATTTTGGAACAATCTTCGCTGCCGCACGTTTCATGCCTAAAACGTCCGTAAAAATTGCTTGGCATGAGCCGAACGATATGCCAACAACATCAGCAACCTCTCTGATAGTGATTCGACGATTATCCAAAATCATTTTCTTCACTGCGTTCTGCTCATAGTAGACACGCCAAAGGCCACAGTCAACATTTCAGATGTCCTTGCGCATTTAATTTCATTTTTTACACAAAACTGAATACAGTTTCTTTGATCCATTTTTTCGAATAGTACAAAATCGAAGAGCACACCAAAACACGACTAACTTTTATATCCGTCAAAAACAAACTGACAATCCAAAATGGTTGGTATTGCCAACATATATGACAGACATGTGTACCAACATAAAAAAAAAAATACGAACATCGAACATACGTAACTCACGAAAAGATGAAATTAACGGTTATTTTTTTATCACACCTCGTATGTTGGTATGTGTATCCTCGATCTAGCTAAAACAACCATTTGCGATTTTCATTATGGTTATTTGGTTCCTGAATTTTGATCCAATTGTACTATTTGCTACACTGATACAGATTCTCTTATATATGAAGTCATTTGCCCCGACTTGTATCAAATCATTAAGCGTGATTGTGTTGAACGTTTTGATACAAGCGACTAACCTATTGGAAACAGATGGGATATCCCTCACGTAAATAAAAAAGTTCTGGGTCTCATGAAAGATGAGAATAATGGTCACATAATGACTGCATTTGTTGGTCTCAGATCAAAAATGTACGCAATACAGGTGGAGGGTAAAGAAGAAGAAAAAAAGTGTAAAGGTGTAAAAAGACATATAATAAAAAATAGCATAACATTTAATGACTATGTTGATTGTCTGCAAAATAATATTGAAAAAGTAATCGAACAAAATTTAATTCAATCGCAGAAACATGACGTTAACAGCATCAATCAAACTAAACTCGTTTTGAATCCATTTGATGACAAACGATTTTTAGTGTCTGGTACTAATGAAACGAAAGCGTGGGGCCACTTTAGAATTGTAGATATAGATAGAAAATAAGCAACTAATTAAAAATTGATTACAGATTTTTTTATTCTTTATTTTTAGTTTCAAAAACAAATTTATAGTTATTATTAATTACATTTATTTTTTAATAAAATATTCTCCACTTGATAAGTTTAAAATATCGTCATCTGTTAAACTATTAAATTTTTGAGGTAAGAATATTACATGTTCATCTCACTCCACCATGTTTTTTTCTCCAAACGGTGTATGTTTCCTGCTAGCCTTAATTAATCTTAAGAGGGTGTCGGATGGAAAGATTCTAAGGCTTAGAACTGGTTTTTTATATCCCTTTATTTGACAAATGTTGTTTAATGCACTTAAAGTACTATCCATTTTTAAAATAGGAATATGTTTGTTGCATATTCTTCACTTCACTTTATTGTCGAAGAGAAAAGAAAGACTAATATAAACTCGCTCATTAACGAACTATTTATATTGAGTACGAGGAAAGCAATTACATTTATTAAAACACACATTCGTGTTGAATAAGCTTTTATGTAAATAGCTTGCAGCTGCATTGTTTCTTATATATTTTTAAATGGAAAGCAGCTGCATTTTTATCAGTAAACAACAAAGAGAGTTCAAGACGTTTATATTTTTTAAAATGGAAAGCAGCTGCATTTTTTTCTCAGTAAACATCAATCAAAGTTGATTTTAAATGGGATGCAGCTGCATTTTTATCAGTAAACAACAAAGAGAGTTCAATAATGCAACTACATTTTTTTTTCTTCTCAGTAATCATCAATCAGAGTTGATTTTAATGGGATGCAGCTCCTTTTTTTGTTTATTAGTATATAACAAACTAAGTTGAAGAAAGCTGTTCAAAAATGATTTCCTCTACTGTGTCAGAAAATTTACTAAATAAATACAGATTTTGGATTGAAGCAAAGCATATAGAATTCTTCGAAGCAGTAATAAATGAATTAAAAATAACAAAGCTCTCTAATTATATATATGGACATCATAAGTTAGATTGTTGGTGGGCAACAAATGATGACAACATACAGAATGTAAGCACATGTGCATGTGTAATGCTTTATGAGCGATATCGAAAGGCAGGAAAACTTTTTAATCTGTATGCAACAATGTTTAAATTACCTCGCATTGCCTTACTCTGATTTCCTTCACTTCAATAAAAAGACGATAAAAAGGCTGTTGTTGGAAAATTTTAAATTCAGTATGGGAACTTTTGTCAACCTTCTATGTAGGAAAAAATGGTTCATTTAAAATTTAATGAAGAAAAGTCAATTTTGGAAGATCCGAATTATTTCGGAAATAATTTAAATGATGCTGAATTAGATCAAGGTTTTTGCGATCTCTGGAACACAGACGATTTATTCTTCGATGCTCTTACAGAATGCGTAGAGCAGGATATCCTTTTCAAATTAGAGGAAAAATATGCAATAGAACATCCAGATGAAGAATTTGAGTTAATTCCCAGGTTGATAAATTTTTCTCGTCCAATTGAAAAAGCAGTTTGGACTATCAGCGCTCGTGTAATTACAGAAAAAAAACTAATACTTATTTCTTAGCTAAAGAATCTATGTATGCTCTTGTACAAATAGAAAATCGAAAAGTAACAATATATGTAAAACTGTAAAAAAATAAAATAAACAAATTGAAAATAAAAAATCAAAATATATGTTTGTTTTTAATTTTATTTAATTTGAAATTTATATTTTGAAGTAAGTATAAAATTTCCTAATACAATTACATTTACAATACACATGTTTCTTTAATTTTTTTTTATGCTTTGTATGATATTCACAAACATTGATATTAGTTTTATATAAATTGTTTTTAATTTTATTTAATTTTGAAATTTTTATATTTTGAAGTAAGTATAAAATTTCCTAATACAATTACATTTTTCTCAGCACAAATACACATATTTCTTCCATTTTTTTTTATACATTTGCAATGCTTTGTATGATATTCACAAACATTTATATTGTTATTAGTTTTATATAAATTTTTTAAACTAGGACAACCAAAATCATCTAAATTGTTTATAATTATTTCTTCTCCTATCAAATCTCGTACCCATTTTGCGTTTTCCAAACCTTTTAAATATATAGTTGGATTTTCATCTTTCTTTATATTTAGAAAAATATATTCATAGAGATCCTTTAGCGTTGAGTTACCATCATGCCAGCGTAATCCATGATGATGATGAGACAACCAATCAATTGTTTTCCTTTCTTCCTTCAATAGCCTCGAATATTCAAAAGGCGGTCCAATAATAAACGATTTTATCCCAATATCCCGAAATACTGACTTCCTTCGGAATAAATTTACTTTCACTATAAAATCCTTGAACATCCATAACTATTATTCTCTCCGCTTCCATTTAAAAAAAAATTATAAATTCACTTTGTTTTCTAAGAGAAAAAATAAAATACTAATATAAACTAGCTCATTTAGCAAACTATTTTTATAACATGAGTTCAAGAAAGCAACTGCATGCACTCAGCGTCAAGCGATCACATCAGACCGAATGCAGCTGCTTTCTTATCAATAAATAGCAAACTGTGTTGAACTTGAACTTGTTGGCAGCCGGAAACACAGGGGCGGAAGGTGAGAGTAAATACTGTGTTGAACTTTTAGTTTAAAATAAACTTGTGTTAATCAATAGCAAAGAATGGGCGGAGGGGGTGGTGGGTATGAGGAAATTTCAATACATAAGAAGTTTCTTATAGCAAAGACACAAACCAAAACTCAGCTTCCCACAAAATCACACTCCGATCATAGCAAAGACACAAACCAGAGCTTTACACAAAAAAAAACTTTCAACAAAAAACTCACCGCCAGATGGCGCCTCTAAAAGCTTTCGACTTAGAATAATAAATGTCCAGTTTTTTCGTAAATTTTAGGCCTCCATAAGAAAAATACACGCGTTTTTGATCCAAAACATACACTGTTTACCCTACGTCTCCACGGGCAATTTTTGATGGCATGCCATTGGCAATTTCAAGCAAATTGCCAATGGAGACTCCAAATTGCTTCAAGTTGGCAATTTATGTTATGAAATATGTTATGCCATAAATTGCCAACGTGCTGTGTGGCAATCAGTTGTCATTTTGCTTGTTTGACAGCCGTTTTTCATTTTTTCGTGCTGTTCACAGTGGAAGCATCGTCGGACATTTTCGTTTTACCGCATCTATTAAATTAATAAAAACGCTAAAATGAATGGAGACTGTGCATTTGCATTCTTTGTAATAAAGGATTCACCCAGAATTTCGGTTTCCTTCTTTTTTCCTCTTCATCGTATAAATAAAAAATTTTTTCAAGCGTGGGTACAGCGAACTAGATTGCTTGACGGCATTTTCAAAATGACAATGGCATAACATCGCAATGCCCACCATTAAAATATTGCCAACCATTGCAATCCAATTTGACAGATGTTATGCCATCAAAAATTGCCCGTGGAGACGTAGGGTTAGCTACTGACCAAGCAAATAACCAAGCAAAAGAAACAAGGGTGCTCTGCACACAATGAAGAGGTTGGCGTTTTCGCAGCTGTCCAATCAGCTTGTTCCAGCATCTTTCCCCTTCCTCTTCCTCGTATTTCTCCATGGGGTGAATACTCGCCTCCTCGATGTAGTGCCCTTTCTTGTCAATTATCTTAGGCTGAGAAAAGATCCATGGCAATTGTAAGCGCCCAATTGGGTCCTTTTTTGGCCCTATGCAGCCCTCTCCAATCGTCGTCTCTTATCACTAGTGTTCTGACCCTCAACATGAGCCAGGATCGATCCCACAGCCATGGGGGCTCCTCAGGGAAATGTCCCACGATTATTTGGCGTTTGGCAACATCTTCCTCCTCGACTACCGTTCATACAACCCCTTTCCAAGATTAAAGAATAGGGAAGTTAGCGCAGTCCACGCTTACAAAATTCAAAGCTCGTGTCGCAAGCACATCCGCTCCAAATTCTCACGCTTGCGAAACCAGAGCTTACGTTGCAGAATTATTGGCGAACACCTGCATGGGCTACCTGCACGCGCATCCGCTCCGATAAGAAAATGCTGAGCTTGCACACCGGTGCATTGCCACTGCGGACAGACAACAACAACAACCGGCAGACCAACAGACAACGTAGGTGTTAAGCAAATTTGTAATTAGATTGTAAGTCAGTTTAAGTTTGGATTTTAATAAAGAAACGTGCGAAATATATTAAACTTGTTTTTTTTTTGAGAAACCAGCAAAAGTTCCTTTAACTGGCGCCCAACGGAAAAAACGTTCCTTAAAACGGTGATCAAGCGGTCGAAAGTCCTTACGCGAGTGACAAAAGTGGAAAAAAGCAAACATTTTTCGACAAAAAGCCCCTCAAGTAGTGGCATCAGAAAAAACCCAGTGCTCCACAGCGTCCAGCAGTACCAGCAAGCCCCTCAAGTAGTGGCAAACACTAGTCACAAATACGACCACAAGCTCCTCAAGAAGCAGCATAGATCACCGCAGCAAGGCACTAAGGAAGCAGCGTTAGATTTCATTCGAAAATAAACGCATCCGCGCGTCCGTGCAAGCAAGGATCCTGAGTCATCGAGGAAAACGAACAAAAGGGAGCCATCCGACCTCGCCAACGCGGAAAAATTCATAGAACAAACTAGAAATGTAACTAGTTACCCTATTGTAAGTTAAAATTTGTTCTTCTCTTTTGGAAAATAAAATATATTTATCTAAAATTAAAACTACTAGTTTTAAGCAAAAAAGCATAATATTAAAACTATAAATCAAAGTAAAATTATAAAGCTTAACCCAACTGTTCTACACAGTATAGACTGCTTAAGTCTGCGAATCCCTTGCACATTTGTGGGACCCTCCAGATTAGAAAAGCCCTTCTTCCTAGAAGAATTAAAAAAACCGAAAAAGAAAAAAATCTAGTATTGATATAAGACACAAAATATAAATATATTTATTTTGTAACATATTATAAGCCAAGTGCAGTAGGAAAAAAAAGAAATGAAAAAGAAAAAATAACTTTACATTTTAAAACTACAAAGAAAATGAAATGAACTAAATTCACACAAAATGTCGAATCCTAATAATTTGATTCGCCCACAAATCCTCAATCTTCCTGGAAATGGTGAACCAGCTTCTGAATCACAAAGATCCATATTTTTAGCTGAACTAGCTCCTATTATGAACCGAATCGTAACTCAAGTTCTGCAGCAACAAGGACCAAGCATGGTGCAAGCAACCCTTAATCCCAATTCGAATCTGTATAATATCTCTGACCAGACAATCGACAGTGAACACATACAAAACTTACAAGACATGGACAGAATTCCTGAAGTAGTAAGGTCGATACGCGAATTTTCTGGAAATCAAGGTGAATTTAACTCTTGGAAAAAGAGCGTTGAAAGACTGCTAAAGGTATACGAGGTAAATAAAGGAACACCAAAATATTATGGTATCCTCAGTGTTATAAGGAATAAGATTGTAGGAGACGCTGATATTGCTCTCGAATCTTATAACACTCCGCTAGACTGGACTGCTATAGTGAGATGCCTATCCTTGCACTACTCGGACAAAAGAGATCTGTCACCACTGGAGTACCAAATGACTGCTCTGGTACAAGGTTCCTCCTCAATACAAGATTTCTATCAAATAGTTTACAGACACCTTTCGCTAATCCTTAACAAGCTTGGAAGTCTCGAAGTCTCCAACGAGTCCTTATGTTTGCTGACACAAACTTATCGAGAGAAAGCCCTGGACACATTCATAAGAGTTTTAAATGGCGATTTGCCTAAGCTTCTTGGAATAAGAGAACCAGTAGATCTCCCTCAGGCCTTCCATTTGTGCCTAAAGCTAGAGAACCAGTCGTATAGCGCAAATTACGCGCATAATAGCACCTTTAATAAAAGAAGATTCTACTCTCAAGGCCAAACGCGTCCACATCCCCCATCACTCTCACCGCGGAAACATAATTTTCCTTCTTATTCTCGACAAGCTAATTTCTTTCCACAACTTGCCTATTTTCCGGAACCTTCAAACCATTTCTACCAACAACAGCGACAGCCTAATCAACAACCACCTCATATAAATAATTTCGCAAACAGGCAAAATTATCAACCAAATCCTCCTAGGCCTCAAGCACCAAAACCACAACCCAGGCCAGAGCCTATGGATATCGACGAGAGTATGCGCACTAGAAGAATAAACTACATGAATAGGCCCAATCCCAATCAATTTGCAGGAAAAAGACCTCCGCCTAGCATGAATCAGCCGCATAGGAAAATACAAAGGACTTTTTACCTGGACACGCAAGACAAAGACTACGACAACGCTCTCGCAACTAGTTATGATCAATATGATCAAACATTGGACGATTACCTGTCATCCGCTGAAGAACCAACTATGCTTGAAAATGAACCATCAGAGTTTAATGACATTCATTTTTTAGGATGACCAGCTCTTCGTTACCATATTTTGAGTGCAAAACGAAGAGCGGGGAAATTATTAAATTCCTGATAGATCAACCACACCTCGTTAAAAATCCCATACCTAATAATGAAATTTTTGTCGCCAAATCAGTTGCTGGAAACGTAGAAATCAGAGATCACACCTACATTAATCTATTCAATCTCAAAGACGAAATAAAATTCTTTCTTATGCCAGCCTTAAGATCTTTCCACGGCATACTGGGCAACGACACACTCAAAGAGCTCAATGCAGTTATTTACACGAAAGACAATTTTATGCAAATCAAAAACGGAAAAAAAATTAAAATCAAACAACTCTCTTCACAATCCGTAAACTCAATAGCTACGTAAACTCAACGACAATACTATGACATCAAAACAGAAACAGGAAATAAACGAAATAGTTCAAAAGTGCCCAAATCTGTTTACAGAACCGGACGAAAAATTTACATTTACAACAAAAGTAGTAGGAGAAATCCGCACGAATACCGATTCACCGGTGTACAAGAGATTTTACCCATACCCAGCCTCCCTTAAGTCTGAAGTCGAATCCCAGGTTCGTAAGATGCTCGAAGATGGAATCATAATACCGTCAAGATCACCATACAATTCCCCTGTGTGGATTGTGGGGAAAAAGCCTGATGCAGAGGGAAATAAACAGTATAGGATGGTCGTCGATTACAGGAAATAAAACTCAGTCACAATATCCGACCGATATCCAATTCCTGAAATAAACGACGTTATTTCCAAATTGGGTGAGAAAAAAATTTTTTCGGTTCTCGACTTAAAAAGTGGATTTCACCAAATCCCTTTGAAAAAGATCGACTACGAAAAACCCGCTTTTTCTATCTGTAACGGCAAATACGAATTTACGCGCCTACCTTTTGGTCTGAAGAATGCTCCGTCTATTTTCCAACAGGCACTCGATGACATACTTCACGACTATATCGGGAAGATATGCTATGTCTACATTGATGACATAGTCATATTTAGTAAATCTGAATTTCATGACATTTCACTCACATTCGAAAAATTTTCGAAACTCTCCCAGAAGCCAACCTAAAGATTCAACTCGACAAATGTAAATTCTTTAGAAGCGAAGTGGAATTCTTAGGTTTCGTTATTTCAGCTCATGGTATCAAAACAAACCCCAATAAAGTGAACGCTATTCTAAATTTTCCGAAACCCGAAACAATTAAAGAGCTTCGTTCTTTCCTAGGCCTTTCAGGATACTACCGTAGATTTGTAAAGAACTATGCAAAACTGGCCAAACCTCTAACAACAATTCTAAGAGGGGAAGAAGGTCGCATGTCAAAAAGAAAATCTGCTTCTATTCCGATTCTTTTAAACACTAAAGCTGTCGAAGCATTTAATAAAATTAAAAATACCCTCGTTTCCAAAGATATAATACTGGCCTATCCCGATTTTAACAAAGATTTAGAGCTAACTACCGACGCATCCGATTTTGCTATAGGCGCTGTTTTGTCCCAAAATGACAGACCAATTGCTTTCATATCACGAACTTTCAGCAGAGCTGAGGAACATTACGCTACAAATGAAAAGGAATTATTAGCAATCATTTGGGTCCTCAACTCTCTTAGGAACTATTTATACGGTTCAGTAAAGATTAAAATTTTCACCGATCATCAGCCCCTTACCTACGCCTTAAGCAACAAAAATAATAATAGTAAAATTAAACGCTGGAAGGCGATTCTAGAAGAATATAATTACGAGATTTTCTACAAGCCAGGGAGAACAAATGTAGTGGCTGATGCTCTTTCAAGAATATCCCAGGAAAATCCAGTTAATACGCTATCAGTTGCAACAAACAGTGATGAAAGTTCTTTGCATGAATTAATTGTACATGTCTATGCACCATTGAATGCATTTAAAAACCAAATTCTAATTAACATAAATCCAGCTTCTACCTATAAATTTGAAATACCATTCCCAACCTATCACCGCCACACAATTACTGAACCAAGTTTTAACGCAGAAAAGCTTATTTCACTATTAAAAAAATGCCTAAGCCCATCAGTTACCAAGTGCATAAAAACCACAGAGCCTATTATGGGACATATACAAGAAATATTTCCTTTACACTTTAAAAAATATCGTGTAAAATTTACTAGTTTACAGGTGGAAGACATAAAAAATGAACAAGAACAACAAGAATTAATCCTAAAAATCCATAAAAGAGCTCATAGAAATCCTAGAGAGAATAAAATGCAAATTCTGGAGCACTATTATTTCCCAGCAATGGCTAGCAAAATCAAAAACATTATTAGACAATGTCTCGTATATAAAGAAAACAAGTATGATCGCCACCCCAATAACCCGGATTTCAAACATACTCCAATTCCCCAGTATCCTGGTCACATACTCCATGTGGACATATAACAAACGGAAAGCAAGCTGATTCTTGCTGCAATCGATAAATTCTCCAAATACGCGCAAGAAAGAATAATTAAATCAAGAGCTATAGAAGACATAAAAGAACCGCTTCGCGAAATCCTTTTCCTTTTTGGGGTCCCTAAAACATTAGTCATCGATAATGAAAAAACTTTTTCTTCTGCCTCCATAACCTTCATGCTTAAAGATCAATTAGGAATTGAAATCTTCCAAACACCACCGTATAAAAGTGTAGTAAACGGTCAAGTGGAAGATTCCACTCTACACTCTCCGAATTAATGCGTTGTCTAAGAAATGAACACCTCCACAGTACATTTCAAGAACTACTAGATATATCTGTATACGAGTATAATTATTCTATTCACTCCACCACTAACAAAAAACCAATTGAAGCCTTCTTCGGAAGAACCGTTTGTACCAACCCAGCACAGCTAGAACAAGCAAGGGTCGACAATATGACAAGACTAAAAGAGAAACAAGACATAGACCTGAGACAGCATAACAAGAAACGGCAACCTATTAAAAACTACAATACAAATGACGTAATATTCGTTAAAATAAACCACAGACTAGGGACAAAAATCTCACCAAGATACAGAAAAGAAGTAGTTCAACAAAATAATTCTACCACAGTTTTAACCGCATCTGGAAAAATTGTACACAAAAGTAATATAAAAAACTGAAATCATATTATCTGTCTTTTCAGAATCCTCTTCACATATTATATCTGTACCAGGAGCGAACAACAGATCCTCAATTATACCCTCTCGCACCTCGTTACAATAAATAACGGACTAGATAAAATACAGGACGGTACCTTTAAAATAATACACATAATCGAACTGGATCAATACGAACGATTTCTGCACGAAATGCAAACATATACTGATCAAATTCTACCCAAAAACAATATTTTCTCCCCCTTACTAATCCACGAAATTTCCCAGACCAAAGAAATCCTTCACTCCGTCCAACCTTATAAGCTGCACAGAGCGAGAAGAGCTTTAAATTTCATTGGTTCGGCATGGATATAGATAGCTGGCACACCTGACCACGACGATTTTGCGATGTTGAGTAATGATTTAAGTACACTAAATGAAAATAGCAATAAACAAGTCATAATAAATGAGGCTTTCACAGAGAGAATAAACAATCTGACTACTGTAACAAATACAATTAATAAGTTTTTAAGAGAAGATGATGATATAGGAAACACAATTGCTATTAATACACAAAATAAGTTAAGATTAATCAAAGAAGCAAAAAATAATATTCTAAATACGATATTGTTAAATAGAAAAGAAATAAAGATAGCTCTAGAAAAATTAAGAGAAGAAAATTTTTTATTTACCTCAACAGAGGGAGCACTTGAATATGCTAATATAAAAGTCTTATACAAAAATTCCACATTGTTATATGTTGTAAAAATACCGCTAACTAACGAACAAAATTATGTCAATATCATTCTAAGACCAGTCAAGAAAAATTACAGAATTATAAATATAAAATATAATGAAATTTTAAAATTTAACCAACAAGTTTTCGGTATTATAAGTAAATGCGAAAACAAAAATGTAATGAAAATTTGTAAAAGAAACGAGTTGATTGATATTAACAATGATACATGCATCCCTCCATTAATAGGAGGTTCGAACTCATCATGTACGTTTTCTCACGGTCACCATATAAATAGTGTAGAGCAATTATCTTCTGGTGTAATTTTATTGAACGATTTTAATGGCTTACTTAATAACATTGCAATCAATGGAACTTATCTAGTTAAATTTCAAAACACAACGGTCTTGATCAATGATAAGCCATACAGAAACTTAGAAGCTCAAAATTTAACAGTAACACCACCAATAGTTCTGCCTTCACCAATAGAAAAGAAATTTCTTGAAATTTTATCCTTGGAAATGTTAAATCAACTACATCTTAATAATACAAAAAATATCAATGTCCTTTAATCGGACTCCGTAGTAAATAAGTACCTTAAAATATCTATATCTTTAATTTTGTTAAGTTGCATTATTGTATTAAAAATCTTTTGTAAACCCAAAGAAAAAATTATTTTCCAAACAGTAATCCCAAAATTAGAACACACGCAGAGTTCAACGGCCCAACCGATTTCACAAAACTCAGTACCGTTGAGAATAAATGATCTACCATACTTTTAACGGTTGAGGGCAACCGTTATTTAGAGGGGAAGAGTTAGCGCAGTCCACGCTTACAAAATTCAAAGCTCGTGTCGCAAGCACATCCGCTCCAAATTCTCACGCTTGCGAAACCAGAGCTTACGTTGCAGAATTATTGGCGAACCCCTGCATGGGCTACCTGCACGCGCATCCGCTCCGATAAGAAAATGCTGAGCTTGCACCCCGGTGCATTATCACTGCGGACAGACAACAACAACAACCGGCAGACCAACAGACAACGTAGGAGTTAAGCAAATTTGTAATTAGATTGTAAGTCAGTTTAAGTTTGGATTTTAATAAAGAAACGTGCGAAATATATTAAACTTGTTTTTTTTTTGGGAAACTAGCAAAAGTTCCCTTAACTGGCACAATTTGCTGGAGCCATTGAGCTGAGTTGACGTCAGCACACCCCATATTATGTCACCCTGGACGGAAAGTGCAGCCGTTGAATTTAGGAATTTAACACATAAAAAAAAATTAGATATTTTTAAAAATTTATGAATGTTTTAACTTTTATATATATATATATATATATATATATATATATATA
This sequence comes from Clusia tigrina, assembly GCA_920105625.2. Classification (NCBI taxonomy): domain Eukaryota; kingdom Metazoa; phylum Arthropoda; class Insecta; order Diptera; family Clusiidae; genus Clusia; species Clusia tigrina. The sequence continues at coordinate 165,668,410 of OV050030.1, read as the reverse complement.
TATTATATATATATATATATAAATATATATATATATATATATATATATATATATATATATATATATATATACTCGTATATATACAGCGATTGTGGCGGATACCTCATTGCCAAATATAAAGGTTGCGCCGTGTACAGCACCGTGAAACAAAAATATTTCAATAACATAGGTCAAAACAGCAATAACAAGGCTTCAGCTTACACTGAGCGATCACTCTTTCCTACTACAACCCATTCTGCACGACCATTACAACCTCAACTGGCATCATATACAAGAATAGTCAAAAATAACACCCAGCTCGAAGCCGCAATTTTCCAAGCCCAAAGCGACTAACCAAATTCATTAGAGGACTCACTCAAATCACTTGTCCAAACCATTTACCAGATCATGGTCTCTATGATGATATGATGCAGGAAATGATTAGAAACCAATCCTACTCCAAACCCAAACCAAACCCTTTTATCCAAACTATGAGCTCGATCAAACTTTCCCATTGGAACGCAAACGGCTTAAGCCAACACCGATTTTAATTAATTGACTTCTTAAACATCCATCAAATAGACATCAGAAACACTTTTTACAGAAGAAAATAGTTTTAAAATCCCACTTGGCCTGGACGTCAATCAACCAACATACTGGAGTCATCAACAACAATCAAAATCAACTCCACTATTACACGCCCACCAGATTCACATTTAATGCTACATAATAAATTCACCAACTGGATAAACAAAAAATTCATAAGCACTCACCTTCCGTATGACTGTAAATTGACAAACTCCCATGACATAGATTGTGCGATTAAAACATTAAATCAGCTGATGCTATTAGGGGCTAAAGTAGTTACTCCTGTAAAAAAAACCAATGCAGAATTATAAACTCAATCTTAAGTTTTAATGAGATCGAAGCTCTAGTTAAACAGAAAAGGAATCTGAGAAGGAAATCGCAACAATCCAGATCACCAAACCTTAAAAATCAACTGTCATGGTGCTGCAGGAAGCTTAGAACGATCCTTAAAGGGACAAAAGTGAAAGAACATCAGCACTATCTTGAAAACTTATCCCCCACTATATCTACTGATTATTCCTTGTGGAGAGCAGCCAGAAACTTGAAGCGTCCCGTTCTCACCGATACGCCTCTACGTTTAAGTGACGGACCCTGGGCCATAAGCTGCAGTTAAAAGGGTACTCTGTAAGCTACTCACCATAAAGAAGGTTTCACCCCAAATCCGCAATGTGGCAACAAAACGGTGGAAATGGCAAGTTTTTGAATTGGAAGCCTTTAATACCGCCTGGAAAGATGAGGAAATCCCCCTGGACACGGCAGAAAAGATGGCTGCCAGCATAACGGACAAACTCAGCATGGCCTGTGACGTGGCAATGGCAAGAATATCAAGCAGAATTGTGAGGAAACCAGTCTACTGGTGGAAAGACGAAATCGCTAATGCGAGGAAAAGATGTAACCAAGCGCGCAGAAAGGCAAAACGAGCTCGCAATATGCCAATTTGGGTAACGCTGCCTCAAGTACATAAAGAGTGTAGGAAAGTACTAAAAGTAGCCATTAAAAACAGCAAAAACGCATATTTTAAGGAGCTCTACGACAGTTCTGATTTCGACCCATGGGGTAACGCATATAAGTCAGTGATGGCCAAACTTAAAGAGCCAAGAGCACCGCAACCAACAGAATATAAATTGATGCATAAGTTGGTTGCAGCGCTCTTTCCCCACAGGCGGGGAAAACGGCCAACAAATAAACAACACAGAAATCCCCGAGATTTCCACTGATGAGGTAGTGTTGACTCTGCAGAAAATCGCTGACGGCAAAGCACCCGGGCTAGACGGTTTGCCCAATATTGCGGTAAAAGCGGCGGTGAAGGCAACACCTGAAATCTTCACGCAGGTGTACAATGCATGCTTAAACGAGGCATATACCCAGATATTTGGAAAAGGGAGAGGCTGGTATTACTGCTTAAGCCCGGAAAACCACCAGAACACCTATCCTCGTACTCACCAATTTGCATGCTCGATACGCTGGCTAAAATCTTAGAGATAATTATCTGCGATAGACTGCAAGAATTGCCAGGAGGCGCGAAACTGAACTTCAAGGAACACCTTAGGACAGTATGCGAAAAGGCTGCTCGCGTCAACGGTGCGCTCACAAAGATGATGCCAAACTTGGGAAGTTTGAGGGAAGCTACTATCGAGGGTAACTACCTCGTTCATCCTATATGCGGCTCCAATTTGGGCAGAAGTCGCGTGTACAGAGAGTGTCTCAAAAGGAATCCGATCTGTACACAGACTCAGCGCGCTAAGGGTTGCTAGCGCCTTTCGGACAGTTTCGGATGATGCCATTTGTGTGTTATCAAGTAATCCACCAATCGACCTGCATGAATATGAAATGCAGGATTTGAATAGCAGAGCGACAAGACCAACGGCTGCTGATAAGCTTGAAATAAGACAGAAAACCATGCAACAATGGCAGCAAAGATGGGATCAATCCAGCAAAGGCCGATGGACATTCCAACTGATACATACTATCAACGAATGGTACTCGCGCACACACGGCGAACTTAACTTATATTTAACGCAGATGCTTAGTGACCACGGGTGCTTCAAGGAATACTTGCACAAATACAAATACGATGATGACCCGTTTTGTTCAAGTTGCCCGGGAGAGCAGGACGACGCGCGTATACTTTTTCATTGCCCGCGATTTAACGAGAGCAGAAACAACTTGAGCGCTATCTTAGGAGAACAACCAGCAGTGGCTAATCTGGTAGCACATATGTGTGAAACCGAGACCAAATGGGAGGTAGTTTGTTCTACAGTATCTATTATGATGATAACTCTGCGGAACACTGAACGCGCCCGAACATCAGCACGCCTAAGCCAGCGCAGTGCTGAGGAAAACGTTAATAGGGGTGGATCAAGATGTAGGACTGAAAATGGACAGACCTAAGACTGACGATTGAGCGCTAACGCTCGTAACGGCCTCTCGACATATTACTTAAAGGTGAGGTCCCGAGAGGATAATCCGTCCGGACATCGGGGTGAATTTAGTGGGTTAAGGCCCCACACTACAAGTGTTTTTGACTGCTTTACACCTCGCAAAAAAAAACCACAAATCCGCCAGCAACGAGCTTCCACTTTGATTCCGACTTTGGTTTCGAAGCACACACAAATACCTCGCTTAACAAAAAACAAAAATGTATTTCAAGCGGTGCACAAAGACCTAAACATAAAAAAGCCCCGGGACATGACCAAATAACAGGCAGTGTGATAAAATAGCTACCCCATTCAGCTTGCATTCGTTTGGTGCATCTCTTCAACGCTATCCTTCGATTCGGCTATTTTCCAATAGACTGGAAAATGTCCAAAATCAATATGGTAGCGAAACCCAGCAAGGACCATACGCTCGTGTCGTCTTACAGGCCTATCAGCCTCCTACCTAGCTTTCGAAAATATTTGAAAAACTGTTTGTTAAGGGAATATCCCCTATAAAAACAGAAGGGCAAATGATCCCTCAACACCCGATTGGCTTCAGAAAACTCCATAGCACGATAGAACAAGTGCATCGCGTTGTCTCTATTTTTAGAAAGTCATTCGAAAATAAAGAATATTGCCCAGCAGTCATCCTGGATATAACTAACTTTTGACAAAGTGTGGCCCGAGGGCCTCTTATACAAACTTAAAAATTTAATGCCTGGAAACGTCCACAATCTACTCACAAACTATTTGTCGCAGAGAAAATTTGTGGTAATTCATAAAGGGTTCACTTCAGACCCATGTGACATGCATGCTGGTGTCCCGCATGGGAGTCTACTGGGTCCTCTGCGATAATTGCTCTACACATCAGACATGCCGACCAGCAGTCAAAAACTTACCTCGACGTTTGCGGATGATACAGCCATTTTATGCTCAAACGCTTGCCCTAAAACAGCTATCAGTCACCTCCAAAAACATCTTAACTTGCTCGAGGTCTATCTAGCTAACTGGAGAATTAGTGTCAACGATTCCAAATGTGCTCACGACACGTTCTCTCTGAGAATGGGAATATGCCCTTCTCTAAATATAAAAGGACAATCAAAATGCCTTAGGACAATTGCAGAAATACTGCAGAAGTTACTCACAGAAGCTGAAACTTCACCCGAACACCTTAGCAAGAGAGCTATTGTCAAACAAAGGTCACGAACGATTAAAAAGGAAAGATACCATTAACCTGCTACAATAGAAATTCACTCTGTATATATAATCTCAACTGTACTGTATAATGTAATGTAATGTAATATAATGTAATGTAATGTGTACCTATGCAATCCTATGCTAATTCATGTTATGTTCGTACCATTGGGGAAGAACATATTAATTTTAAACTAGTTCTTAAGATTCGAAAACTTATTGTGAGTTTCTGATATTCTAAGAAAGAGTCAATAAATAATACATATTAAAAAAAAAATATAAAAAATAAATAAAAAATAATATATATATACGTCCACTGACAAATTTCACTCACACAAAATTTTGCTTATTGAAAAAATAATGAATCGAAGTTGGCGAAGCAGATTTTGATTCGTTTCTTTCTTTTGTATGAAACCAATTCTCAATCAGGTTAAAGTTTCAGTGGGTTAAATATTGCTTGAGAATTTTTCATAAAGCAGAGTAAGAAAAATATATACACATATATACAAACATATATACTCATACATATTCATATAAAGTTACATTAAATATGCATATACACACACACACACACACACGCACACACACACACACACACACACACATTAAGGTGACTGCACTACGAGCAAAGATAACGGTCCTGAGCGGGGACCCAACAATAAATGAATTCCAACAAAACAAACAAAGACGACGGTGCGATGAAGGCCTCCTTCGGCAAGAGGTCTACTATTCAGAGGACCCCTCCTCCGGTAATAAGAAAGACGGTGGTGCGGAGAAACTCACTGGCAGATACCAGTGAGCTTCAGCGAGTGATGGGCCTATCCGACGGCAATGGCGGTCATCCCTCCCGATGAGGTCATTGCCAAAGGCAAAATGGCGGTGCTGGAGTGGCACATTGAAGCACTCATAGCTTTCCTTGTGCCAAGGCACAATGTACATGCCGACATCAAGCGGATGGTATCCAAAATCCGGGATGTCTGCTTGCAGGATGTCGAGAAGCAGGACGAGAAAACGGTAACCCGGCCAAATCCTAAGACCAATAAGCCTATGGCTGGAAAGGTGGAGGTTACAAAAGTTGAGTGGACCACAGTTCGTTCCAGACCCCAAGCGAAGCGGAAGGGCCCGAAGCCTAAGCCAGCGCGCCCCGATGCCATCGCCATCAGGGAAACTGGCACGGTGAGCTACGCGGACATCCTCCGCAAGATCAAGAGGGACCCGCAGCTGTCAGTGCTGGGAGAGAGCGTCCGCAGGATCCGAAAGACGGCCAAGGGTGAACTGCTGCTGGAATTGAGCGTGGCGGCAGATCCAAAGACACCCCAGTATCATGAGGCGGTGGCGACTGTCCTGGGAACCAGTATGGAGGTGCGTAAGCTCACGCAGGAAACCCTAGTGGAGGTGAAAGACCTGGACGAACTCACCACGGTGGAAGATGTCCACGAGCCGCTGTGTACAGCCAATCTCTCGGAGAGACCTCACGTGGATGCAATCAGGTCCCTCAGGAAAGCGTACGGTGGAACACAGACAGCGGTCATCAGTCTGTCGCCCCAGGCAGCCGCAGCCCTTCTGAAAGCTGGTAGGCTGAGAGTCGGATGGACGTCATGCCGGGTGCGCGAAAAGGTGACTCCCCTGCGTTGTTACAAATGTATGGAGTTCGGCCACTCCGCGCAGAAATGCGGTAGCAAGGACGATTGGCCCCACAAGTGCTACAGATGCGGCTCAGATGGCCATAACGCACGGGAGTGCGAAAAGGCTCCCACCTGTGCCGTCTGTAAGGCCAGCGGCCGCAAGGATGTGGAGCATCCGACAGGATGCAGCTCATGCCTATCCTACAAGCGAGCCGCGGAGAAGAGTTCCAGGCGCAGGGGATGAGGTTGTTCCAACTCAATCTCAATCACTGCGAGGCTGCACAGGATCTCCTGGAGCAGGCCGTTAGGGAACAGATGGTCGATGTTGCAGTGCTTAGCGAGCCGTATAGGCGCAAGCACCAAGGAGTATGGGCTGAAGACACCACTGGTGGTGCCGCACTGTGGGTGTGCGGTACCAAGCCTATACAACTAAGCAACATAGAGAGAAGCGATTGCTACGTCAGAGCGACCATTGGAGGGACCATGGTGTACAGTTGCTACATGCCGCCGAGCCTAACAGCGGACGAGTTCGAGTCAGTGGTAGACAGACTTGCTCTGGACGCGCAAGGCAGGAACCCCGTAGTGATTGCCGGCGACTTCAACGCATGGGCAACTGAGTGGGGTTGCGCCCGAACCACACCGAGAGGTCATATCCTCATGGACGCGTTTGCGGCTCTTGACGTAGTCGTTATGAACGCGGGAGAGCCGACTTTTGTGAGAGGAGAAGCCATATCTGTGATCGACCTTACGTTCCTCAACAATGGAATCCATAAATCCGTTTATTGGTGGACGGACGAGATCGCTGGCCTACGCAAGGAATGCCACGCAGCAAGGCGAAGGCACCAGCGTGCAATAGGCAACCCAGACTGCCTGCAACTGCGCCAGTTGTACAAAGAGGCTAAAAGAAGGCTGAAGACGGCCATAAAGGCGAGTCAGCGCAAGAGTTTCACCGAGCTATGTGCACAGGTTGAAGACAACCCGTGGGGCACGGCATATAGGCTCGTGATGAAAAAGCTCCCCTGCCACAGGCAGCCAGCCCCAAGCTGCCCAAACTTGCTCAAACGCATTGTGGGAGAGCTCTTCCCAGTGCAAAATTATGTGCCTGATCAGTTCTCTCCCGAGCTGGGCGAAGAAGTACTCAGTGTAATGACAGAATAGGTGTTGCGGGCGGTTGGAAAATTTGGGGACCAGAAGGCAACTGGCCCAGATGGAATTCCCAACCGGGTGCTGCAAACCGCAGCTGCACTATACCCATACACACTGAGGTCACTTTATGAGGCCTGTCTTAGGGAAGGAGTCTTCCCGAAACGGTGGAAAAGGCAGCGGTTGGTATTGATACCTAAAGTCGATAAGCCAGGACAGGACCCATCGGCCTACCGTCCCCTGTGCATGTTGGACACAGCAGAGAAGGTCCTGGAGCGGATTATCTGCGACCGGATCGACGAGGCGATAGTGGATGCTGGAGGACTGGCGAGGCGCTAATATGGCTTCCGAAAGGCCAGATCCACCGTGGACGCCATTGATGAACTCGTCCAAACGGCGAAGGAGGCGATTCAGGGCCAGAGATGGAAGGGGGGTGCCAAGAGGTATTGCCTCGTGGTCACTCTCGACGTCAAGAACGCTTTTAACTCGGCCAGCTGCGCGCCGTCTATCTAAGGCGAATCATTACCAGTTATTTTAGCGACAGGATGCTATTATACGAGTCCGATAGAGGTGTAGAAACGTACAAGATCACCGGAGGAGTTCCCCAGGGGTCTGGACTGGGGCCACTTCTCTGGAACGTTATGTACGATGGCATCCTCCGCATACGGGTGCCCGATTACGTTAAAATAATCGGATATGCGGACGACATAGCGCTAGTGATCACGGCGAAACACCTGGAGGAGGTAATAGCAGACGCCAATCACACAGTGGCCACTGTTGGAAGATGGCTGGCGGATGTTGGACTGAAGCGGGCAGAGCACAAAACGGAGGCTATCCTTGTGTCAGGTCGAAAGGTACAGGAGGTGGTGGAGATAAGGGTTGGTGACTGCACCATTACCACGATCTCACATCTCAAATACCTAGGCGTCTGGATTGACGCAAGACTGACGTTCAAGGAGCACTTTCGGCGAATAGGTGAGAAAGCAGCGCGGACCTGTTCCCTGCTCTGCCGCATAATGCCAAATCTCGGAGGTCCACGGCACTGGAAAAGACGGCTCATCTCAGGGGTCGTCAAATCCAAATTCCTGTATGGAGCGCCCATATGGGCTGAGAAGTCAAGCGTAAAGGCCTACGTTCGCACCATAGAGGCTGCGTATAGGAGATGGGCGCTCCGCACGATCTCAGCACTCCGTAGTGTGTCTGCAGACACCGCGCTGGTGATAGCCAGTATGATCCCGCTGGACCTGCTGGCCAAGGAGGCTTGGAGCCTATACTACGGCGAAAATACGCACGAGATGAGTGCGGAAGATCGCGTAGCAGGCATTACGCAAAGCACCATACAGGAGTGGCAAGCCCGATGGGATACATCCGAAAAGGGCCGTTGGACGAGGAGGCTGATCCCTGATCTCCAACGCTGGATGGATAGGTCGCATGGCGATGTGAAATATCACGTCACACAGCTGCTGACCGGGCACGGAGGTTTCGGGCGTACCTATACAGATTCCGGCTGGAGGAATCCCCCTGTTGCGATAATTGTGGAGGCACGGAGCCCGAGGACGTGGAAAAAGTCTTTTTTTCATGTCCACGATACAGCGGTGCCAGAGCGGTGCTGCAAAGAGTCTGCGGAGAACCTGTGACACCGGACAACCTCGTGCACTATATGCTCGAGTGCCCGGAGAAATGGGACGTGGTATGTGACACCTCGGCCGCAATTATGCGAGACCCCCGCCACTTGGAGTGGCGGCGACGTTCGGGGAATCAATAGGAGGGGTCCGTTGACCAACCCACTCCCAAGCGAAGTATTGTTTAACGGCTATGTACCGTTTGGGAGGCGTGTGAGGAGGTGGTTTTAGTGGGTAAGAGCCCCACACTACCGGTGCGGGAGCGCCCAGTGTCTGTTTGCAGATTTCCACTTCCGAACCAATAAAACAAAAAAAAAACACACACACACACACGGGTCAGGGGGATAACCTTAAGGCAAAGCTCCTGACAGCCACTCACCAGGGAGTGGCCAGGACGATCCTTAGAGATATTTCCCTCAAAAAGACTCACTGCCTCCACGTGGCGACCCTGGGCAATGGTGTGCCAGCACCCGCTGGACACTAGCTGAAGTGAGTAACGAACCAGTTAACGATGACCCCGATGGGGCGGTTGGCTGGGAAACGTGGGACACAGATCTACGGGGGACCGACGTGGGACATCGTGGGACGCCGCCGCACCAACATGGGACACCGACAGATCGTCGTGGCATTGCGAAAAGCCAATAGTGGCAGACCCATGACGGGCCGCATATCTTGGTCAGCTGTACCCCACGACTTGAGGCTGCTGTGAATTTTGGTGGAGGGAAGTACGGCCCATTAAGGCCGGTAAGGCCTTAATTACGATATACCGGGAAATGTGAGGACTTTGATGCTGCGGGCTGACGATAGTGGTATGCTGTCACTTCAGTATGCAAGGGTGAAACGTTGCAGAAATGGCTGGCAGCTTAATGCCACTGTCGCCCCCGCCCCGTTAAAACCATGGCAGGTCTCGGGGAGCGCTCTATGTCTCGTTACCATTAAGTTGGCAGTGCAGGTTCGGATGTCCCATTCCCGATTAACGTTGGTCTGAACGTAAGTACTCATGAAGTCTTACGTCAACCCTTGCATGGCCTCCCTGCTGCGGCATAGCTAACCATGGGACCAAGAAAGCAACTGCACAACGATCATAGATAGCGGCCACGAGCGGGGACCACATTAGAACAAAATGTACAACAGGGAAAGTAAAATGATGCGGAGTAGGATCCCTTCAGTAAGAGATCCGCTCTTCCAAGGAGTCCGGAATGGACGAAGGATGTGGCGCACAGAAATTTACTGGCAGACCCCAGTGAGCTCCGACCTACGTCAGCTACGAACACAGATGCAATGGCGCTTCATCCCCCAGACGAAGTCGTTGCTAAAGGCAAGATGGCGGTGTTGGAGTGGCACGTCGAGGCTTTAATTGCCTTCATGGGGCCACGGCATAATATCCATGCGGATATCAAGCGAAAGACGGCCAAAATCCGGGACATTTGCCTCCAGATCCATCATGAGCAGGACGTGGTGATGATTGAAAGCCATCACAATCGGAGCGAGTCGGTAAGGGGACCCAGACTGACAACAAAATGTGGAACAAAGAGGTTCAGGCGGGTAGTCACTTGGTGGACAAGAAGGTCCAAGTTGGTGCGCCACCACTGGAAACTCCTGCCTTGGTGGAGCTACGCGGCCACGGCGGCAACGCCGAAACGGCCCCGCGAGATGGGGGAGGTGGAACCAGCGAGTCCTAGCAGCCTGGTGGTAACCAAAAAGCGGAAAGAAGAGGAGCGCAAGGCGACGACAGAAACAGCGGTAGCCCGGCCGCAGCCAAAGTCCAAGGCGATTAAACCCAAATCGGACAAACCAGAGGTGGCAAAAGCGGGGTGGATCACGGTCGGTACTCGCGCCCGTGCCAAGCCTAAGGGCCTGAAGCCCAGGCAAGTGCGCCCAGATGCTATAGTGATAAAGGAAACTGGGATGGCGAATTATGCGGAAATCCTCCGGAAGCTCAAGACGGATCCGCAGCTCTCTGAACTGGGAGAGAGCGTGCGGCGAATTCGCAAAACGGCAAAAGGTGAATTGCTGCTGGAGCTGAGCGCAGCGGCAGATCCAAAGACCCTGCAGTAAAGTAAGGCAGTGGTGAATTTCCTAGGATCCAGTGCGGAGGTGCGTAAACTCACGCAGGAGACGCTGGTGGAGGTAAAGAATGAGGTTACCATGGTTGAAGATGTTCATGAGGCGCTATGTAAACAGCTGAATGTCTCAGAGAGACTTTCCGTGGGTGCAGTCAGATCCCTCCGCAAAGCATATGGGGGAACGCAGACGGCGACCATCAGCTTACCGTCCCAGGTAGCCGCAACCCTTGTAAAAATCGGCAGGCTTAGAGTTGGATGGACTTCTTGCCGTGTGCGTGAGAAGGTGACACCAGTGCGCTGCTACAAGTGTATGTCGTTTGGTCACATCTCCCAGAAGTGCACTAGCAAAGAGGACTGGCGCCACAAGTGCTACAGATGTGGTGGAGAAGGACACAGCGCCCGTGAGTGCGACAGGTCGCCTGCGTGCGCACTCTGCACAGCCAAGGCTCGTAAGGACGTGGAGCACCAGACATGATGCGGCGCATGCCCGTCCTACAAACAAGCCGCGGGAAAATCCAGACGTAGGAGATGAGGTTGCTCCAGCTCAATCTCAACCACTGCGAGGCTGCACAGGATCTCTTGGAGCAGACAGTAAGGGAACAAAAGGCTGATGTTGCGGTGCTTAGCGAGCCATACCGGCGCAAGCACCAAGGAATTTGACCCGAGGACAATACTGGCGGAGCCACACTGTGGGTGTGTGGAGCCACAGCCTTACAACTGAGCAACAAACATAGTAGCGACCATTGGAGGTACCACGGTCTACAGTTGCTACCTTCCACTAAGCCTCACTACGAATGAGTTCGAGTCAGTGGTGGACAGACTTACCCTGGATGCGCGAGGCAGGCACCCCGTAGTGATTGCTGGCGACTTCAACGCATGGGCAAATGAATGGGGCTGCGCCCGAACAACGCCAAAAGGTCATATCCTCATGGACGCGTTCACGGCACTTGACGTAGTTCTCATGAACACGGGAGAGGCGACATTCACCAAAGGAGGAGCCAGGTCCGTGATCGACCTTAAGTTCCTGAGCAGCAGACTGGTGAGAGGAGCTAAGTGGATTGTGAGTCCCATATATACTCACAGCGATCACAATGCCATTACGATCGATCTAAGGTTACCGGGGAGAAGGCCAAAGATAGGTCCAAGATTAAGAGGCTGGAGGGTTGATAAACTCGATGACGGCACCTTTAAAGTCATGTTGGAGGACATTAAGTTGGAAGGTGGTGCGGACGAAATGGCAAGTCAGCTAGCAACCCAGCGATGCCCAGAAGGGCCTATGGCGGGTGCCAAAAATCCGTCAACTGGTGGACAGATGAGATCGCTCGCCTGCGTAATGAATCTCATGCCGCAAGACGAAGACACCAGCGGGCAATAGGCAAGCCAGAGCGTCTGCACCTACGCCAGGTATACAAGGAGGCCAAGAGGAGGCTAAAAAAGCCCACAAAGTCAAGCAAGCGCAGGAGTTTCATCGAACTATGTGCACAGGTTGAAGCAAACCCATGGGGCACAGCATATAAGCTTGTGATGAAAAAGCTCCCTTGCCATAGGCAACCAGCCCCACGCTGCCCCGACTTGCTCAGACGTATTGTGGGAGAGCTCTTCCCAGCACAGGACTACGTGCCTGGCCAATTCCCCCTCGAGTTACACGAGTTACCCAGTGTGACCACTGACGAGGTGATGCGGGCTGTGGGAGGATTTGGGGACCAGAAGGCACCTGGCCCGGATGGAATACCCAACCAAGTGCTCAAAACGGCAGCTGCGCTACACCCAGAGGCACGAGGCCTGTTTTAGACAAGGTGTCTTCCCAAAACGGTGGAAAAGGCAGCTGCTGGTTCTGATGCCAAAAGCTGATAAGCCAACGGAAGACCCATCAGCCTATCATCCCCTTTGCATGCTAGATACGGCAGGGAAGGTCCTGGAGCAGATTATTTGCAACCGGATTGACGAGGCTCTAGTGGAGGCTGGAGGACTGGCGCGACGCCAATATGGATTCCGGAAAACAAGATCGACAGTGGACGCCATTGACGACGTCATCCGAATGGCGAAGGGGGCGATACAAGGACGAAGATGGAAGGGGGGCTCCAAGAGGTATTGCCTTGTGGTCACTCTTGATGTCAAGAATGCCTTTAACTCGGCGAGCTGGGCGCGCATAGCGAGTTCGCTGGCAGAGTTTGGAGTGCCCGACTACCTAAGACGGATGATTGCCAACTACGTTAACGACATGATGCTGCTATACGAGTCCGAGCGAGCTATGGAAACGCATAAGGTCACCGGAGGGGTTCCCCAGGGGTCTGTACTGGGTCCACTACTCTGGAATGTTATGTATGATGGCATTCTCCGCATACAGGTGCCCCATGATATAAAATTATCGGATATGCGGACGACATAGCCAAGGAGTCGTGGAGGCTATACTACGGCAGAAGTACGCGCGAGTCCAGTGCGGAAGATCGCGTAGTAGCCACCAGACAGCGCACCATACGGGAGTGACAAGCCCGATGGGATGCGTCTGAGAAGGGCCGTTGGACGTGGAGACTGATTCCTGACCTCCCACGTTGGATGAACAGGTTGACCGGGCACGGAGGTTTCCGCGCATATTTGCACAGTTTCCGGCTGGATGAATCCCCCTGTTGTGGAAACTGTGGAGGCACGGAGCCAGAGGACGCGGAGCATGTCCTTTTCGCATGCCCGCGGTACAGCGGTGCCAGAGCGGTGCTTCAGAGAGTTTGCGGATGCCCGTGACCCCTGACAATATCGTGCACCATATGCTCGAGTGCCCCAAGAAATGGGAAGTGGTCTGTGACGTTTCGGCAGAAATAATGCGAGACCTCCTCCACTTGGAGTGGCGACGACGTTCAGGGACTCCATAGGAGGGGTCCTTTGACTATTCCCCTCCCCGAATGAAGTATTGCTTCGCGGTTATATACCGTCGGGGATGCGTCCGTGGGGGTGGTTTTAGTAGGTAAGAGCCCCACACCACTGGCGCGTCGTCTAGTGTCTGGTTGCAGATTTCCACCTCCAATACACAAAAAAAAAAAAAAAGCACACACACACACACACACGCACACACAGGTATTATGGTGTACTGTGTTGGCTGCTATGAGAATGCAGAACATGTGTTGATGGAATGCGGCAGATTTACGGGTGCAAAACGCCTGCTTGAGCGTTATAAATATAAGAGAGAAAGTAACCCCAGCTGGTGTTCTTCGGTACATGCTTGGGTCACAGGAGGCCTGGGATACAAAAGCGGAAATACTGGTCGGTATCATGAAACAAGTAAGATACGACGAACAAAGCGGTAGAGGTCTAGCGAGCTAAAGCCGCTAGAATGACCAAGATACGAGAGTGAGGAAAAACTCTCAGCCCGCCCGTGAAGGAATACCTTAACTGAATGTACCACGGGGACCAACGGGATCGAAGCAAAGGTGGTTTTAGTTTGGGTTAGAGTCCTTCACCTAGGCATGATGCTTTCCACCTACGGCAAAAAAAAAAAAAAAAACACACACACAGGTATTATACCTAAAGCGACCGATCAGCAGGAAAAAGCTACTGGACCCATCGAGGAAGCAGTACCAAAGCGAAATGGCGAGGCGTGGAAAGTGCTCGGAAAGAGGCGCCCGGAGTGTAAGAGTGGGAACAAGCCCCCAACTGAGCCACGGAATGGAGAAATAAGTCAGCCGAGGAAGAAGGCTACACGACCGGACGCTATATTGATAGCAAAAATAGGAGAGATGTCATATGCTGACATGTTAAAAACGTTGAAGACAAAGCCCGAACTGGATGAACTTGGCAAAAGTGTCAACAAAATAAGTGTTGAAGTCAGTTCCATGGTACATAAACCAAGAACTGTTGAAATGTTATAGGTCACTTGAAACCGTATAAGTGTAATAGAGAACTCTTAGGCAGTTAAGCTCAAATGTTGAAGATAGCTCCTTAGTACATAAACCAAGAACTTGTTGAAATGTTATAGGTCACTTGAAACCGTATAACTGTAATAGAGAACACTTAGGCAGTTAAGGTGATTCTGATTCTTTATTGGAATTGTACAAATATTTATATCAATTTTATGCAGATTGGTTAAAATATAATTAACAATAAAGTGACGGACAAAACTGCACCATTGTCAAAAATCAAACACAAGCCAACATCATTATATCATTCCCATACATAATTTAGCGCACATTGCAACCAAGTGAAATATGATCGCCTAAGTCAATGCACTGGCCAGCTACTTTGAAGGGAAATGAGTTCAACAAGCAAGTGTTGGCCTTGATAATATGAAATTTTGGTTTTGCGTGTGCTGGTTTTTGTCAATGGTGCATTTTCGCTGTACTGATAAAAAATAAACATAAAGTGCAATTGTTGATCTGTTCAGTGTGACTGAACATTCTGCCGGGCGTTGAGTATTTGCTCAATTTTGGATTATATGTGATCAGTGAAAGATGATTCATTTGTTTGCTGTCGCTGACGTGGTTGAGGTGTGGGGATAGTCGGAGCACTGCGCTTACATTTTAATTTCAGTAGTATGATGAGAAGAAACGTGGAAATGATGAGTGCGAAGTAGCTTACCGCATGATGATGCTGGCTGTTGGACTGTATTAAATTTGGTAGATTGGTGAATTCTTCACTTGCCAGTTGGTTTTGGAGTATGGTGAGTTGTTCCAATTTGGTGTCAAATTTGGTGTATGTTGTATTGAAAATCCGTTTTATTTCCTCAGATGTATTGATGTTTTGGATGACCGTGAATCTGGCGTATGATGTATGTATGGTGCTAGACGAGGTATGGAAGCCTTGAATGGTGACTTGGTTTCCCTTAATTACACAGTTAGGCTTTATTATTAATTTGCCGGATCCTGATAGTATTAATTGCGTCAGATTTGTGCCACAGACTGCTGATATATCATAGTCTGACGTAGTTGAAAATATCCATTGATTTCTGTGATGCATTTGTATCCATGCAAGGGTTCCTTGAAGTTGTGTCAGTCTGCATTGCGTAGTATTCTTGTCGTTGAACATATGAATTTCGCAGGAATGCATGGATGATTCCTTTCCAAATATGGGTTTTTTGTTATCGCAGATGTAGGTGTCTTCCTTAGATTTAAAACATGCTCTCAGATCGGTTGCACTCAGTGGAATGTACTCATCTCGATGAGCATTTACTGCTAAGAATTGTGCATCGGTTGCAATAGTGATCATAGTTTTGTTTTTGACAATAGGAATTGGGATGAGATTAAAAAGATCAAAGGATTGTTGATCGATTAATGGCAGCTTAATTTCGAAGATGACCTCATTCTTGGTTATTGCTCCCTCCGCTTTCATGATTTTGCAGAACTTCACCAAATTATCTTGTTCTATGGGCAGAACTCGTGATGGAGGAGATGGGCCTTAATAATGTTGATTTAATTCTTCAATTGTTGAGGCGTGATTAGTAACGGACTGATTTTTCCATGGTGGGTGTCAGTGAGTATACTTATTACTTCTGCCTGTACCCGCTGTAAATTGATTGCCATCAGTGTTAATTGGTTTGAAAGTGGTGCAAAGAGTTGGGAGAATTTGATTTGTTCTCCTTCGATTTCCATTTGTTTCATCATAGAGTTCATCTTCTGCTGCACATCTACGATATTTGATTTTGTTGTAAGCGCATTGTGTTTGATGACATTTATGGTGGAATCATTGATAAAGGTTTGGTTTTTAAGAAGCCTTATAGTGTGAGCTTCGTCTGTCATAACGTTGTTGATTATTTTCGACATCTGTTCCGCATAGTCAGAGTCCAGAACACCGAACAAGGTACGAGCGACATTTCCAACGATATTGAGGGCTGCTCTCCTTTGACGACTAGTCGCGAACAGAGCTTTGTCCTGAGTAAGTTCCTTTGTTGTGTCGTCAAAATTCTTAATAATTACGTCGTAGGCAGTATCTTGGTGTAGTCTTGAGCACAGACGTTGAAGGGTCGCTACCCCAGACGAGAATATTTTCTTTTCTTCCCAGAATGGATTCAAATCGTAGTTGACCACCAATTTCCATTCTGCTGTGACAATCCTTGTTATGCCAATTCCTTCAAAGTATATTCCAGGATTTGTACCAAAATTTTCAACCTGAATCGTATTGCCCAGTATTGCAGGAAGTAACAGTAGGGATAGAAGGAACGTTACGAGAATGGTATTGTTTGTTGGTTTCCGTCGCTTTCTGGGTATGTCATTTAAATTATCCTCAGAAGTTCATGATAACTGTTGTGGCTCAGGCTGCGCATCTTGTGATGAATCTCGATTTATGTCTGGGCATTCAGAAACTTTCTCACTAAACAGTGGTGCAAGTCTGTGAATCGGACGTTTCCACACACCTGTTGATGTTTTTACGTCTACCACTCGCACCATTCCGTCGTTTCCCTTGTAGACTCGTTGTATTCTTCCAAGTGGCCATTGTAAGGTGGGCACATTATCTTCCTTGATAATAACCATTTGTCCTTTCCGGATATTTTGTGATTGGTCCTTCCACTTATGTTTCTGCTGTAGTTGATTGAGGTATTCAAGGGACCAACGATCCCAGAATTCATGCTTGAGTTGTGTCACCAATTTCCATCTTGTTGGCATGGAAATCTTGAAACTTGGCGTGCTTCTGTCTATTTGTGCAGTCAATGTTTCTCCAATAAGAAAATGTCCCGGTGTTAATGCTGTTAAATCGTTTGGATATGTTGATATTGGAGTTAACGGTCGAGAGTTAAGGATTGCTTCTATTTCGATGACAACGGTTTCAAGCTCTTCATACGTGAGCGAGGCTGTTGGAACGCTCCGAAGCAATAGATGTTTCGCTGATTTGACCGCAGCCTCCCATAAGCCCCCAAAGTGTGGAGCTCTAGGGGGTATGAATTTGAAATTTGTTCCACGATCACTGCAAGTTTTAATGATTTTCCCCCGAGAGTCGTTGGCAAAAATTGAGTCGTTTAGCTCTTCTAGTTTATTTTTAGCACCGACAAAATTGGTTACATTGTCCGTATCACATCGACCGTGACGAGACGTAAAACGTTTTAGTGATCCTATGAAGGCTTCGGTAGTTAAATCGTTGACTACTTCTAAATGAGCTGCCTTTGTGGCGAAGCAGCAAAAGACGGCGATGTAAACCTTATGTGGTTTTTTTCCACGGATCTTGTAGTGTACCCAGAAGGGTCCACAATAATCGACACCGGCGTTGACGAATGGTCGTGTTTGAGTGACTCTGGTTGAAGGCAGGTTTCCCATCACTTTTGCACAATGTTTCGTGCCATTGTCTTTCCTTTTATGACCCAAAATCGCTGCCTAGATGCTGCTAACAGGGTCTGTGGACCACAATGCAAATTACTCTCATGTATCATGGCAAGTATAATTTTTGAAATTGGGTTATTGTATGGAAGCAGCATTGGGTGTTTAGCATCATATGATAAAGTTGATGCAGCTAATCGCCCATCAACTCGAAGAACGCCATTGTCGTCTATGAAAGGGGATAAGCTGCTGAGTGGGCTGGCTCTGTCGATGCCATTGTGTTTGATTAATTGTTTCATTTCATGCTCGAACTCAGTGGCTTGTATGGTTCTTACTATGATCGTTAATGATGCGTCCAACTCCTCATTCCGAGTCTGACCAGAAATGAGAGGTGTTGCTGGCTAAGTTTAAATCCCGTTTTACTCTTGATTCTAGCTCGACTCCTCACACTGCTGCACATAATTCTAAGCGAGGCAGCGTTTGTTCCTTGAGAGGCGCGACACGTGATTTGGCACACAAAATTCTAACAATTATTCTGTTATCTTGAAGCCTCGATCGTAGACAAACTGCAGCGTCATATGCCTTCTCGGAGGCATCTACGAACGTATGAATATCTGTCGTTATCGGTTTCTGACCGTTGAAAATGTGCCTGGAGATACGTGTGTCGTTTAATTCCTTTAAGTTTCTGCGGAAAGTTGTCCATTTTGTCTGCATTTCTTCTGGTAGATGTTCATCCCAGGATATCGGCAGTTGCCATAGTTGTTGGATACATATTTTTGCCGTGATGACCACTGGACATACGAGACCTAATGGATTAAATATTCTTGCTATGTCTGATATTATAGTGCGTTTTGTTATTGTTGTATTATCAGGTATCTCCGCCTTTATACAGAATAGATCAGATTTTGACATCCAGGTTAGTCCTAATGTTTTGGTCGAGGAGTTTTCAAAGTCAAGATTAACTTCCTGATCCTCTGGAGGTATACTATCTAGCAGCTTAGGATGATTGGCGCACCATTTCCGTAGTTTAAATCCTGAACCGTGGAGTAGTGTTGTCAATTGTTTCTGCATTTCGATAGCCGTGGATAGGCTGTCTGAGCCACTCACGCCATCATCGACATAGAAATCGTCGTGTAATATTTGTGCGCCTAGTGGGAACCTTCCGATGTTCTTCTCTGCTAACTGTTGTAGGCACTTTGTGGCCATATATGGTGCTGACGATGTTCCATAAGTTATTGTATTAAGCTGAAAGTACCTTATGGGTTTGTTCTCATTTTCTCTCCACATGATCAACTGTAGCATTCTATCGGCTGGGTCGACTAGGATTTGTCGGTACATCTTTTCGATGTCTGTTGTGAAGACAAATTTTGGTAGTCGGAAGCGCAACAGTTTTGAGAATAAATCACTTTGAACCGTTGGGCCAGTGTACATTATGTCATTTATGGCTAGTCCAGACGCAGTTTTGGCTGATGCATCAAACACAACCCTCAGCTTTGTCGTAGTGCTTTCTGGCTTAAGCACGCTGTGATGAGGAATGAAGTAATGCGGATGTAAAATGTTTTCGGGGTTGATTTCGCTCATGTGTCCTAACTTTTCATATGGCCTCATGAATTCGACGCTTGTCGACTCACCATTGCTCTTTCCACCTATGATCCAGCCCAGTGATGTATTTTGTAGCACTGGTAGATCAGTGGATAGTTGGATTTGCCCCGTTGCCATTAAGCTGAAGTAGAACTCAGCACCCAGGAGAACATCGATTTCTCCTGGTTGGTTAAATTCTGGGTCAGCTAATTGTATGTATTCAGGAATCGACCATGATGAGGCGTCTATTTGTTGAGCTGGTTGAACTGAAATGATTGTTTGTAGTACAAAAGCCTCTAGTCTGGTTTCGAAATGGCCTGTTCTTGATTGTAGTTTCACGTTGACCCGTTGAGTTGCAGTCTTCACTCTTTGACCAATGCCTTCAATGCTTAACGCAGCCTTGGTT
The DNA here is from genome assembly GCA_920105625.2 of Clusia tigrina. NCBI lineage: Eukaryota > Metazoa > Arthropoda > Insecta > Diptera > Clusiidae > Clusia > Clusia tigrina. Next base: position 165,648,557 of record OV050030.1, on the reverse strand, counting down.
GGAGCAATAGTCAATTTCTAAATGAGTCGCTCAATTACTAGGTTGATCTGAGACCCGGAATCCAATATTGCCCTGAAAACACCAGATTGTCCGTTATTTGATGACATTTTGACCTTAGCTGTTGCTAATAAAACATGGCCCTGGCAGGCCGGCAAAGTGTTAGCTGCAGCTAATGTTACCGAAGAATTGGTTGCAGTCAACTTAGTTTCTTTACTGGATTGTTGATTTGATCTTGCTATTTTCTGGTTATTTGTTGGCTCTGGATCCTTCGATTCCAAGTGTAACAATGAATTGTGCTTTTTGTTACACTTGGTGCAGCTCCGAGATTTGCAGTCTCGTAAAGTGTGATCATTTTTAAGACAACTGAAACAGAGCCTTTGTTTCTTAGCCCAATTCAATCGATTTACCGCAAGATAATTGCAGGAATCCCTTGCAATAGTACAGGGGGTGGTCCTTGTCCGAGCAATAGCTGCAAGTGGAAGCTGTTGCCACCGATGCTATAGCTCTTGATGCGTTTTGTCTTTCCCTCCCCCCGAGAGCCTCTAAAGATTGAAACCGGTTCTCGAGGAAGTGCAGGAAGTCATCAATAGTTTGTAGCTGCTTAGGACTTTCCAATGATTGCTCATATAATATATGGCTTTGGCGATCTAGTTTTTTGATGAGAAGATGTAGCAGCAATGGATCCCAAGATAACGTAGATACGCCTAGGTTTTCGAGCGCCAGCAGACTTTCGCGTACAGCATCGTGGAGATTTTTTATAGTTGTCGACGATGCTGTGTCAGATGAGAGACTTGGATGTCCTAGTATTCGCTGAATCAAGGTGGAAGTTAGCACTCTCTTGTTGTTGAACCTCTCCTGGAGCAATTTCCATGCTGTTTCATAATTGTATTGAGTCAATGTGAGATACCTGATTACCCGCTCAGCTTCTCCCGCCAAATTGGCCTTCAGGTACCACATTTTTTGAACTGGTGAAATTGGCGATTTATGAACCATTTCTGTAAATATGTCGTAGAATTGGTTCCATTTTAAGTAATCACCATCAAATTTGGGTATGGTGATTTGTGGTAACCGGAAGGCTTGTTGCTCAATTATTTCTGGAAGTTCCCTTTTTCCTGATTTTGTGGAAAGCACTATTAGCCGGCAATGCACCTGGTGTTCCATCTCGAGATAGGCATTGAAATCCGGTGCTGGGGACTCTTCCCATACTTTGAAGTTTGTGGTTTCAATTTCGTTCCACAATCGCGCAATGTTTTCTTCAAAGAATTGGCGTGATTGGTCCTCAGCGATTGTTGAGATTCCAGAAAGAAGTCGTTGTAGTGATATCATTAATGCGTGCTGTTTACGCAAAATGCTTGCAATGGTGCCTTCTGTCTTGGATGAACCGCCTGAAGACTTTCTTGATTGGTATTTGACTGGTCCTGATCCAAGTGCTTCGTGCTGTTTAGTGTTGCTGATCCCAGGTTGCTGTGCTGATTCCGCTGGTGTCTTAGCATGACCTACGTATGGTGTTGTAGTCAGTGCTTCGAGTTTTTGTATTTCGTCATTTAAGAGCTGCAGATGGGCAGTGACTATTTTGTTGATTTGTTCGTAATAGGCCGATGCGAAGTATTCATGATTCAAGGGCTGATCAGTTAATGTCCTCAGCTTGCTATATGTTCCTTCAAAGTTGTCCCATGGGGTGTTCAGGCGCCACAAACGATCCTTGAAATATGTAGCGGTTGTCTTCCTGTCAGCTGGGTCCTTTCTGAAATTCTTAATGATTCCTTGAATTTCCTCCCCAGTTTCTTTCTGCAGTGCCACTGGCTCGCCGAAGATAGCCATGATGTCAGATGATTGACGTTGTTCAATTGAATTGTCGGGGTCACCAAATGTTGAAGTCAGCTCCTTGGTACTGTAACGACTCGTTTTCGCTGGGGTAAAAACTCAGCGGGTCCCAGGGTCACTTACAGAAATTTATTTCAATGGCGTTAGTTTTTATAAGTGTTTTTATTTATTTTCAAAATTACTACTTATTTCCTATACATATATATAATTATATTTAATTACTACCTTACTCTGTATGCTCGTGGTAGTGTCCGTGGTTTGTACTAGTGTCCCAGGGAGAGTCGGTCAAAACCATAAACTCCACTGGCTCTGTCTGCGTTGCGTATGTGTCCCAGGGAGAGTCGGTCAAAACCATAAACTCCACTGGCTCTGTCTGCGTTGCGTGTGTGTCCCAGGGAGAGTCGGTCAAAACCATAAACTCCACTGGCTCTGTCTACATTGCGTGTGTGTCCCAGGGAGAGTCGGTAAAAACCATAAACTCCACTGGCTCTGTCTGCGTTGCGTGTGTGTCCCAGGGAGAGTCGGTCAAAACCATAAACTCCACTGGCTCTGTCTGCGTTGCGTGTGTGTCCCAGGGAGAGTCGGTCAAAACCATAAACTCCACTGGCTCTGTCTGCGTTGCGTATGTGTCCCAGGGAGAGTCGGTCAAAACCATAAACTCCACTGGCTCTGTCTGCGTTGATTTATTGTCAATGGTCAAAGTACCTAGTTTCGATGCTTGGTGCGTCTCTAGGAGCTTGGTGCGTTGTCTACTTACGGAGCGATGCTGGATCAAAGAGGCTTGGTGTTTGGTTCACTCCGCTTATATAGCGAAAGCTTGCCAGGGGATCAGTGCTCGTTGTTGTTGTGGCCCAGTTGTCCTTAGGCCACCTTCAACTTCCGCTGGTTGTCCACCTTGTTGTAGTTCCCCTAGTTGTCCATCGTAGTTGTTGCTTGCAGTAGTGTGGCCTGATTGCTGCTGTTAGTTGTCGCTTTGCTGTTGTTGTAATTAATATATTGTTTCACACTCCGCCTGCTTACGGCTCTGTGTTTACGATCGGCTCGCGTATGTGTGGTGCGCTCTCGTTGTCATCCGTGCTCCGCCTTCGGTCGCTGTAGTGTTGTTGTTGTAAAAATATTGGTTTCCACTCTGCCTGCTTACTGCTTTGTGTGTGCGATCGGTTAGCGTGTGTGTGATGCTCTTTCGGGTTTCTCTGTGTTCCGCCTTTGGTCGCTGCACTGTTGTAGAAATGTGTGCTTGCTGTTTCTTTTCTCCTTTATAGCCGTACTAGTCCCTCTTGATGTTCTTTGTACTATTAAGCCGTCGTCGTCATCAGTCTAACTCTTTCGGTTTCTGCGCTCCTCACCACCTGTACGTTTATTGGTCCGATCGTCTGTGCGTAAATGTTTTGTTATACTTATCCGTTGTCTTTGTTGTTGCATTTAGCGTGGGAGGTGGTTACCTTTTTAAGCTGCATGATATCGGGGATGGTTGCATGCTTGAATATTGTTTGTGGTTAAAACAAATAAAATATGGTGGACATCGTTATTTGTTTTTGGACTTAACACGGTCTCTGGTGGTAGCATATAGTTTTTGTTGTGTATGCGGAAAATACTTCTGGTATTTTCCGTCTTTACACGTCCTCCCGACTTTATGGACGAAGGAGGACCGTTGCTTCTCCGTGGTGCACTATGACCCGGTACGGTGGTTGTTCGAACCGTAGGCGTTTTTTTCTAGCTTGGGTTTCTTTTAGTATCTTTATCGTTTTTCTTACCAGTGCCGTGGGCAGCCCATTCGCCTTGGGCCCCTCTAGTTCCTGTACACTGTAGAAATGGACGTCTTCCTTGTGGGGTTCCTTTAATGCGGGTAGTATTCCAGGTGAATCTTTATTGTACTTCTGTCTTTTCCAGGTGGTCTCCGTATCGCTGTCCGAGGTTTCTGATTCTTCCTGTTGGTAGTTTGGTGTCCCATGCGGGTCCAGTGGAGGTGATTCCTTCGCTTGTTTTGAGAGCATTTCCGCAGTTTTTTTTCGTTTTTCGGCCCCAACTAATTGTTTAACTAGGTGATATATTTCTGCTCGTTTGTGGGTGGCGTCCTCAGGGCTGAACCAGGTAGACAAGTCAGCCGTGTCCCATGTGTTTCCTGGTATGGATTGTGTTAGGAACTTCTCTGCGTTTTGGAGTAGATAAATGCCGCAGTCGGTATTGTTTATCTGTTGCGGCGTTTTAAGTCGATGGGAGGGTACCCTGGTGGCATTTATGGGTATTGGTGAGTCTTCCATAAATTTACTGCGGTATTCCTCGTTCAGGTATCTTCTCAGTATTTCGGCCTCCTCTTCGTGTGAACCTCGGTCCAGGGAGTCGAATATTAATATTGTGGCACCTTTTGTCCCTGTCACCAGAGTTCCGGGGAAAAAGACAACGGCCAAATACCAATGATTTGCCTTGTTTATGGGCACCATTATTAAATGGGTGTCGAAAAGGTTCTTCCCCTTTGTCCATCGTTTTACGCCCATGCGCATGTCGGTTGTAGTTCCCCATTGTCTGGTGAGCCGGGTGAAAAAATGAGTACTACAAATGTGCACTCTACCCCGCTTTCTGCTAGGTACCAGGTTCTCTCGGAGCCATCTCAAATAGAAATCGATTAGCACATCGTTAAGTAGGCAGTTCGGCCGTAGGCGAGCGATATCCGAACTCCTGATAGCGATGCCTCCGGTGGTTGTCGGGTAAATCGTGATGACTTCGTCGCCGGACGGGGTGTTGCCTTCTTCTACTTGGACGCGAGCGGCCTGGATTACCGCTATTTGAGCCATCGTGGGTTTTTTCCGTTTTTTTCTTCCTTTGGTTTGTTAGTTTCGAGAACGTTGTTTTACTTACGTGCGCTGAAGATCAAAGAGGCTTGTATGGTGGCGTGGAGGCCCTTTTATACCCGTTTTGGTGAGGTAACGGTATTCCACGAGAGCGGCAATCTGGTTCTCTCAGCTCTTAGTTTTCCGCTCTCCTGGTCCTCTCACCGTTTCTCCTTTGTATTAGTGTGGGTCATTGTTGTTTTCCTCGTGGTTACCAGGCGCACAGTATGTTTTAATTTCGCTGAGATGAGCGGTCTTCCTGCGTTTGTCTCCCTTTCGCTGCAGCTCCATGATTACCGGTGAAATGAAGTTTACTATCTGGTAGGGTCCCTCATATCGCGGTGCTAGCTTGGCGGCGAAGTGCTCTGTTGCTTAGGACAAGTGGTGTTGCTTGACTAACACCCATTGTCCAACTTCCGGTTTCCACTCTCGGCGTCGCAGATTATAATGTCTTCTTTGATCCTGTGTTGCTCGTTCCAAGTTTTGCCTCACGATGCGATAAGCTTCTTGTAGTTGATCTACCCGTTCGTTAGCAGTCTGTGGGGTTAGCCCTGTACCCAACGTTGTCTCATCGTACAGCGCCTTTGGTAGTCGCGGTTCACGCCCTTGTATCAGATAAGTCGGACTGTATCCCGTTGTCTCCGATACACTAGTATTAATGGCAAGAGTCAATTCGGGAAGCAAGTCGTCCCACTTCTGCTGCCGTTGACTCGCAAATTGGGCCACCATAGTCTTGATGGTGCGATTGGTGCGTTCCACCGCATTTTCCTGCGGAGTGTAGGGCGCCGTGAACTGATGTTTGATGCCATACCCTTCGGTGAACCGGCGGAACGCTCGACTACTAAATTGAGACCCATTGTCCGTCAGGTAGGTTTAGGTACTCCAAAGCGAGACAGGATGTGTTCCCGGAAAGCCCGTTGCAATGTCTCGGTGGTGGCTTTTCGGATGGGGGCCATCTCGGTCCATTTGGAGAATTTATCGAAGAACACGACTAGCATGGTGTTGCCATGTGTGGACCGGGGTAAGGGCCCGACAAAGTCGGCGCACAAGATAGACCAAGGTTCAGTGGGGATGTGGCTCAACATTTTCCCAGCTGGTTGTTGGTGGCTGCTTTTAAATCGTTGGCAGGAGGAGCATTGACGCACGTATCGACTTGTATCGCGGAATAGCCCCGGCCAGTAATATCGGTTGGCTATCCGTGCTATTGTTTTCCTGATACCTAAGTGTCCTACCGTGGGTGCATCGTGATTTTCCTGTAGGACCCGGTTCCTGAGCGCTCTTGGCACACACAGTTTCCACGGGACGCAATCCTCGTCGCCGCGATAACTCGGGATGTGTCTGTATAACTTTCCACCTTCCAATTTGTAGTCAGCATATTTCTCCGGCCTAGCGATGACCTCTGCTCTTCGTTTCTGCCACCAGGGGCAGTCTGGTTCTGTTCGGTCCTCAATGGTAATGGTGCAGGCGGCTTCTGTTGGCTGTCTAGAGAAGGCGTCGGCTAACACGTTCAATTTTCCCTTCCGGTATTGCACGTCGAATGTGTACTGTTGCAGTTCAGTTCATCTTGCGATACGACCTGCAGGGCTTTCGATGGAGTTTAACCATTTTAGTGATAGGTGATCCGTGATGACCGTAAATTGGTATCCCACGAGGTAGGGTCGCATCTTTCTAATACCCCACATGATCGCTAAGCACTCCTTCTCTGTGGGTGAATAGTTCCGCTCTGCGTTATTTAAGTGGCGGCTGGCGTAGGCTATCACGCGTTCCATCCCGTCGACATCTTGAGTGAGTACCGCGCCTAGTCCGTAGTCGCTTGCGTCGGTTTGGAGCACAAACTTCTTAGTAAAATCCGGGCACGCTAGGACTAGTGCCTCTGTCAATTTCTGCTTCAATTGTTCGAACGCGTGCTGTTGCTCTCCAGCCCACTTGAAGTGCTTGCCTTTTTTTAGCAATAGTGTTAACGGGTGTACTGTCTTGGCGAAGTCTGGAACAAAACGACGGTACCATGACGCTACACCCAGGCAGCGTCGCACCTCTCGTATGTTTTGGGGTGGTTCGAGCTCTCTGATGGCCGCGATTTTATCTGGATCAGTGTGGATTCCTTGGTCACTGACCACGTGACCCAAATACTTTAATTTCCTCTGGAAGAACACGCATTTGTCTTTATTCAATTTAAGGTTGGCCTTTCGCAGGCGTCGAAATACTTCGGTTATGTTCTGTTGGTGTTCCTCTAGTGTTCGCCCTGTGACGATGGTATCATCCAGGTATGCGAACGCGTGCGGCTCCATCTCAGGACCTATTACCTGCTCTAAAGCTCGTTGAAAGGTCGCAGGTGCTGAATGTAGCCCGAATGGCATTATTTTCCACTGGAAGAGTCCACGGCCTGGCACCGTGAATGCGGTATACTCTTTGCTGTGGGCATCCATGGGAATTTGCCAGTACCCGTTCTTTAAGTCTAGGGTGCTAATGTATTTCGCCTCCCGTAAGCGGTCCAATATATGCTGTATCCTGGGCAACGGATATGCATCCGGTATGGATCTGGCATTCAGTTGCCTGTAGTCTATGCACAGTCTCCACCTCCCGTCTTTTTTGCGCACGAGGACAACAACAACGAGCATTGATCCCACGACAAGCTTTCGCTATATAAGCGGTGTGAACCAAACAATGAGCCTCTTTGATCCAGCGTCGCTCCGTAAGTAGACAACGCACCAAGCTCCTAGAGACGCACCAAGCATCGAAACTAGGTACTTTGACTGTTGACAATAAATCAACGCAGACAGAGCCATTGGAGTTTATGGTTTTGACCGACTCTCCCTGGGACACACATGCAACGCAGACAGAGCCAGTGGAGTTTATGGGTTTGACCGACTCTCCCTGGGACACACACGCAACGCAGACAGAGCCAGTGGAGTTTATGGTTTTGACCGAGTCTCCCTGGGACACATACGCAACGCAGACAGAGCCAGTGGAGTTTATGGTTTTGACCGACTCTCCCTGGGACACTCGTACAAACCACGGACACTACCACACAGAGTAGGGTAAAATTATTACTGAACCTGTTGAAATGTTATAGGTCACTTGAAACCGTATAACTGTAATAGAGAACTCTTAGGCAGTTAAGCTCAAATGTTGAAGATAGCTCCTTGGTACATAAACCAAGAACTTGTTGAAATGTTATAGGTCACTTGAAACCGTATAACTGTAATAGAGAACACTTAGGCAGTTAAGGTGATTCTGATTCTTTATTGGAATTGTACAAATATTTATATCAATTTTATGCAGATTGGTTAAATATAATTAACAATAAAGTGACGGACAAAACTGCACCGTTGTCAATAATAAAACACGAGCCAACATCATTATATCATTCCCATACATAATTTAGCGCACATTGCAACCAAGTGAAATATGATCGCCTAAGTCAATGCACTGGGCAGCTACTTTGAAGGGAAATGAGTTCAACAAGCAAGTGTTGGCCTTGATAATATGAAATTTTGGTTTTGCGTGTGCTGGTTTTTGTCAATGCTGATAAAAAATAAACATAAAGTGCAATTGTTGATCTGCTCAGTGTGACTGAACAATAAGGAAGACCGCCAAAGGAGAACTGCAAATGGAGCTCAAAGGCGGGTCAGGAGAGCAGGCCAGCAAACGTAAGGAAATAGCTGAGCTGCTCCTCCAGAGCTCAGTAAATGTCAGAGCTCTCTGCCAGGAAACAACAATCGAGTGCGGGGACCTGGATGAAGTCACCACACCGGAAGAGTTTTGTAGTGCCATAAGAGAACAATTTCCCGAAATTGCAGGCATAGGAAAAACCGCAATTAAGTCTATGCGACACACACGGGATGGCACGCAGACAGCGCTGATTAGCCTTCCATATAAACTGGCTAACATACTAGCGGAAGCCGGTCGCATGCGTGTAGGTTGGGTAAGATGTAGGCTCCGTGAGTACATAACTCCAACCAGATGCTTCCGATGCCTCGAATACGGTCACATAGCTAGACACTGTAAGAGCAAAGAGGAAAAAAAGGGTATTTAGCTAAAATGTGCGAGGCCAAAGCTAAATGCGCAATATGTGAGCCAGGATGCAAAGGTGGAAACGACCGCTCCACTGGAAGCTTCAAATGTGCCTAATACAAACAAGCGATGAAAGTATTGACAAAACGGGATGGTTAGGTGTATCCAAATAAACCTAAACCACTGCGAGGCTGCTCAGGATCTGCTGAAGCAGACAGTAATAGAACAGAAAGTGGACATTGCATTAATTAGCGAGCAATACAAAACACCTCTGTATGAGTACAATTGGGCAGAAGATACAAAAAAACGAGTAGCCATCAGGGTCTGTGGCACCATTCCCTTCAACCGTAAAACCAACCGGGAACAGGAAGGATTTGTATATGCCAAAATAAATGGGGGTCCACTTTTATAGCTGCTACGCCCCACCAAGTGCACGCCTCGAAGAAATGGAGGAAATGTAGGACCACTTGGTCACAGATGCTCGAGGGAAGAGCCCCATAATAATTGCGGGTGATTTCAATGCATGGGCAGTGGAGTGGGGCAGCATTAGAGCGAATCCCAGGGGTACCGCTTTATTGGAAGTCTTTGCTAGACTCGATATAGTTAGCTTAAATCGTGTACAACACACACGTTTAATAACGGCAGATCGGGGTCAATAATAGATGTCACCTTTGCAAACAGAGTGATCTCGAAACAGATAAAGTGGGAAGTATCATCTGTATATACGCATAGCGACCACCAAGCACTAATATTTGAAATACTGTCATCAAAAAGATTTCAAATACGTAGGAGGGATCGAAAGGTACAAGAAAAAGGCTGGAAGAGAAAACAGATGGACTGCGAAATGTTGGAGTACATGCTTGACAACACGGAAGAAACACAAGGCAGCGCAGAACTGAGGACCAGGCGACTTATGGACCACCTTACTAATGCATGCGATGCCGCCATGCCTAGAAAAGGAAGAGGAAATGGGAGAACGCAAATGTATTGGTGGAATGAAACCATTGCCTACCTGCGTAAAGAATGCCACAGAAGTCGCAGACGTTACCAAAGGGCTAGGGGTTGTGAGAACTACGTACAGACCCAAGCAGGATTCAAGGAAAAAGGAAGCAATTGTGCAAGGCAATAAGGAAAAGTAAGAGTGAGGCTTTCACCACCCTCAGAGAAGAAGTACAAAATAATCCCTGGTGCAGCGCGTACAGAATTGTGTTGAAGAAACTGCATAACAATTCTAACACACTTATCTGTGCGAGAACAATGGCTAAGATTGCAGGTCTGTTCCCACAGAATGCCGAGCTAAGGCCTGAATAGGAATTAAGCCACGCTGAAGATCCGATCCCACCGGTCACAATAGAAGAGGTTATAGGTGCGGCAGATAAGATGAAAAGCAACAGGGCTCCAGGTCTGGATGGGATACCAAATATGGTAATTAAAACTGCCATAAAAAGAAATCCAAACATATTCAGCAATCTCTACACGGTTTGTCTGAGGGAAGGAACATTTCCCAAAAGATGGAAGCGCTTGCGACTGGTACTCCTACCAAAAGGCAATAAACCTGTAGAGGAACCAGCATCGTACCGACCCCTGTGCATGCTGGACGCAGCAGGATAGGTCCTGGAAAGAATAATCTGCACCTGACTTGAATGCTATACTGAAGGAACCCCGGGTTTGTCTAAACGGTAATATGGATTCATTCAAGAAACGATCCACGGTGGATGCAATTGCATCTGTATGCGACATAGCCCGGAAAGCCATGGCTGGAAAAAGGTGGCTGGAAGGCGACAAACAATATTGCGCGGTAGTTACATTAGACGTTAAAAATGCTTTTAACTCTGCCAATTGGTATCGGATCCTAAGTGCTCTACGCACCTTGCATATCCCTGGATACCTACTAAGAGTCATTGGAAATTATTTCAAGGATAGAATATTGTTATACGACACAGACGAAGGTCCAAAAGAGTATAACATCACAGGAGGAGGTCCACAAGGATCGGTGCTAGGGCCACTTCTCTGGAACGCCATGTACGATGGTATTCTGGAAATTGAGCGACCAAAAGGGGTCGATATTATAGGGTATGCGGACGTCATAGCCTTAGTAGTAGTAGCCAAGAAACTTGTGGACGTGGCAGCAAATGTAATGAAACCATCGGAAGAGCCAAGATGAGGCTGCAGACGGCTGGATTACAATTAGCCGAACACAAAACGGAGGCAGTACTAATGAGTAGTCGCAAAAAGATTGTGAGCCTAGAAATAAGGATAGGAGGACATATGATCACGTCACGCCCATATATAAAATACATGGGAGGTCTACTAGATCATCGGCTCAATTTTAAGGAACACCTGATATCGGCAAGTAATAAAGCCATCAGAGTAGGAGCAGCCTTGGCAAGGTTGATGCCAAACACTGGAGGACCAAGGCAGCATGTAAGGAAGCCACTAGCCAGCGTTAATACCTCCATCTTAATGTACGCAGCACCCATATGGGCTCCAGCAGCAAGCTGCAAAGCGTATATGAGAGGTGTCACAACGGCGTATAGACTAACAACAATGAGAGTGTGCTGTGCATTTAGGACCATATCCACTGATGCAATCAGCGTCATCGGGGGACGGATGTCAATAGATCTCGCCGTAAAGGAGGCCGGGGCCATTCGAAACTTGAATAGCCAAGACAAAATGGATCCAGCCAAATCTAAGTTAATCAGAAAGAGCTCACAATAGGAATGGCAGGAAAGATGGAATATATCCACCAAACGACGGTGGACCCATGAGCTGATCCCAAACATACAAGTATGGATCGCCCGAAGAGACGGTCAAGTTAACTACCATCGAACGCAATTCCTATCGGGACACGGATGTTTTCGAAATTATCTGCACAAGTACAAACATGTGGAGGACACATACTGCCTGTACTGTGTTGGCTGCTATGAGAATGCCGAACATGTGTTGATGGAATGCGGCAGATTTGCGGGTGCAAAAGTGTTATATAAGAGAGAAAGTAACCCCAGCTGGTGTTCTTCGGTACATTCTTGGGTCACAAGTGGCCTGGGATACAGCAGTGGATATACTGGTCGGTATAATGAAACAAGTAAGATACGACGAGCAAAGCGCTAGAGGCTTAGCGAGCTAAAGCCGTTAGAATGACCCAGATACGAGAGTGAGGAAAAACTCTCAGGCCGCGCCGTGAAGGAATACCTTAACTGAATGTACCACGGGGACCCACGGGATCGCAGCAAAGGTGGTTTTAGTTGGATTAGAGTCCTACACCTCGGCATGATGCTTTCCACCTAAAGCAAAAAAAAAAAAAAACAAAAAACACACACACACAGTGGTCAAGGGGAACGGGGTCAGGGGGAACGGGGTCAGGAGGGAACCAGCCAGGCACAGCATCTAATTGCCCCTCACTGCGAGGGGCTAGAGCGATCCTGGTGTGGGACACCCTCAAGAAGACTCACTGCCTCCACGTGGCGTCCCCGGGCAATGGCACACCAGCACCCGCTGATGGCCAGCTGAAATGAGCAACGCACCCAGAGATAGCGATGACCCCCTCATGGGGCGGCTGTCTGGGCAACAGGGGACAACGAGGGATCAACGATGGAACAGCGAGGGACCTTCGTGGGACCACAAAGGGACATCGTTGGATCTGTTGTACCTCAAGGTAAGGCCTTGAGTATGGCATACCGGAAACATAGAAAATAAGGTGATGCTTGTGGGCTGACGATTGCGGTATGATGCCACCTCAGTAAGTAAGAGTGAAATCTTACAGAAATGGCTGGTAGCTTAATGCCGCAATCGCCCCCGTCCCGTTAAAACCATGGCAGGTCTCAGGAAACGCTCGATGCTCGTCACCATTAAATTGGCAGTGCAGGCTCGGATATAACATTCTCGACTAGCGCTGGTCTGGCTCTGAACATAAGCGCCAATAAGGACTTGTGCCAACCGTCGCATGGCCTCCCTGCTGCGGCAAAGATAACCATTGGACCATTAAGGCGACCGCACTACGAGCAAAGTAAACGGTCCTGAGCGGGGACCCAACAATAAATGAATTCCAACAAAACAAACAAAGACGACGGTGCGATGAAGGACTCCTTCGGCAAGAGGTCTACTATTCAGAGGACCCCTCTTCCGGTAATAAGAAAGACGGTGGTGCGGAGAAACTCACTGGAAAATGGCAATGGCGGTCATCCCTCCCGATGAGGTCATTGCCAAAGGCAAAATGGCGGTGCTGGAGTGGCACATTGAAGCACTCATAGCTTTCCTTGTGCCAAGGCACAATATACATGCCGACATCAAGCGGAAGGCATCCCAAATCTGGGATGTCTGCTTGCAGGTTGTCGAGGAGCAGGACGCAGGTACGGCTGCGAGAGTGCCACAGCTGGTGCAAGCCGACAGGACAGTCCAGACTGAAGGGCCGACGGAGAAAGTGGACAAGGAGGTGCAGGTTGTCGGCCCTCCTGTGGACAACCAGGACAAAGCCGGTGCGTCTTCGCGGGCAGCCCCTGCCTAGGCGAAGAGCTACGCGGCCGCAGTCGCAACGCCAAAGCGCCCCCGTGAGAAGGGGGATCCGGAGCAAGTAAGTCCGACTAGCCGAGCGGTAGCTAAGAGGAGGTGGGGGGATGCCCCGACACTGGCGGCCGAGAAAACGGTAACCCGGCCAAATCGTAAGACCAATAAGCCTATGGCTGGAAAGGTGGAGGTTGCAAAAGTTGCGTGGACCACAGTTCGTTCCAGACCCCAAACGAAGCGGAAGGGCCCGAAGCCTAAGCCAACGCGCCCCGATGCCATCGTCATCAGGGAAACTGGCACGGTGAGCTACGCGGACATCCTCCGCAAGATCAAGAGGGACCCGCAGCTGTCAGAGCTGGGAGAGAGCGTCCGCAGGATCCGAAAGACGGCCAAGGGTGATCTGCTGCTGGAGTTGAGCGTGGCGGCAGATCCAAAGACACCCCAGTATCATGAGGCGGTGGCGACTGTCCTGGGAACCAGTGTGGAGGTGCGTAAGCTCACGCAGGAAACCCTAGTGGAGGTAAAAGACCTGGACGAAGTCACCACGGTGGAAGATGTCCACGAGCCGCTGTGTACAGCCAATCTCTCGGAGAGACCTCCCGTGGATGCAATCAGGTCCCTCAGGAAAGCGTACGGTGGCACACAGACAGCGGTCATCAGTCTGTCGCCCCAGGCAGCCGCAGCCCTTCTGAACGCTGGCAGGCTGAAAGTCGGATGGACCTCATGCCGGGTGCGCGAAAAGGTGACTCCCCTGCGTTGTTACAAATGTATGGAGATCGGCCACACCACGCAGAAATACGGTAGCAAGGACGATTGGCCCCACAAGTGCTACAGATGCGGCACACAGGGCCATAACGCACGAGAGTGCGACAAGGCCCCCACCTGTGCTCTCTGTAAGGCCAGCGGCCGCAAGGATGTGGAGCATCCGACAGGATGCAGCTCATGCCCATCCTACAAGCAAGCCGCGGAGAAGAGTTCCAGGCGCAGGAGATGAGGTTGTTCCAACTCAATCTCAACCACTGCGAGGCTGCACAGGATCTCCTGGAGCAGGCCGTTAGGGAACAGATGGTCGATGTTGCGGTGCTTAGCGCGCCGTATAGGCGCAAGCACCAAGGAGTATGGGCTGAAGACACCACTGGTGGTGCCGCACTGTGGGTGTGCGGTACCAAGCCTATACAACTAAGCAACATAGAGAGAAGCGATTGCTACGTCAGAGTGACCATTGGAGGAACCACGGTGTACAGTTGCTACATGCCGCCGAGCCTAACAGCGGACGAGTTCGAGTCAGTGGTAGACAGACTTGCTCTGGACGCGCAAGGCAGGAACCCCGTAGTGATTGCCGGCGACTTCAACGCATGGGCAACTGAATGGGGTTGCGCCCGAACCACACCGGGAGGTCATATCCTCATGGACGCGTTTGCGGCTCTTGACGTAGTCGTTATGAACGCGGGAGAGCCGACTTTTGTGAGAGGAGAAGCCATATCTGTGATCGACCTTACGTTCCTCAACAATGGAATCCATAAATCCGTTTATTGGTGGACGGACGAGATCGCTGGCCTACGCAAGGAATGCCACGCAGCAAGGCGAAGGCACCAGCGTGCAATAGGCAACCCAGACTGCCTGCAACTGCGCCAGTTGTACAAAGAGGCTAAAAGAAGGCTGAAGACGGCCATAAAGGCGAGCCTGCGCAAGAGTTTCACCGAGCTATGTGCACAGGTTGAAGACAACCCGTGGGGCACGGCATATAGGCTCGTGATGAAAAAGCTCCCCTGCCACAGGCAGCCAGCCCAAAGCTGCCCAAACTTGCTCAAACGCATTGTGGGAGAGCTCTTCCCAGTGCAAAATTATGTGCCTGATCAGTTCTCTCCCGAGCTGGGCGAAGAAGTACCCAGTGTAATGACAGAATAGGTGTTGCGGGCGGTTGGAAAATTTGGGGACCAGAAGGCAACTGGCCCAGATGGAATTCCCAACCGGGTGCTGCAAACCGCAGCTGCACTACACCCAGACACACTGAGGTCACTTTATGAGGCCTGTCTTAGGGAAGGAGTCTTCCCGAAACGGTGGAAAAGGCAGCGGTTGGTATTGATACCTAAAGTCGATAAGCCAGGACAGGACCCATCGGCCTACCGTCCCCTGTGCATGTTGGACACAGCAGAGAAGGTCCTGGAGCGGATTATCTGCGACCGGATCGACGAGGAGATAGTGGATGCTGGAGGACTGGCGAGGCGCCAATATGGCTTCCGAAAGGCCAGATCCACCGTGGACGCCATTGATGAACTCGTCCAAACGGCGATTCAGGGCCAGAGATGGAAGGGGGGGTGCCAAGAGGTATTGCCTCGTGGTCACCCTCGACGTCAAGAACGCTTTTAACTCTGCCAGCTGGGCGCGCACAGCAGAAGCGCTGGCAGAGTTCAAAGTTCCCGTCTATCTAAGGCGAATCATTACCAGTTATTTTAGAGACAGGATGCTATTATACGAGTCCGATAGAGGTGTAGAAACGTACAAGATCACCGGAGGTGTTCCCCAGGGGTCTGTACTGGGGCCACTTCTCTGGAACGTTATGTACGATGGCATCCTCCGCATACGGGTGCCCGATTACGTTAAAATAATCGGATATGCGGACGACATAGCGCTAGTGATCATGGCGAATCACCTGGAGGAGGTAATAGCATAGGCCAATCACACAGTGGCCACTGTTGGAAGATGGCTGGCGGATGTTGGACTGAAGCGGGCAGAGCACAAAACGGAGGCTATCCTTGTGTCAGGTCGAAAGGTACAGGAGGTGGTGGAGATAAGGGTTGGTGACTGCACCATTACCACGATCCCACATCTCAAATACCTAGGCGTGTGGATTGACGCAAGACTGACGTTCAAGGAGCACTTTCGGCGAATAGGTGAGAAGGCAGCGCGGACCTGTTCCCTGCTCTGCCGGATAATGCCAAATCTCGGAGGGCCACGGCACTGGAAAAGACGGCTCATCTCAGGGGTCGTCAAATCCATAATCCTGTATGGAGCGCCCATATGGGCTGAGAAGTCGAGCGTAAAGGCCTACGTTCGCACCATAGAGACTGCGTATAGGAGATGTGCGCTCCGCACGATCTCAGCACACCGTACTATGTCTGCAGACGCCGCGCTGGTGATAGCCGGTATGATCCCGCTGGACCTGCTGGCCAAGGAGGCTTGGAGCCTATACTACGGCGAAAGTACGCACGAGCTGAGTGCGGAAGATCGCGTAGCAGGCATTAGGCAAAGCACCATACAGGAGTGGCAAGCCCGATGGGATACATCCGAAAAGGGCCGTTGGACGAGGAGGCTGATCCCTTATCTCCAACGCTGGATGGATAGGTCGCATGGCGAGGTGAACTATCACGTCACATAGCTGCTGACCGGGCACGGAGGTTTCGGGCGTACCTACACAGATTCCGGCTGGAGGAATCCCCCTGTTGCGATAATTGTGGAGACACGGAGCCCGAGGACGTGGAAAAAGTCCTTTTTTCATGTCCACGATACAGCGGTGCCAGAGCGGTGCTGCAAAGAGTCTGCGGAGAACCTGTGACACCGGACAACCTCGTGCACTATATGCTCGAGTGCCCGGAGAAATGGGACGTGGTATGTGACACCTCGGCCGCAATTATGCGAGACCTCCGCCACTTGGAGTTGCGGCGACGTTCGGGGAATCAATAGGAGGGGTCCGTTGACCAACCCACTCCCAGACGAAATATTGCTTAACGGCTATGTACCGTCTGGGAGGCGTCTGAGGAGTGGTTTTAGTGGGTAAGAGCCCCACACTACTGGTGCGAGAGCGCCCAGTGTCTGTTTGCAGATTTCCACCTCCGAACAAATAAAAAAAATAAAAATAAAAATAAAAACACACTCACACACACACACACACACACACACAGAGCGAAGAGCGAAGTGACGGTTGCAATTTTTTTGGTGCGGAATTTATTTCTGAAAATCTACCAAAGGTAGTAATAATAAATTGTGCGAAAATTGTGGAAAGGGTAGCCGAATAGCTAACCCTGGTGATAAGTGCTAAGTGTAGATTCGCGACCGTAAAATAAATAAAGTATTTTCTTTGTAGTTTCTGCAGTGAGTTGCGGCAGTTTTGCCTCTGTTTCGCTTATCCGCACGGCAGAGCGTAAACTGCAGTTGGTTTATCCGCAAGATTGAGTTAGAGGCTGTGCACTTAGTGTAGTGTAGGAACGCACTCATCTGAGCAAAGAGAGAGAGACTCTAAAAAAGAATTAAAAATAAAAAAAAGTGTTGGCAACGCAATTGGACGCAAAATAAGTATTGTATTTAGTGTGTTTTACTTTTATAACTTTTTCCCCTTTTCCCCCTTTTTTGCCCTTTCTTAAATTTTTTAAAGGGCAAGAAGGGAAAATAACATTACCTATAATTATATTTATTAATACCATTTTTACTTATAATTTTTGGTTTTTTTGGATAGGAAAATGAGTGTTCAGCGATCGCCTCCCGGGGGGCGGAAAATAATTTTAGGTACTAGTCGGCTAGTCGCAAGAGTGAATGCTGCAGGGAGCGGCGGATGCGGTTCTCCAGGGGAGGAAAGCGCAGAGCGCACTACGGCCGACTAATGTGGCAAAGAGGTAATAACACCCACAACGAATATGGATCCTAGCGACACTCTGGCAAAAATGGGGAATAAAATAGAGGAGCTGACCATCATGATGAACAGCCAAAGAAGTATAAATAAGGCAATGAGGTCCCTACTGGGTGATATCAGCACCCTGCAGAAGGCAGCGGTAGAAGAGAGAGGCAACAGAAATCTGGGGGAGGCTATGATGAAAGCAACCCAAACCTCACCGTTGTTCGGCTCTAGAGCGCACGCAAAGAGAGCGAGAACAGCCATTCAACCCGATGGGATGGCAGAGGTTTCACCGCTACCAACCAAAAAGCGTACACGGGTCGTCTCACAAAAGCTGCATATTGAAACAGCACCAAAGAAGTTGCCGCAAGCCTCTGAGCCAGAATGGCAATTGGTGAAACAGAAGAAAAGTGCCAAAAAGGATATTGGGGATAAAGAGCCCCCAGGAGCCATGCGGAGGACAGAAAAAGAGATCCGACCAAGGCCCGATGCGCTGATCTTTGCAGCCACTGGAGAGGCATCCTACGCAGAAATCCTGCGGAAGGTGAAAGATAGCGCAACGCTCAAAGCCATAGGTGATGACGTCAAAGCCATTCGCAGAACGGCTAAAGGCGAGTTAATATTGGAACTGAAGCGAACGGTAGAGAGCAGAACGACGAGCCACCAAGCTGCGATCGCTGATGTGTTGAAAGAGACAGTAACGGTGGCGGCAAAGATGCACTTGCTCACCATCCAGTGCAGAGATCTAGATGAGATCACCACCCCAGCTGAGATCTGTGTAGCCTTGCATGAACAATGCGGAATAACGAGACCACACGTGGCAGCTATAAGAAGTTTACGTAATGGCTACAATGGCACTCAAACCGCCTATATTAGCTTGCCAGTCGAGGACGCAAAAAAGGTCCTGAAGGCCAAACGTGTTCCTATTGGACGGGTCTCCTGCAGAGTACGAGAATCGGTGACTCTCATGCGCTGTTTCAAATGTTGGGTATACGCTCACGTGGCTCAACAGTGCAAAGAAGGGGTTGACCGAACCGATATGTGTAGGAAGTGCGGAGAGAGGGGCCACATGTCAGCAACGTGCTCTAATAAGGAAATATGCGCCGTATGTCAGGGCGATCATACGGTGGGCAACTATAAGTGCCCAGTATACCAACAGGCGAAGAGAAATAGCGGCCTATGAGAATATTGCAACTTAATCTTAACCACTGTGCCGCAGACCAAGACCTATTGCTGCAAACGGTGTCTGAGCAGAAATTCGACCTGGCTCTACTGTGCGAACAGTATAAGAACATCGACGGTCACGAATGGATGGCGGATGCCAGCAGTAAGGCAGCTATCTGGGCTCTAAATGGCAGGTGCTTTCAGCAAAAAATGGTAGGCAGAGATAACGGCTACACCTGGGTCAAACTCGATGGCGTATACTTCTTCTCCTGTTATGCCCCGCCTAGCATTTGTATAGACGACTTCGAACGCATGCTCACAAATATGGTGGAAGAGGCTCGGAGAAATCTCCAGTGGTTATTGGACTTTAATGCTTGGTCCACGACTTGGGGAAGCATTCGTACAAACCAGCGCAGTAGGATTCTCGTGGAGTGTCTGGAGCCCTTGAACCTCGTCCTTCTCAACCAAGGTGGTCAACACACATTCGACACCGGCAGGGGTAGATCCGTAATTGACCTGACTTTCGCCCACAATACCGTTGCTCGCATCGCACGATGGTCCATCAGCAGCATCTACACGCACAGCGACCACTTAGCGATAGTTATCGAAGTGGACGACGCTGCACAACGCAATACAAAACGGGCGCAGAAGGCGCAGATGAAAGGCTGGAAAACGCGGTCTTTTGATGCGGAGATGTTTGAGCTGGTTTGGAGAGAAGAATGTATCAACACGGATACTGCCACGAACATGACAGAACATGTCACCAACGGGCTCAGCAAAGCCTGTGACGCGGCAATGCCAAGGGTGGTAAACCGGCACATCAGAAAGCCAGTTTACTGGTGGAATAAAGAGATCGCAGCAGCCAGAAGGGCGTGCATCCAGGCCCGCCGGAAGGCACAGAGGGCACGAAATCGTCCAACATGGGAGGCTTTCCGAGCGAACTATAGAAATTGCCGGAGAGCACTGAAGGTGGCCATCCGGAGTAGCAAAAATGAGTGCATTAAGTCGCTGTGCGAAAGCGGATTTGGACCCATGGGGAATAGCATATAAAGTGGTCATGGGCAAGTTAATGGGGCCTAGGCCCCCACAGCCGACTGATGTCACTCTAATGAGCGCTAAAGTAGCCACCCTATTTCCCAAACAGGCAGATAGAAAACACCACCAGGGACAGGCCCCAAATGACGACATACCAGCGGTTACCACCAGCGACTTACTAGTTGCATTGGGAAAAATTGATGACAAGAAGGCTCCCGGTCTGGACGGCATCCCGAACATGGCTCTAAAAACGACAATAAAGACGAGGCCAGAAGTCTTTATGAATATGTAGAACGCTTGCATTAGGGAAGGGGTATTCCCGGCTAGATGGAAACGGAAGCGACTGGTGTTACTGCTCCAGCCGGGGAAACAAACAGACCAACCGTCAGCATATCGTCCGTTGTGTATGTTAGACACTATGGGCAAAGTCTTGGAAAGAATTATCTGCGAACGACTCCAGGAAGTGCGCGCTACACGCTACAGACGAAATGCAACGATTCAATTGTGCGTGTGAGTGAATGGCTCGGCAGGGCAAAGCTAGAACTGGCAGTTCAAAAAACAGAGGCAGTGCTAGTGAGTACGAGGAAGGTAAGCGAGACTTTAACAATCACAGTGGTGGACCATCAAATATATCCCAACCACAGCTCCGGTACCTAGGAGTACTGATTGATTCCTGGCTCACGTTCAAAGAGCATATTAAAGCAGTCTGTGAAAAAGCTTCACGGGTAAATAGG
The DNA here is from genome assembly GCA_920105625.2 of Clusia tigrina. Lineage (NCBI taxonomy): Eukaryota > Metazoa > Arthropoda > Insecta > Diptera > Clusiidae > Clusia > Clusia tigrina. Next base: position 165,627,846 of record OV050030.1, on the reverse strand, counting down.
GCACTCACACGCCTGATGTCAAGCCAACGGAGGCTGCTGTCAACGGTAATGAGCTCCATCATACTGTATGCCGCCCCAATATGGGTGGAGGCCACTAGGGTGAAAGCATACTGTTGTGGTATGGTGTCCTTGCTTGTTTGGCGGGGGACGTCCTGTCGAGGTTCCTTTGGGCGCGTGGCTGAAAACTTAAAAACCCTAACGTTAAACTGAAACACTTTACACTTTTAAGATTTAAATCACAAGAGAATTTATTCTTACGAAACCTAATACTTATATACTATTTCTTTACATCTATCTCAGTCTGTGAACTGATCTTTCTGGTGTTCCAGTTCCGCACCTGCTAATTGGTGTCAGTTGGTCAAGCCAACCGACCTACTTCAAAAGTGGCGACGGTGCATTACGCTGCCCTCGTCGACTCGACTGCGGAACTGTAATACCCTAAAAGCTTACATGATAACATTACACAGATCATATTAACTTTAAATACTTAGACCCTAAAAGGATGTCTTATCGTAAAACAATTTTAGCACATGCTAATCCCACAGAGTGTGGCATCTATTAGGAGTCGATGCTGTGAGTCAACTACACGTAGGTAGCTTGGTTCTAACTCACAACATCCCTCCCCTCTTTCTAAAAGAATTTAGTGCAACTAACTTCTAATCAGAGTTTACAATCATTTGTGCACCTTAAACAGTCTGTGCATTTTCTTAAACCTACAATACATATGTGTAATTTCTTTTCTTTTTTTTCAAATTCGCTTTATTTTAATATTTTGGGTTCTTTATATTTCCTTTTTTATATTCTTTCCTTTATGCTATTTTGATTAATTTCTTTTTTGGTTTTTTTTTGTTTGCTTTCTTATTACTTTTTTCTATAGTTTTTTCTTTTCTCTCTTGTTTTATTTTGTTCTTTTATATTTTTTTTATATTCCCCTTTTTATATTTGGTCTTTCATCGACTCTTTTCTCACTGGCGTACAATACAAACAAAATTACAAATTAATTACATATTTACATACGCTTCCTATAAGTACGGTCCTCTGCAATTGTTGGTCCTGGTAACATCTTACCTGCTAGAGTGAAGTTCCTCGATGACCTCTGCATACCCCTCCCTTCTTTCTAGATCGGTACGTACAAAGATGTTATAGGTTGGTGATCTGGTTTGCCATTAAAACTTTGCTTTCAATGGCCTTCTTCGCTCCAATTATATAGCGTGCCCCACGGCTGTAGGTGGTACTGCCTCTGCTTATAGTATTCAACTTGTAAAAATCATTTGGAATACATGAGAGATTACAATACACCTTCCTACTTTGCAGCAATGCGTTTTATGGTGGAAGTGTTTCTCTTGAGCTTTGACATCGTTTGGCTTTGATGTGGAGACAATCGGTATTTTTCTGAGATACACGTTTAATGATGTAATTTGTGTACTCTGGTCGGTTACCAGTCTCTGTGTCCTCTTGTATTAAATCATATGTAAATCACATTTCATATGTTCATACCCTAGATTGGACATATAATTCAATGAAGCAATTAACTTCCGTGAGCCAAATCTCCTCTGCTTATTTTATTTGGTGGTGGTTTCAGTCACCCACCTTAAGCTTTTACCCATCTTCAATCGATTCTGTTCAGATTGTGATACAATGGGTGAACATTGTAATATAAAATTGTCCAATTCAAAACATGACTCCGCAAGGAAACTTGCTTATTTTTCGTTACTTGTCAATTACTCATCCACAACGCGTTCAAATGCTGCGGCCATATGCCATTCCGCAAAGAAAAGCAAATCCGTCACCATTCATCCCCAATCCAATATATTGGCATCCTTGCTGTCACAACCGGATTGCCAAACCTTGGATAGCTGCCAGAAATCCTTGATTTTCCAAAACACATCTTCCCAAAAACTATGTTGGTCCCTTAGTCCGCACCGTATTCCAATATCCGTTCTTCCCGGAACTTCTTGCTTCGCTTCACATCATCAGAGCTATTTAGAACACCTATAATAATTTTCTTAATTTTCTAATATACATTTTAGTCAATTTAATAGATGAACTTCAAAATTATATAATATTTAAATAAATACACTATATGTACTATATATACTCTTGGGTATAATTTTCTGATTTAGATTTGATTTGTATTTTTTTTATTATAACACTTAATTCATTATAAAGTTAGATTTTAAACAATTAATTTTTATTTCTAATTATTTCCTAAACTACCTTTAATTTTAATCTGAACTTTTACTCAGATTATAATTGTTTTAATCTTTAACTTTTCTTAAACATTCGCTATTTCTACAACATGCTTTTTCTATAATTGAATGCTATATCATTCAATTTGCGTCCACTCGTCTTTTCCCCTTACATTATCGGATTCGCTACCGTATCCTAGAGGAAAAGAGGACTGGACTATGTGTTTTCATAGCCATATAGGGCATCAGTTTTGCTTTGATTAATTTTTCGTGCTCTTTTTCAATACGTGAGTTCTCACTCATTTCAACTTTGAACCAATTCATTGGTCCTCCGACAAAAACCAGATTATACAAAATAATCCCGTTTGTATCAAAACTTTGTCCATTGCCTGATATGTATATATCCATTAACGATCGTCTCTTCCTAGATCGTACATGGCAACTTACATACATTCAACGCTATCTTATTAATTAACCTATACCCATATTCATTAATTTTGCCTTTCTTCATTTATAACTAGCATATTTACTTTTTTTTTTAAAATACACATTAGTACTTTCATTCTTTATCCCATACACATATGTATATACACATATATACTACTTCACCAGCAGTTCCGTCGCTTGGCGTTAACGCTCAAGCGTCAAAATTCAGTGCATACACCGCTGTATGTATGTACGTACATATTCGAAGTTTTATATTATTTACCCACGACTGTCTTATTATTTTATTTTGTTTTTTAAATACGTGCAATGAACCCGTTTATTATTGTAAAACAAAAAATATATATTTTTCTCTACTGCCTTCATTCGGCAATAGTGTTTGATAAGCAGATTTTCATTACGTCAATTTTACTTGCCAGAGTTTAAGCGGCACACTTTTACTGACATTGACTCTGAAAATCGACGCTGTGTGTGTATTATTTGATACACACACGTACGTGTTTACTTGTTTCTCTTGTGTTAACATTTGTAAAACACTATTAACACATGTCTTTAGTCGCGTGATCTAACGTGTAATAATTTCAACAAATTATTATGTAGCTTTTTATTTTTTCCCTTAATCGTTACGACTGTTGTAACTGGGCTTCGGATCTCTGCTACTACATACGGACCTATCCACACAGGTGAGAATTTGTTTCTCCTAGCCTGATTCTTCATTAGTACTTGATCACCCACGTTAAAAACGACTGGGTTTAGTACCTTGTTATAGGCTTCCATGGCTACTCGTTTAGCACAATCCTGGTTTTCCCTAACCAACTCGTGCGCTCGCTGTAGCTGATACTTTTGCACTTTATTCGGGTCATCAGCATTGTACACTGGCGCACATTTGCGCTTCAGATTTGCTGGCATGTTGAAATCAAACCCGTAGAGCGTCCTGAACGGAGTTTGCTTCGTTGATACATGTACCGTATTATTGTGTACATGCATTGTGTCAACCAATTCGAGCCGTCTTCCTTGGCAAAACTGCGCAAGTGCTCGGCCAGAGGTCGATGACTACGTTCCAATAAGCCATTCGCCTGTGGATGATATGGTGTTATGTGCAACTTCTTGATTCCCAGCACTTTACATGTTTCTGAGAACAGTTTCGATACAAAATTGGAACCATTGTCGGTTATCAAAACCTTAGGTATGTTGTATCGTGCTATTATTTCATCAAAAAATGCCTTGGCCACCGCACCTGCTTCAGCATCGGGTATAGCCACGCACGCCATATACTTTGAGAAATCATCTTGGAACGTCAAAATGTATTTATTTCCCGAAACTGTCTCAGGTAAAATACCTACAATATCCATATGAACTTTATGAAATGGCTGTTTCGGTGTGTCAGTTAATACCATTGGCATTTTTGTTAGCCTTGAACTTTTGTTGGCCTGACATTTTGGACAACTCTTTATATATTTTTTAATGTCCTTTAGCATACCCTTCCATCCGTATACTCGCCTAATTCTGTCATGAGTTTTCCAGAATCCCTGGTGTCCACCTAGAGGTGAATCATGGAAACCCTTTAACACAGCCTGGATATCCTTAATATCCTCCAGCCATTCCACACTACTGGCTCCTCGTTCATTAGCAGCGTCACCTGCATTGCTAACATTTCCTGTTGCATCAATTCTATCCCCTTGAATTCTCTCGGCCTTCTCCTTATCTGACCGTGCTTCGGCCCTCGTTTGCACTACTGATACCTTCTGTGCCTGAGGTACTCTGCTGAGTGCATCCGCATTCAGATTCTTTTCCCAGGTTTGTATATGATATCAAAGTCATACTCAGACAACTTATGTGTGAACCTGGCTAGCCTATACGTTTGGTCTTTCAAATTGGCTATGCCTCTCAACGGCTGTTGATCAGTGTATATTTTAAGTGGGCGTCCTAGCACATATGCCCTACAATTTTTCGTAGCCCACACTCTGGTATCTTTTCTCCGTATCGCTAAGCGCTCTGCTTTCGAATGCTATTGGTCGGTCATTACCGACTTCCCCTTGTGACAATACTGCCCCTAATGCTTCATTGCTAGCATCAGTGGTCAACAAAAAAGTTTGCTCAAAATCGGGGTACACCAAAATTGGTGGCGAGCTAATTATTTCCTTTAGCCTCTCGAATGCTTGCTGACATCTCTCTGTCCATTCGAACTTCGCTTCTTTACGTAGCAACTTATTAACTGGCAAAGCAATTCCGGCTAGTCCTTCCACGAACTTCCTATAATAGTTCACTAGTCCTAGGAATGCTTGCACTTCCTTTCTGTTTCTCGGAAAAGCTAGATTTTTAACGCATGCCACCTTCTGCGGGTCAGGCAGTGCTCCTGCCTCTGAGCAACGATGGCCTAAATAAACCACCTCTCTTCGCAAAGATTGACACTTCTCCGTGTTCAATTTCAAATTGTGTTCTCGCAATTTCTGGAGCACCTTGCGCAAGCGTTGCGAATGCTGCTGCAAGTTCTTCCCATAAATTACAATATCATCCAGATACACAAAACAATCTAACCCTTGTAAGCCTGTTAGCACATGGTTCATTAGCCGTTGGAAGGTAGCCGGTGCTCCTGTTAATCCAAACGGCATTCTATTGAACTCATAAGGGCCTAAACCGGTGCTGAACGCGGTTTTCTGCTTATCTTGGGTATCCACCAGAACTTGGTGGATACCCACTCGCTAAATCAAGCGTAGAAAAATATCTACTATGCCCTAATTGATCCAGAATCTCTTCTATCCTTGGTATCGGGAACACCTGCTTGATAGTGGCGTTATTCAATTTCCTAAAATCGACGACGATTCTCCACTTTTTCTGACCCTGAGCACCTCCCTTCTTTGGCACCAAAATTATTGGTGAATTCCATGGCGAGATATTCGGTGAAATAATGTTATCCTTTAACATTCCCTCCACTTGCCTATTTACCTCATCTTTGTGAGCTTGTGGCAATCTGTATTACTTTTGGTTAATTGGTGCTTGATGCACATTAGTAGTATTTCATGCTCTACCTCTGGTGTATATGTTAACTGGTCTCCTTCCATCAAAAATATGTCATGGAATGACATACAAATGGCTTCTATTGATGCCTTCTCTTCCGAATTTACGCTTGGGTCTAACTTTAGTGATTCTAGCACTCTCTCCATTCTTTTTCTTATATCTATCTGCTTAATCTGATTAACCGATCCATAACTCGGTTCCTTAAAACTATCATAACTAGTGAACTTAGGCCTAAAATCCTTATCCATATAGTAGTCCTCTTCTGATGCATTTAGTACACAAGCGTACACTTTACCCTTGTTAACGTGCGTTATGGTCTCTCCCATATATACGCCGTCCGCTAGCTGCTGCTTGTGCAAAACAAGAGTCATAAGGTTCGTGTTTACACGCATAGTAACTACTCTGGTGGACCTTGCGTTCACTACCTCTATACAATTCTTAACCCTATTCACGGTTCCTTCCTGCCATGACTTTAATGGAAGAGTAAGGATCCTATTCCTATTATTATCGTAAAATGATAATCAAAAATTTTCTCCCGGAGAGACTCTTGCTCCTCCGTAACTTGAACCATTGTTGTTACATTACTTGGTACGTGGTATTGGAGAGCCTCTTGCTCCTCCTTTTCCTGGACTGTACCTCCTACATTACCAGTCACACGTACCTCCGGCCTAACTCTTGCTTCCTTTCTTTGGCTTTCCAGTCTATTGGCCTCGACTGGGCCGCTGGAAGTTTCCTTGGTTCCTTTGTTGGAACTGCCCATCCCTGCATTCCGCAGCTCGATGTCCCATCCGTCCACATGAGAAACATTTCAACCCCTGTTGGGTGTTGCCTATACTTTGTTTACCTCTAGTATTCCAATTTGGTCGCTGCTGACCATTCCCAGTGTTGAAAGGATTTCTTCTTTGGTTAATCCCTTCCGTTGAATTGACTCGAGGACTACTACCCCTGCTGTCCCTTAAGGGTGGATCCAGGCGCCTCTTATCTGGCTGCCTTCCATTTTGATCCCATTTATTGTTTATTTGGCACTGTCTACTTGCCTCATGACCATATGTCTGGCACTCCATACAATAGGGCGTATTCTTGCGTGTAATGCACTCATCCCTTGTATGACCTGGCTTATGGCAGAATGAACAAATGGGTTTCCTCGGCTGGAATCTCTCGACTAGGAATCCTTGGTCTCTTTGTTGCGCAACTTGATCCATCAATCTGCCGACTCCCCTTGGGTTCCGCTGCTGTACCGGTCCTACCTCTGCAGGATCATTATTCCAACAGATTCCACCTGTTGTCGCTCGGTGTTGGATTGCTTCTTCGGCGGAAGAGACAGCTTCGACCAATTCTGCCATACTACTCTGCGTGAGATTAAGAGTATAATTAGCCAAGTCCCTATTTATCAGACCTGCCTTAAACACAGAAATCATAGCTCGTTCTACTTGAGCCTTGTATGCTGCAACATTGCCTGGAAACTGCCTGTTGGCTTCTGTCTCAGCAGCGTTCCCCAGAGAATGGAGCCTTCGTCCCCAGGCTCTCAATTCCTCCCCTGGTTTCTGAGTTGATTCCTGTATTTCCCGTACAAGACAGTCGTACGACTTTCGTTGCAAATATGTTCGATCTAAAAGTGCGTATAACTCTGGCAGGGTGCTTACTGAGGTATGTGCTAGTAAATCAAACGCTTCAGCTGTGGTCCTTTGTCTAATACACTTTATCAAGTGTTCCCCTTCTGCTTCCGGAAGACTCTGTTGCGCTAACTCACAACCTTCTTTGAAGCGCCGTATCTCAGTTCTCAGATCATACAACTCGACTCCTGAGAACATGGGCACCAGCTTCTCCACCGCATGAGCTACTTCCAGAGTGCCCATTCTAATCCTATGTGCTTGCTTAAGTTTCGATAAAAAATTAGCGTTAATCTCTGTGGGGGTTTCCAGATTTTCTTCTCCCGAATCTGAGAGGTACTTAACCAGTGACGGACTCAAACTTATTAGTCTTCGACCGTTTGCTTCTATAGGCGAAATATTGTCCACTGTAATGGGACTTTCCTGTACCGTTACTGCTTCTGGCTCCGTTGATGGATACACCTGATTCTCATTATCTATTGAGCTTCCTGGAGAAAATGGCTCGACACCGATTTCCGATGCGTCAAATAAAAACTCCGCTTCACTCTCTCCAGTCAATATTAGGTTAGGTTAGATTAATGTGGCAGCCAGTTCAAGGACCAGCTCACTCAGACCACCATGGGTCCATTGTGATACCACCGCGCCACAACGCACCTCCGATTCACTCGTCGAACCACTTTGAAGCCCTAATAAAGCGCAGGATTTGTTTGATCTTCGCGCTAGACACCTCTGTAAGAGAGCTAAAAGCGAATTTGCCTAAAGAGCCCGCTCTGCTTCTGGCCAGAGCGGGGCAACTACAGAAGAGATGCTCCACAGTCTCCTCCTCCTCCTCATCCCCACAGCTTCTGCAGTATTCATGAGAGAATACTCCCAGCCTGATAGCATGTCTGCCGAAAAGCCAGTGACCAGTAATACATGCCACGACCTTAGAGATATTCTCTCTCGGCAGGGCAAGCAAGTCTCTAGTTTTCCTACTATTAAGTTCCGGCCACATTAGTCTAGTCGTTAAGCAAGTGCCCTCTTGTGCCCAAGACCCATTGGTCTCACGCACGACCCTATCCTTCAGCATCAGTTTACAGGTGGTAATTGGTATACCAATCTGACATCTGTCCGTGACTAAAGGAAGGTTGGTACCCCGTCTGGCTAAGTCATCAGCCCTACAGTTTCCCGCAATATCTCAATGCCCCGGAACCCATATAAGGCGTACCTTGAAAGCGGTACTGATATCATTTAGGGCTGCTCGGCAGTCCTGAGCAACCTTTGATTTCAGTGCCACCGAATTCATTGACAAGATGGCCGCCTGGCTATCCGAGTATTTATAATGCTTTTTGTTACGGCATGTCTATTTAAGTACACGGCTACATCCTTTATGGCTAGGACCTCTGCTTGATAAACACTGCAGTGGACGGGGAGACGGAAAGAAAGTTCCAGTCTCAATTCTTGTGAGAAAACTCCAAAACCGACTCCATCGTCAAGTTTGGATCCGTCAGTGTAGAAATTAAGTTCCCCCCTTCTCCATGGCATTGGTGTTTGCCACTCTCTTCTAGACGGAATATATGTCTGGAAGTGCCTATCGAAGTTGAGATTAGGTATAGAGTGGTCAATGTGTTCGACAGAACTACTCCAGGTATGCGCAATAGTCGAGTGACCAATCTGCCGATCATGCCATAACGCCGCACATTTCAGCCTTAGTGCTGATGTGGCGGCCACTTGTTTCCCTACCAGCTCTAATGTAGGTAGGTTGAGAATTACTTCTAAAGCTTTAGTAGGCGTGGTCCTTAAGGCACCAGATATACATAAAAAGCCGTTCTTTGGACCTTGCTCAGAAGCTTCAAATAGCTTTGTTTCTGAGTGGCTGGCCACCATACCAGTATTCCATATAGCAATATGGATCTGACTATCGAAATGTATAGCCAGTGCATAATTCTTGGGGATAACCCCCACCTGATTCCGACCGCTTTTTTACATGTGTACAAAGCAATATTGGCCTTCCTGACTCTTTCTTCAATATTGGGTTTCCAGGTAAGTTTTCTATCTAGTACTAGTCCCAAATATCTAACTGTCTCCTTCATCGGAATTTCCACACCTTTGTATATTAGCGGGGAGACCTCAGGAGATCTATTTTTCTTAGAAAAGAGCATTAATTCCATTTTCTCAGGGTTTAACCCTAATCCCCTTCTTCCCGTCCAACCAGTAAGCGTGGCCATGCTAGAGCGCAAAATATCCATAAGAGTGTTTGGATATTTCCCTCTGATCACAATTGCCAAGTCATCAGCGTAGGCGACGACATGGCAACCCTCCCTCTCTAAGGCTAGCAGTAATGAATTTACCGCCAAATTCCAGAGCAGGGGGGAGAGGACTCCTCCCTGAGGAGTGCCTCTGCAGACCTGTCTGCTTAAGGTGTGGGAACCTAAGCTGGCAGTTACCCTTCTACTGAGGAGTATCATTTCTACCATCGCTACCATATTAGGATCGACGCCCAGAGGTTCTAACGCTCCCGTAGTGGCGTTCGCATTTATGTTGTTGAAAGCGCCTTCTATGTCAATGAACGCCGCTAGTGCGAAATCTTTCTGCTGGATGGCTTTTTCCACTATACCAATAAGTACGTGTAACGCCGTCTCTGTCGATTTGCCCTTCGTGTATGCATGTTGTGCCGAGGAGATTCTACCAGTTGGTATAGCTTCCCGTAAGTGTGCATCCATCACTCTCTCCAGTGTGTTTAGGAGGAAAGACGTGAGACTGATTGGTCTGAAGTCTTTAGGATGTACATGAGAATACCTGCCTGCCTTGGGTATGAAGGAAACCTTCGTTTCTCTCCATCTCAGCGGAATATAGCCCATGTTTAGACAGCTTCTAATTGCAGTCGCAACCCAGGGCGTAATTATGTCCCGTGATTGTTGCAGTTCAGCTGGATAGATTCCATCCGGACCCGGAGATTTATATGGACCAAAGGTGTTAATGGCCCACTGAACTTTCTCGACTGTAACTATCGCATTCCCTATCTCAGACTGCCTGCCCCTAGGTGTCGGGTTATCACCCTCCACTGTGCTACTGCCTGGAAAATGCGTATCTAAGAGAAGAGCCAAAGATTCCTCGCTCGATTCACTCCACATATCACCCGGACCTTTAAGGTACCCCAGGTTGTGTGGTGTCCTCGCTAGGATTCTTCTTAGTCTAGCTGCTTCCGATGTTTCTTCCACATCCCTACAATAGTTTTGCCAGGACTGTCGCTGCGCAATTCTGATTGCTTTCTTGTATATTTTAGCTCAGCCTTGTAGGCTTCCCAGTCCGCGGGCAGACCCGAAGTTTTAGCCCTGTTTAATAGCCGCCTGTTGGACTTCCGGAGAAGGCCTAGATCCATTGACCACCAAGGTGGTTTGTCCTTGCCTCTCAGTTTTACAACCGGGCACCCGGCTGTCGGTGAACTATTCAGGGCCGTGGTTACCTGATTGATCAGCCCGTCTAATTCCACAGGGTCTGTGGGATCAAACGGGGGATTTATTGGCAGCGAGGCCCTGAGAGTTTTCCTATACTTCCCCCAGTCCGTTCTCCGTATATTTCTAAAGGTCTTAACTGGAGCTCGTGGGAAGTTCACTTCGTATTCTATATAGCGATGGTCAGAGTAGGAGTTTTCATTCGACACTCTCCATCTTTTTATATTGTTAGCGAAGTTATCGAAGGTCAGGGTAATATCTAACACTTCCCTTCTATTTTGTGTTATAAACGTCGGCTCTGAGCCTAAATTTACCACACTAAGCTTATTCTCTATAATGAAGTCTAAAACTGACTCACCTCTTGCGTTAGTGTTTGAGCTTCCCCACAAAGTGTTGTGTGCGTTTACGTCACTGGAGACAACCAAGTTCGTTTTGGCTGCGGCTGCCTCCATGACCAATGTCCGAACCTCCTCTGGTGGAGCCACCTTGTCGTGAGGCATATATGCGGAAGCTACCCAGAGACTGCTATTTTGCAGCTCAATGCTTGCCGCCACCGTATCGCCATTACTTAACTGTGGGAGCAAAAAGATGTTAATGTTATCCTTTGCAACTATACAAGCACGAGGCTTACCTGTGCTCTGAGCGGCTATCATCGTGAAGCCTCTCATCTTCAAACCGCAGATTTTGTTGCCGCATATCCACGGCTCTTGGATGAGGGCCACGTCAAAACCACCGGAACACAGGCGGACCATCAAGTTCGCAGAGGCGAGTTTACAATGGTGGAGGTTGATTTGGATCAGCTTCATAAGAATCTGTCCTTCTTGCCTCCACCATCGTAACGTCCGCGTCCTCCTCTTCTTCGGTGTAGTCAAGCAGGTCGTCCTCCTCAAAGAGCTGCCCGACCCCGGTCAGCTGCTCTGAGTCGGTCGACCTTTGGCTGCTGGACAACGCTTCTTCACCACCGCCAGCCTCGCTAGCCTTGTCACCCTCTATCTCCTCCGGCTCCAAAACTTGCTCGTCACTGCGGTAGATCCGGACGGTCGCGTCAACGAACCCGAACCTGACTACCCCGTTTCTCTCTGCCAGTGGGGCAAGGGACTCAGCGTTGAGTATCAGCAACACCTGCCTCCTTCCTTCCACTGGCTCCTCGAGCTTCGCTACCTTCCAGTTATGGGTTGGCAGCTCCCTGTTGCACGATCTAAAGATCGCCTCTATTCTATCTGGTTCAGCTGGCTTAGCCGGGATCCAGACCCGGGCTCTGGGTCTGCTGGGAACTTCTTCCCTGCTGACGGCTTCTAGCTTGGCTCCCGGCCAGATCTCGCCAACCTTGCTTACCGCGATCTTGTAAAGGTTGGCTGACCTGCTGTCATCGCATGCGATAAGTTTGGCCCTGCCCTGATACCAGCCCGCATCATGACAGAAAGGGGGGGGTCCAGGGTTTTCCTCTAAGACTTGGAGGTAGACTTCGGCAATCGCTTGCTCCACCCACCTCCACTTCTCTTTGGGTATGACCCCTTCCTCCTCCTTCCGGTCGATGATGGCCAGCATCTCACCCCCACCTTTGACAACGTCGCTGTAGGATGGGTATTTCTGGCCGCCGACTTTTTGTCTTTTAGCGACCTCACCCGCCTCTTCAGCCGAGCGTTGTCTCTTTGGGGCTGTACCCGCCGGTTTGCCCAAGCCGGATAGCACCCCCCTTGCCCACTCTACCGATTTGGCCTGCTCCTCAGTGAGCTGGTCTGTGGGTAGAGCCTCATGTTTGGCCATGACCCTCATGGCCGCCTTCCTATCATAATAGGCCTGCTTAGACGGACGGACGGGTTTAAACGCCCCCCCCTGGCCTACCCCAGCAACCTTCGTTGAGCTGCTGGGCCCCTCTACTATCTGCTGCCGAACGATCCCCGGGGTAGCCCCCCGCCACCTGACCGCAGTCAGCGTTTGGGTTTTTACCATCTCCTCCGGGTTTCTTCCTTCAGCACCCCTTTGAAAGAGACGAGAGACCGGTTTTCCCAAGCCTCCCCGTCCCCTACTACCAGCACTCGTGCTAGGACCAGCCCTAACGCTTAAGCTCCTTCTGCCTCCTGCTGCTATCGATCTGTTTGCCACCCTTATATTAGCGGTAGACAGGATCGCCTCAGTCGGTTTTTTGGGAGGACCGCCCTCCTTTGGTTTTGGATTTGGTTTTAGATTTAAAGACATATGTGGTCCTACGAGTATCGGACAAGAGAGGTCCGCTCGCGCAGAGGTCCGTGTGCGCGAGTAAGGCTAGATAGAACCGGAGGACGCCAAGTATCCGGAGCACTCCGTTAGAGACTGGGCTATTTTTTTTTTTTTGACTGGGCCCCCAGCCAGGCTGAGCATCGACACGGGTCGTATGACATCTTACTCCAACCCTGAAGTTTTTTATAGAGGTTTGCTCCTCCACACCCTGTATCCGGGGAGGTGTTTATTGACTCCTCAGTCTAGATCCGTAGTGTTCTGTTATAAATAGCAGGGTTACCTCGGGCAGGATGTGACTCTTCGCCACGCACTATCGGTCTAGATGGAATAGAGGCTAATGTTCCTAGAACTATAATCGCATATTCCCATCCTGCGAAAACTGACGCTTCAACCTCCAGTCAATATTAATCTAGGCTTTACCACACGACCTATCCCTTCCGGAGTTAAATACTCCGGCCAGCGAACTTCTGGTGGCAGAGCTAGTACTGTCTGCGTTTGAATTTGAGAAGTTGAAGCTGATCTCACTCTTGCTGACTTAGTGGTTGCCCCGATTCTTTTGAGCTCCAAGTTTTCCTTCTCCAGATGCGACGCGGCTTCCTCAGTTTCCCGGAGTTGCCTAGAAAGTACTCTAGTTTTATTTTCGAGAAATTCCGTATTTATCTTCAATTCTTCAGTATCTTTGAAGACTTGGAAAAATTTTTCTTCCGTCCGACTCTGAATAGTAGCTAACGCTTGGTCTGCTGCTTCCAGAGTTGACAGGTTTCCACCATCCCTCGCTAATCTCCAGAGTACCTGGGCTTCACTCTTGCTGGTTGCCGCTTCCAATTGTTCAAACAATTTTTCTGCGAACAATTTCACCTCAGTTTGTAGAGACCTAAGCTTGTCCCGAGCCTTGTCCTCCTGCGAATTAGGACTATCTCCCTGTGCTTCCAACTCCTCTAGATCCAATCTGAATTTGGTCAACCAGTCCCGTGTCAAACCGTTGACGTGAAACGGGTAATCATTGGTAAAGTACTCCTTGTCACCACAACAGTCCTTAAACTTTAACAACTCCTCTTTGTTGTTATTGAATACATTCAACAAGGCTTCTAACTCCGTTATGCGCTTGCGGTAGTACGCGCTGTTTTTCCTTGCTTTGCTATCCTTCCTACAATTTCTGATTCTCCTTTGGATGGCCTCACTCTACCTCTTTTGCTCTTCCAGCAATATTTTCGCCTCTGCTGGGCTTCCATAGACCGAATTAATCCTTACTTTTAACCCAAACTCCAAAAACCAAGTGTTACCGTATCCTAATTTTAAAACCTCACTTGAAAATTCCCTTAGAAAATCCAATATGACTACCCCAAATCCAATTAGTCCCCAAATATAAGCATAGCAGTATACCAAATTATAGTGTATTCATAATTTCATTTGCTTTATTTCACAAAAGTACTACCAGAAAATCTTTACACTCAAAGAAGCATTTTACCGCAGAATTATACGCATATTCATTTCTGAACAACGCTCTGTTGAGCTGTTTCGCTTTTCCGTGCGAAACATTGGTTCATTACTACTGCGCAAATTGTAGTTTCGGAACTACACAAACTTTGATGCGACAACATATGTTGACGGCACCTCGTCAAATATTTTCACCTAATACCCTAACTCAAATGCCAAAAATCTAAAACAACCATTTAAATTATTGCACAATGTATTTATTGACTCAATTCATAACCCAATAGGAATGTATTTGCTAAATAAAAATATAAATAACACTTCGATTTTATTTACAAAAATTCTTACAGCTAATTATAAAATTCAATCTCTGCTTGTTCTAGCCTGAACATTTTCTGCCATAGTCTATTGGCTTCGCTCCAAGGCAGAGGAACTTCCAGATTCGCCTATTCTGCCAGATACTTCCTTAGAAATGCCAGCCGCTATCTCTCCCGTGCTGCTTTTCCACCACGTCTATGCCAATAGGGGTGCATGCGCGGCACCTTTGAAATGGGCCTCAGTTCAATCCTCCGACCTTCTGCAACCGTTACGCCTTTGGTACTCTGGTCATTTATTTCCTGATATTCAAAGAAAATAAATACCCAATTTTACTAAATGAATTGAGATTTAAATTATCCTAACCGCAGCCACGAAACACGCTGCCAAACAAACACTCGCGATGCCCCCAAAAAGTGAACCTAACTTTATTCCGGTACTTGACACGGACAGAAAAATCAAACGTTAGTCCCGCGAACGAACATAAGAAACACCATCCACTATTATGAATGCGTAAGCTCTATACCGTGGCACGTTCTTTCCGAACCAAACCAACCGGTATGCACGAGTTCGCAATACAACAGGGATTAGCGAGGAAAAAACTTCACACGTTTCACGCCCCCCGAGAATGCTGAAATAAACGGTTATTATAAAAAATAAACCTAATTTCAGTGGAACAACCCTATTCAACCTGACCGTAAGTAAAAAATGTTCCTTTTGGATTTACCTATTGTCACCTAACCGCAGTGGCTAATCAGCCACAATGCTGCTTCTTCTGCATGACCGGCGCAAAAGCGCCCACACGGCCACCGAAGAATCGTAGGCAAAATTTTCTTATATACTAGGATGTCCTACTATAAAACATACTCACCATTTTCGTTCCCTCCATTGCCCTCCTTTGGGGTGGTTATCCTGATGGTCTCCTATTGGTGGATTCCCGCGTAGGAGTGCTTTTTTCCTGGCACTCGACGTTTGATCCTACCAGCTGCGCCAAAATGTTGTAGTATGGTGTCCTTGCTTGTTTGACGGGGGACGTCCTGTCGCGGTTCCTTTGGGCGCGTGGCTGAAAACTTAAAAACCCTAACGTTAAACTGAAACACTTTACACTTTTAAGATTTAAATCACAAGAGAATTTATTCTTACGAAACCTAATACTTATATACAATTTCTTTACATCTATCTCAGTCTGTGAACTGACCTTTCTGGTGTTACAGTTCCGCACCTGCTAATTGGTGTCAGTTGGTCAAGCCTACCGACCTACTTCAAAAGTGGCGACGGTGCATTACGCTGCCCTCGTCGACTCGACTGCGGAACTGTAATACCCTAAAAGCTTACATGATAACATTACACAGATCATATTAACTTAAAATACTTAGACCCTAAAAGTATGTCTTATCGTAAAACAATTTTAGCACATGCTAATCCCACAGAGTGTGGCATCTATTAGGAGTCGATGCTGTGAGTCAACTACACGTAGGTAGCTTGGTTCTTACTCACAACAATACACCAAATGCATACAGTCAGCATATAAACTCAGCGCGCTAAGGGTGGCTAGTGCTTTCCGCACTCAATGACGTTATGACGCCAATAGCTTCGTCCGAACGTGTAAACCGCTCATTGACTTGCTGGCGAAGGAGATGCACCACCTCTACAAACAGAGAGCGAGACCCACAAACGACGAGAAAGCAGTGGAAAGAGCCAATACCATAGCGGATTGGCAACACAGATGGGAAAAACGGACCTTCAGGCTGATCCCATGCAAAACAACATGGGTAACAAGAAAGCATGGAGAGCTAAAGCACTATATAACTCAGCTACTAAGTGGCCACGGATGCTTTAAGCAGTACCTATTTGCGCGGAAGTTTGAGCAGGACCCGTACTGCCCGCACTGCCCGGGGATGCAGAACGCACAGCACGTGTGTTTCGACTGCCAGGAATTTAAGGACGTTCGGGAGATACTGGGTGTTGTCCTAGAAGTACCCCCAACAATGGACAACCTCTGTGAGCACATGTGCGATAGGCTGACTAAGTGGGAAGCAGTATGATCGGTAGCGGCCACCATTATGATTGCGCTGCGAAAAGCAGAGCGAGCGCGTTATGATGAACGCAATCGCCAGCGTCAAGCGGAAATCGAGGAACATAGGACTGACACATAGACAGACCTAATACTGGCGTGTGAGCAGTAAATGCTCTTACGGCCTCCCGACGCAAAACCTAATCGGTGTCCCCGGGGGGAAACACCGTAATGACGAGAAGAGGTTTTGGCGGAGTTAGAGTCCCGTACTGACGGGGTTATGACTTTAGATTTTCCTCCTCGTTACATATAAACACACACACACACACACACACACACACACACATATATATATATATATATATATATATATATATATATATATATATATAGTATATATATATATATATATATATATATATATATATATATATATATATATATATATATACGTGGGCGGATTGATATTAAAGCTACCTAAGTAGGAAAAAAACATTTTATTTTTCAACAACCATTTATTTCTCAACATAGTCTCCTTTTACTTCGACACACATAGTAAGACGATATTCCAACTTGTTTATACCATCTGAATAAAACAATTTCGGGAACCCCTCAAAATACGCGTTAGTTTCGGTAATCACTTCTTCGTTTGAGATGAATCTTTTTCCTGTGAGCCATTTTTTCAAGTTTGGAAACAGGAAGAAGTCAGTAGGAGCTAAATCTGGACTATAAGGTGGATGATTACCCAATTCGAAGTGTATTTCAAGCAATTTTAGCATCGTATCTAATGCTGTGTGAACCGGTGCGTTGTCTTGAAGAAAGAGCATTTTTTCTTCTTTAAATGTGGTCGGTTTTCCTTGATTGCATCAATCAATTGATCGAATAATGCACGATAATACTTTCCTGTGATTGTGGAACCTTTTTCAAGATAATCGATGAGCAATATTCCGTATGCATCCCAAAATATAGTGGCCATAACCATGCCCGCCGATTTCACTGTCTTCGCCTTCTTCGGAGCAGTTCCACTAGCTCCCACCCATTGTTTCGATTAGTTTTTGGTTTCAGGTGTGTAGTGGTGGACCCACGTTTCATCAACAGTTATTAATCGACGCCAAAAATCAACAGGATTACGCTTTATCATGTCCAAACACCGCTGTGAAGTGGTCTGTCGAACTTGTTTTTGTTCGACACTGAGCCAACGCGGCACACATCTGGCCGATAGATTTTTCATATGCAAATATTCTTGCAAAATGTTGAACACACGTTCATATCATATGTTTACCATTTCAACAATCTCACGCAACTTGACTCGGGGATCATTCATAACGATATCGAGGATTTTCTTGATATTTCTTCAGTAACCACCTCTTTTGGCCTTCCTGTTGATGGTATTGTTTCATTGCTTGTTCGGCCGCGTTTAAACTCAGCAATTCAATATTTTACCATGTAATCTGACGGAGCAGACTCACCGTAATATTTATCAAGCTTTTCTTTTGTCTCTTTCGCCGTTTTCCCTTTCAAATAATCGTGTTTAATCACTGCACGAAATTCGCTTTTTTTCCATTTTTCAAGAAACACAAAAGTTGCTTACTTCAAACGACTACAACAAATAAACTAATCGATGAATTTGGGTGAAATTTTAACAGCTGACGTTTGACAGATCGCAATTTCTAAAAGTTTTTGTGTTTGTGCTGCCATCTAGCGCTAGGTAGCTTCAATATCAATCCACCCTCGTATATATATATATATATATATATATATATATATAAATATATATATATATATATATATATATATATATATATATAAATATATATATATATATATATATATATATATATATATATATATATATATATATATATATAAATATATATAATACAACAGAATCCCTCAGCCACTGTTTCGCGTAGAATTGGAGCCTGAAACTCCAAAGCTTAAAAAAGGAAAAGTGCATGGTATTTATAATCTCCGCTTTCTTATGCAGCGTAGAATTACAATGGAGGAGCCTCTCAAAAGAAATGGCCCAGTTCAATGTTCTAATTGCCAAGAATTTGGGCACACAAGGTCCTACTGCACCCTTCGTAGTGTATGTTTTACCTGTGGTGATTTACACCCCACATCAGGATGTACGAAAACTAAAACTGATAGAGCTGCTAGAAAGTGTAGTAATTGTGGTGGTAACCATACTGCCAACTGCAGAAGTTGCCCTGTTCACCAGGAAATTAAGAACAAGGACCCTCAGTTAAAGAATAAGCACACTTAACCTAGTCCAAATATACCGCCCATTGCACAACCACAGAAGTCGTATCTGCTGGAAGGAGATCAGCTAACATACACAACCGACATAGAACATGAAATACCTATTAGAGCGGATCAGACGTCAATTAACCAGATACAATACAGATTGCCAAAAGCTCACAAAGATGAGGTAAACAAGAAAGTTGATGGGATGTTAAAGGATAATATATTACACAAAGTATGTCGCCTTGGAATTCACCAATTATTTTAGTGCCTAAGAAGGGGGATTCTCAGGGTCAGAAGAAGTGGAGAATGGTCGTTGATTTCAGAAAATTTAACGACGCCGCTATCAAGAAGGTGTTCCCAATCCAAAGGATAGAAGAAATCCTGGACCAATGAGGACATTGCAGATATTTGTCTACGCTTGATTTAGCAAGTGGCTACCATCAGTTTCTGGTGGATACCCAAGATAAACCGAAAAACGAGGTTCTGTACCGGCTTAGGGCACAATCAGCTCAATAGCATGACTTTTGGATTAAACGGAGCACCAGATACCTTCTAGCGACTAATGAACTATGTGCTAACAGACTTGCAAAGGTTAGATTATTTTTGTATCTAGATAATATTATAATCTATGGGAAGAAATTACAGCAGGATACGCAACGCTTGTGCAAGGTGCTCCACAAATTGCGAAAACACAATTTGAAATTGAACACAGAGAACTGTCAATTTTTACGAAGAGAGGCGCTTTATCTAGGCCATCGTTGCTCAGAGGCAGGAGCACTGCCAAATCCTCAGAAGGTGGAAAACGTAAAGAATTTGGCAATTCCAGGAAATAGAAATGTACTGAAAGAATTCCTAGGACTAGTGAACTATTATAGAAAGTTCGTACTGGGTCTATCCGGAATTGCGTTGCCAATCAATATGTTGCTACGAAAATAAGCAAAGTTCGAATAAACAGAGAGCTGTCAGCAAGCATTCGAGAGGCTAAAAGAGATAATTAGCTCGCCCCCGATTGTGGCGTAACCCGACTTTGAGCAAACTTTTTTGTTGACCACCGATGCTAGCAATAAAGCATTGGGGGCAGTTTTGTTGGGAAGTTGATAATGACCGACCAATAGCATACGCAACCAGGGCGCTTAGCGATACGGGGATGAGATACTCCACTATAGAGAAAAAATATCTAGCCATAGTGTGGGCTATGAAGAATCGTAGTGCATATCTGCTAGGACGGCCATTCAGCACTTATACCGGACCACCAACCGCTAAGAGGCATTCCGAATCTTAAAGATCAAAGTTCTCAGTTGGCACGTTTTGGGCACAAATTGTCTAATTGTGAGTTTGAAATCATATACAAGCCTGGGAAAAGGAATCGAAGTGCAGATGCACTTAGCTGAGTACCGCAAAAACTGAATATATCTATAGTTCGGAGCAGAGCAAGGACCAGGGCTAACAACGGGAATGAAAAATAGCGTAACAAAACACCAGAAAGACTGGCAGATGAAAGTAATAATAAAACCCCACAGTCCGCTAGGAGAGTAGAACATTAAAGATCATTCACCTCTAGGTGGACATCAGATATCTTGGAAAACTTATGAGAGAATCAGATGGGTGTACGCCTGGAAAGGTATGTTCAGAGACATAAAAAAATATTTTATGGGTTGCCCAAAATGTCAGGCTAAAAAGAGTTTGAGGCTAACAAAGATGCCAATGCTGTTAACTCATACACAGAAACAACCATTTGATAAAATTCACATGAATATTGCAGGTATTTTATCTGAGTAGTTTCAGGAAATAAGTGCATCTAGACGTTCCAAGATAATTTTTCGAAGTATATGGAATGCGTAGCCATACCTGATGCAGAAGCGAGTACGGTAGCCAAAGCATTTTTTGACGAAATTATACCACGCTATAACATTCCAAAAATGTTAGTGACCGACAATGGTTCGAATTTCGGGTCAAAATTATTCTCTGAGACGTGTAAAATGTTAGGGATTAAGAAATTACACAATTACACGATGTTGTAAGTAGTACTCTTACTCCTTACACAATAGTACTCAACCGCAAGAGAGTTCGGATGTGTTTTTCGGTTGCTCCTCAAGTATAAGGTGATTTACAGTGAAATACTTTAAGTAATTGATTTTTAAGCCCAGCGAAATAGACGCATAATACTGGTTGTTTAATAAAAGTCAGTGAATGAAATTTGCAAAAGGAGTTTGTGCGAAATTTTAAACGTAATATTTGAATTTGTGTAAGCTTCTAATAAAGAAGCAGAATTATAGCGGTCAGTGGATGAGCGTATTGCGCTTTCCCACTCACCCGGTGCGCTCTCCTGTGCAGCGCATGCGCTCGCAAAGTGTGCGTGCACTTGCACCAACACCTGATCTGCCTCAGTCGCTTTCCCTGCAGCGGCCGGTAATCGCGCAACTGAGTGAGTACAGTATGTTACCTTCTCTCCCCAATGCAAGGTTGGATGTTCTCGGCATGACTGTCGATAGCAGTTTGACGACGAATGTGGTTCGCTCAACCCCTTTGCCTGCAAAACAGAGACAGGCGAGAGGAGGTAGCATGTCCGACAACGGCGAGCGGCCGGGTGGCGGCCGGGTGGCGGCCCTCATGCGACTGCAACTCAACAGCGTACAATTGCGACTGCACTTAACAATGCAAGTGCAAGTAGACAAAGTTCACACTCAAACCTGAAACAATGTCCAAAAGTGACTCTGGCACTCTCTGCGCATGCGCCCTCTTGGAGCGCTCAATGTTTAACACCCAGCCCAATGGCGTCTACAACTAAAGAGTACAAACAAGTTCCATCCATAGCCAACACAATGCCAATGCCAAGCACACTCACTGGGGCTCACGGCTAACAACACCAAAAGGAAAACAATTATATAACTTCATGCTTTCTGGCACCAAGATTGAAATTATCTCTTCAGGACAACTATCGTACTGGCCGACAGACCCACGCAAGATCCCTGACCTTATTGATATTGGAGTTGCTAGATTCCTTAAACTACAGCAACTCAAAGTAGAACACCTTAACGACCTCTCTTCAGATCACTCTCCTATTCTAATACATCTGAACAAAAAGCTACGCCTTACCCACAATTTCACTTACCTACAACTGACTGAAATACAGAAAATACATCAGTAGTAATCTCAGCCGAAACCCACGTCTCAAAACTAAGGACATTGCAACATTTCTGGAACAATTTACCCCGACCCTAAGATTAGTTGCTCAAAGAGTCGCTCCAAATGGCCATCATCTTACTTCCTTCACTATTTGATGGCTTGTTGCGCTTAGGATACTTTCCTAATACCCGGAAGCTTTCAGTAATCTCAATGATCCCGAAATCAGGAAAACACTTCTCCCAATCGTCATCATATAGACCGATGCCTATCTTATCAAAACTCTTAGAAAGACTTTTTCTTGCAAAACTAATGCCGCATATAAACGAAAAACGCACTCTTCCCACTCATCAATTTGGCTTCCGCGAACACCATAGTAAAATAGAGCAGGTTCATCGAATAGTGAACGAGATAAAATATGCATTCGACAAAAAGCAATATTGTTCAGCCGTATTTTTAGATGTGGCGCAGACGTTTGACAAGGTCTGGCACGAGGGGCTTATTTACAAATTCAAGAAACTGTTGCCCAAATAAGTACACCAAATATTGGAATCGTATCTGAGCAGCAGAAAGTTCAAGGTAAGGTACAATAATGCTTACTCTAAATGCTATGACATCAAAACTGGCGTACCACAAGGAAGCGTGCTAGGTCCGGTGTTGTATTTCTTTATACCTCAAATCTGCCAACCAATAAATACTTAACAACAGCAACTTTCGCCGATGATACAGCTATCCTTACCATTTATCCAAATTCCAAAATCGCATCCCGTGACTAAGATGATCATCTAGTACTAGTAACAAATTGGTTGGCTGACTGCGAATTAATGTTAACGAATCAAAAGTACGCATATAACCTTCACTATAGAAACAGGTACAGGGCCAGCCATAAAACTAAATTTAGCTCCTATTCCACAAGCAAAGGAGGTGAAGTACCTAGGAATTCATCTTGACTCACGCTTGACCTGGAAGCGCCACATCGAAGCCAAAAAAACCAAATGACTTTGAAAGCAAATAGCCTACACTGGCTCATGCACAAAAATTCCAGTTTGAGCCTAGAATATAAAACACTCCTGTACAAAGCCATTATAAAACCAATTTGGTCTTACGGTAGCCAGTTGTGGGGCGGCGCAAGCAACCCTAATATAGAACTGATATAAAGAGCACAGTCCAAAATTCTAAGAACCATTACTGGCGCACATCGGTTCATAAAGAATACCAACATTCACAACAATCTGAACATTCCGCTCGTAAAGCAGGAAATCTTCGACACCAACTTAAAATATGCACAAAAAATCAAAGAGCTTCCAAATCATCTAGCTAGAAAACTAGTAAGTAATAGGGTTCCCAGTCGCCTAAAATGTACGAAATCACCAGGACAACTAACATCGACACCTTAATCATATACAAACACTAATATAACATTTATTACAGTAACTAACATATAACATTGTGATTACTAAAAAGCACTAAGCATTGGCAAGGTGTATTATTATTAATTATTCAGTTTGTAAGATATGCATACTTATTGTTAGTCTAAGCTTAGAAGATACAATAAATAAATATATGGAGGGAAAAAAATAAAAAATATAATATATATATATATATATATATATATATATATATATATATATATATATATATATATATATATATATATATATATATATATATATATATATATATATATATATATATATATATATATATATATATATATATATATATATATATATATATATATATATATTGTAGTGCATGTGAACTATTGCACACAAACATAGTGTAGCACAAAAACTACCTACGCAAACACTACACATCCAAACAAAGACACAGCCATCGGCTGCACTCCGACACCGTAACACTTGACATGTGTAATGTGTCCTAATGTAATTAGAATCCTAGCGCGCAGTCATTGGTGAATCAATTGTTTGTATTTGAGTGGAATTTGAGATTAGTTTTAAGCGAAAGGGATTAGATATAAACAAATTAGAATAATCGAAATTGTTATCGAAAAATGTAACTCAAGAAAAAGATATAAAAATCCTGCTCGGGATTTAAAGAAATCAGTTTCCAACTGGCAACTTAAACTAATTGCATTTTTTCTGCAATCAGCCTTTCTTCGGCTCACAATAGAATTTGCTCAATGGCGTCTTGCCAAAAAAATTGCGTGAATACATCAGCTTGTATTTTGCAGTTCCTAGTCCGCACACAAGAACATGTACAACCCCTGCTTCTTGAATCAGGACAATATGGTATCTGTCCTTTGACAGAAAGAGTAGATATATATGTACGAGTATATATACATATATATCTTTCTGTCAAAGGACAGATACCATATTGTCCTGATTCAAGAAGCATGGGTTGTACATTTTCTTGTGTGCGGACTAGGAACTCCAAAATACAAGCTGATGTATTCACGTAATACAGGTAAATCTAGAGCGTGAGAAATAGATGCTTTTATGCTGTCTAATTACAGCAATGCAGACCAAACAACTATCAGCCTGGAGTCGGGTGACGAGCGGATATGTCTATGCTACCTGTCCCACGATCACTAAGAACTACCAAGATCAATTTTTAAGGATCAGGTGACGCTCTCGCAAAGGCTAGGTGCTAAACTGATAATTGGTGCGGATGGAATTGCTCGTCACATCGTGTTGGGCAGCATGCACTTTAATGTGAGGGGTGGGTGCCTTTTCGATAGTTTTCTTGGAACTATACTGCAAATCTGTAATAGGGGTGTTAAACCTACTTATGTCGTAAGCAATAGGCAGGAAGTAATATACGCCACCTTTACCTCTGACTCTGTTGTAGGTGGTGTTAGAAGAACACTACTTCTCTGACCACAGATACATCTCGATTGATCTCAAGAAACTCAACATAAACCTAAGCCTGGTAGAAATATCCGGAAAACAGACTGGGATAAATATGTACGAGTAGATATAGTTGGGATTGTCTGACCCTCTAGAGAACCAGGAAGCATAGAAGGGATAGAGAGAATGGTTGGCTCTGTTACTGGAAGCCTGAACACGGCCTTGGCAGAAGCCTGTCCACTAAGGAAGCTGAGGGTAAAGTCGAAACCACGGTGGTGAACGGAAGAGCTAAGCAGGCTTCGGGTAAACAGTAGGGCAGCTTTTAATGAGGCGAAGTATACACGTCTTGAAAATGACTGGAAAGGGCACAGAGAATTTTAGAACTGGTCAAAGGCAATCATGGAAATCCTTTTGTGAAGAAATAGAGGGAGCAACTGAGGCTTGTAGACTTCGGAAAATATTAACGGGAAATTCTCAGAGCTGGGAGCTTGTACAGAAAGTGGACGGCACATTCACTACAACTAGTAAGGAGTTTCTAGAGATTCTACTCAGCACGCATTTCCTGGCTGCTCAGATATTACTGGGTGCGAGAGGGAAGATACGTCAAATAGTCGGGAAGTTTGGATAGAAGCTCTATCTGAGGATCAACTCTAATGGCCCATTAAAAGTTTTAAGCCTTTTACGTCCCCTGGTCCTGATGGTATTTATCCAGTGGAATTACATAAAACCGCTGGATACCTGAAAGGCAGGCTGTCAGCAATCTTTAAAGGATGCTTTCAGTTTGGAAAGATACCTCTTCAGTGGCTAGAGTGGTCTTCATTCGAAAAGTCGAAAAAGCTCATATACTCATCCAATGGACTTAAGGCCGATATCTCTCTCATATTTTCTTTTGAAGAGAGAGGGGTAGAAATCCACTTAAGCTTAACATTAGACAATAATTTTACCTCACTGGCTCAACATGCCTATACAAAGGGAAAATCTGTAAAGACATAACCTTATATACATTGCAGAAGTGTCATTGCACAAGCAGGAATTTACCCTGGCTGTTTTTATTGATATTGCGGTGGCCTTTAATAATGTCAAATGGGAGGCCATCACTGGAGTTACTGAATTTAGCGTTGAAACCGGCCTGGTAGGCCTCATTGGTAAAATGCTGAAGAGCAGAATCATTAAGGCGAATCTAGGAGAATCGGTCCTACGTAAGTTGGAGAGCAGGGGTACACCTCAGGGAGGAGTCCTCTCGCCGTTTCTATGGAACACAGTAGATAACAAACTCCTGTTAATATTAGATGCGGTGGGATGTAAGGTGGTGTCTTATGCTGATGATGTTGACATTGCTGTCTCTGGAAAATTCACATCTACACTGCGAAATTTTTTGCAAAATGCTCTAGATATTCATTCAAAGTGGACGGAGGACTGTGGTCTTGGAGTAAATCCGGATAAGACTAAGGTCATTCTGTTTACTAGGAAACATAAAATCCCGCAAATAGATGCAATTACGCTTAAGGGAAAAGCTCTAGGAATTTCAGAAAAGACGAAATACTTGGGTCTTATAATTGATAGAAAGCTTACTTGGAAGTCAAACACCATAGAAGGAGCTAGAAAGCTGGCGTGGCTTTTTATGACCATATTAGGATCATATACGGACATATTCAGTGATCTTGATTACCTTCCTTCTTTTCTCTGTTTGGAAAGCAATTTTTGGGGGAGGATTCCTTCCAGAGAGGAATGGCTCGAGGGGGATCCATTACCAGATAATCCTATCAAGATATACACAGACGGAACAAAAATTATTACCGGTGTAGGGACTGGAGTTTATTGCGAAATGCCCTCAATCAGGGAATCCATAATTGAATTGGCTGAGGATAAACGAAATAACCGTCAAGGACATCTGTATTTTCTCATACAGTCAAGCTGCACTAGTCAAGATGCACATTCCAAATAACATCAAAGAGTGTCTTAGACTGTCGCCGATCTCTAAATGAGATGGCTAAACAATTCCATATCCATTTTTGCTGGGTACGCGGACATAGGGATATACCAGGGAACTGCAAGTCTGATCAACTTGCGAGAGATGGTACTTGTATGCCAAATGTCAGTAGGCATATGGGTATATATCTCGCGCCTCCCATAAGGGAGACACTAATTACTTCTACCAATCAAAGGTGGATCTGGGCCACTACCTGCGATATCGCTAGGCAAACATGGCCGAGACTAAATCTGTGTCTATCTAGGAATATCATTAGACACAATAGACTACAAATTAGGATTTTAATAGGAGCCGTCACGGGACATTTCAAGAATATATGTTTATACACATGATTTCTGTCGCAGCTGCAGAAACGAGGAGGAACCGGAAACGATCCAGTATCTCTTCTGTAGATGTTCACCTTTTGTTAGAAATATGGAACGTTTACTAGCATCCCACTTCTTAAGAAGTATAGATAATCTATACCAGTCAGGTGCTAACATCTTCTTCGCTTTGTAAAAGGCTCAGGTTGGTCCAATCTGGAGTTGGAAGCGTAGTCTACCTCGCATCCGCGGCTCATAACGGACCCAACTGGTGGTCTAAGTGGCATCACTGGTTTATTGGTGATGCGGCTGCCCAACCTACCTACATATACTCTTACATATACTTATACATATACATATATAAATACGTATACATATACATGTACATATACATATACTTATCCATACATACGAGTATATAGGAGGTGTGATCAAAAAATAACCGTTATTGTGCGATCAAAAAATAAAGTATTTATTTATTCATCAACAACTATCTTGTCCTCTTCAAAGTAATTCCCCTCAGATATAATACACTTATGCCAGCGTTTTTTCAAATCCTCGAAACACTTCTGAAACGCTTTTTTTGGTATCGCCTACAGCTCCTGTTTCGATTTTTCTTTTATCTCCTCAATCGTACCAAACGCTTTCCTTTCATCGGTGTCTTCAGTTTTGGAAAAAGGAAAAAGTCAGCGGGGGCCAAGTCCGGTGAATTCGGTGGTTGAGGCATGATATCGATTTTGTTTTTGGCCAAAAAATTACGCACAAGCATCGATGTGTGAGCTGGTGCGTTATCATGGTGCAAAATACATGATTGGTTTTTCCACAATTCGGGGCGTTTCTGACGAATTGCTTCTCGCAACCGCGCATAACTTCAAGGTAGTATTCCTTGTTGACCGTACGACCTTGTGGCAAGAATTCATGATGCACCACGCCATTGCAATCAAAGAAAACTGTCAGCAAAACCTTTACGTTCGACCGAACTTGACGTGCTTTTTTCGGTCTTGGCTCATCTGGACGTTTCCATTGGGATGATTGTGTTTTGGTTTCAATGTCATAGCCATACACCCACGATTCGTCACCAGCTATGATCTTTTTGAGGAAATCTGGATTGTCGTTGACGATGTTCAACAGCTCCTGAGCGATGTCTATGCGACGTTGTTTTTGCACAAAATTTAGCAATTTTGGACCAATCTTCGTTTCATGCCTAAAACATCCGTAAAAATTGCTTGGCATGAGCCGAACGATGTGCCAACATCATCAGCAACCTCTCTGATAGTGATTCGACGATTATCCAAAATCATTTTCTTCACAGCGTCAATGTTTTCATCGGTTGTTGACGTGCTCGGGCGACCAGGACGAGCATCGTCATTGACATCTTCTCGGCCTTCCTTAAACCGGTTATACCACAATTGAACTTGTGTTCTGCTTATAGTAGACTCACCAAAGGCCACAGTCAACATTTCAAATGTCCTTGCGCATTTAATTTCATTTTTTACACAAAACTGAATACAGTTTCTTTGATCCATTTTTTCGAATAGTACAAAATCGAAGAGCACACCAAAACACGACTAACCTTTTTATCTGACAAAAACAAACTGACAATCCAAAATGGTTGGTATTGCCAACATATATAACAGACATGTGTACCAACATAACAGAAAAAAAAAATTCGAACATCGAACATACGTAACTCACGAAAAGATGAAAATAACGGTTATTTTTTTATCACACCTCGTATACTCGT
Organism: Clusia tigrina; assembly: GCA_920105625.2. Lineage (NCBI taxonomy): Eukaryota > Metazoa > Arthropoda > Insecta > Diptera > Clusiidae > Clusia > Clusia tigrina. The sequence continues at coordinate 165,598,952 of OV050030.1, read as the reverse complement.
ATATATATATATATATATATATATATATATATATATATATATATATATATATATATATATATCAAAATAAAAATTCTGAACAGGTCCGGCATAGTCTATGCATATCCGGGACCAAGGGAATTTGGTAGGAGTCCATGGAATCAGGGTGCATTTTTTGGGACTCGCTTGAGCGCGTTTACATTGTACGCAATTCGAAATTATCTGCTCGATTGAATGGTCTAGCTTAGGCCACTAGACATATGAACGGGCTAAAGCTTTTGTCTTGTTAATTCCAAAATGGGAACGATGCAATTCTGAAGGAATGATTACTCTGTAGCCCCATAATAGACAACCTTACTCAACTGACAATTCGTTCTCTTTAGCACAGAAAGCACTGACCTCATTTCCTTTGAATGTCTTTAATTCTCCCCTATAAATCTCTTCTAGAACTCTCGATAAAACTGGATCGTTTCTAGTAGCATTCGCTATGTTTTTAAAATTCAAACACAATTAATTTTTGGTATCAATAAAATTGACGTATTCGCAAGGATCCTCACCGCTTAAGATTTCATGCTGTAGGTAGCGAAGCAAAATGCTCATCTATGCGTGTTACCGTGTATTTAACATCTTTTAAATACTTATTTATAGTTGTTTTATAATCTCCGCAAATGCGTATATCACGATTAGGTTTCAGTACCGGCACTAAAGGGGTAGCCCACTCGAAATTGTCTACCGGAACCAGAACGCCTTTATCTACTAAATCTCGCAACTGTGCTTCTATTGTTGGGGTATTGTCCTTGTTTGACGGGGGACGTCCTTCTGCTGTGCGTGTGTATCTGAAAAGCCTAAACCACTCTTTGGAAAAATCACTACACTACACTTTTAGTTTTAAAATCACAAGCCTTTATTTCTTAGAATACTAACTCTTATATACTATTTACAATTCACAATTACAATACAAAAACTGACCTTTCTGGTGTTCCAGTTTCGCACCTGTTAATTGGTGTCAGTTGGTCAAGCCAACTGACCTACGCCATTCTGAAATTTTGATGGTGCATTCTAACTTTCAATGCCCTTCAGTGGCTCGACTGCAAAACTGTAGCACCCTAAAAGTTTACATAATAAATATTACATAGGTAATATTAATTCTAAATACTCGCACCTTAAAAATATGTGCTTTCTTAAGTAACTTTAACACATGCTAATCACACAGAATGTGTGGCATCTGTTAGGAGTCGATGATATGAGACACTACGCGCAGGCTGCTTGATTCTAGCTTACAACATCCCTCCCTTCTTTCTAAAAGAAGTTAGTGCAACTAACTTCTAATGAATCTTTACAAAATTTTTCTCTTTTCTGCACTTTAAACAATCTGTGCATTTTCCTAATCCTATAGTACATATGTATAGTTTTTCTTTTTTCAAATTCGCCTTGTTTGAGTATATTTCTATACTGTTCGGACGTGTTTTTGTACGCTCAGTGTTTGATTTACATATTTCTCAAATATTATTTTGTTGTATTAATATTATCAATTAAATCAAAATAATCTCGAGAAATTTAACAGTTCGTTTAACAAATTAAATACCTATATGAAATATAATTCAAAAAGTAAACACTAAAAATATAAACATAAACATATACATAAAGCTATGAGAGTCGCTCACTCTCCTCATAGAGAGCGTCGGCACTCGGTGCATATACCCGTTGCACCAAGCAATAACACTACAACAATATAATACGGCATATTATCGGGAACAACAATGCCACTAGCAGAGTCATCATCTGTGTCAGTAGCAGCGTCGGCAACAGCAGCGACCTCAACAGAAAAGTCGATCCCAGCAACTGTCGCTACAGGAAAGAGCGCGATGACTTTCGTCGAAACAACAACGAAGGCAAGGCAGCCCAGCATAGCGCCGTCACCAAACTCAGCAGCAGTAAGGAGTACAGCAACAATGCCTCTGCAGGCGGTAATAAACGGTGATGTAAAGAAAATAAAAAAAGTGGCGGTAGTGCAGACTGGTATTGACCGCTACATAAACATTAATATTAAGATAAAGATAAGTCCACAGAAGGTCATGGGCGTCGCCAAAAGGGCAAACAGAACAAACTCAGGTGCTCCTCTGGAGAATAACAGATTTGCACTTCTTAGTGTAGAGAATTCTACTAATAAATCGAAAGGTGAACCTGTAGTCAGAAACGCCAGACCGCCACCAATTTACCCGCGCGAGCGTAGTTCTAATCAATTAGTATTGAACATCGCAAATATTATAGGCACAAATAATTTTCACATTGTGCCTCTTAGAAAAGGTGGTATTGAGGAGACAAAGATACAGGCATATAGTGAAAAGCACTATCGTGATATTCTAAATTTTTTAACGGGGAACAAGAAAAATTATTATTCCTATCAGGTAAAGAGCTCAAAAGGCCTTGTTATTGTTTTAAAAGGAATCGAAGCCACAGTAGATTCTGGCGATATTAAAGAGGCTCTTGAAGAGCAAGGGTTCCCCGTTAAGGTTGTGATAAATATTGTGAATAAAAATAAGGTTCCACAACCTATATTTAAAGTTGAACTGCTCCCCAACTCAACCCAGCTTAAAAAGAACGAGACGCACCCAATATATAACCTAAGATATCTTTTACACGGCAGAATTACGGTTGAAGAACCGCACAAACGTAACGGCCCAATACAATGTATGAATTGTCAAGAATTCGGCCACTCTAAATCGTACTGCACTCTGCGCAGTGTTTGTGTAGTTTGCGGTGATCTCCACCCTACAAGTACTTGCACCTTAGCTAAAACTGACACATCCGCAAAGAAATGTAGTAACTGTGGTGGTAGCCACACGGAAAATTACAGAGGTTGCCCGGTATATAAAGATCTAAAATCAAAACTGTCGCAGAGTATACAATTAAAACGTAACTTATCCCCAAATCCTATTTATATCCAGCCTGCCACCTCAAATCCTCAGATAGGTGACCCTATTATGCAAAAACCTTATTCTGGTCAAGCAACCTACGCAAGTGTTCTGCAGGGTAACGTACGGCAAGTTAACAATAACAATGCATCTAATAGTGGAGTAGAAGCCATGATCCTAAATCTTACTCAGTGTATGACTCAATTCATGTATACAGTGCAAAATATGCTACAAGATTTAATTAAAGCTCAAAATCAGATGATCCAAACTCTTGTAAATAAAATATGAGTTTGTTAAAAATATGTTTATGGAACGCAAACGGTGTTAACCACCATAAACTAGCCCTTAATAAGTTTCTACATGACCACGAAATTGATGTTATGCTTTTGTCTGAAACACATCTCACAAACAAATACAACTTTCATCTCCCAGGCTTCAAATTTTATAACACAAATCATCCTGATGGTAAGGCACATGGCGGTACGGCTATTCTAATCAGAAATCGGCTTAAGCATCATCTTATGCAATCGCATTCGATGCAATGGATGCAAGCTACATCAGTATCTATTAAAAATCGTGGCAAAGACCTGATGCTTTCAGCTATATGCTGCCCACCCCGTTTTACTGTAACAGAAACTCAATTTAAAGAACTTTTTGATTCCCTTGGTGATAGATTTCTAGCTGGCGGTGATTATAATGCGAAACATAAACACTGGGGCTCTCGCCTAATTAATCCAAAAGGCCGACAATTGTACAATGCAATAACTAACAGAAATAGTAAACACGATTTTGTCTCACCAGGACAGCCCACTTATTGGCCAACAGACCCAAAGAAAATTCCTGATCTTATTGATTTTGCTATTTCTAAAAATATAGATAGGTCTTTAGTATCAGCGGAAACCTGTGTCGATCTGTCCTCTGATCACTCGCCTGTAATAATCAACCTTTATGAACAACCAGAATATACAAGCCCACAGTTTCACCTAGGGACCAACCAAACCGATTGGTTAAAATACAAAAAGTATATTAGTAGTCATATCTCTACAAGAGTTGAGGTAAAACATGCAGATGATATAGATAATAATATTGATATTTTCAACTCCATGCTAGCGACTGCAGCCGTAGTGGCAACGCCAAAAAATACTTCTAGAAAGTGCAAATATGCCTGTACAAATAGCCAAATTGAAAAACTTGTACCACAGAAACGACGGCTGCGCCGAGAATGGCAGAAACATCGCTCACCCATATCTAAATACAATCTTAAAGCAGCCGAAAGGGCGCTTAAAGATGCTCTTACAAAGGAGGAGGATAAAAACCTAAAAGAGTACCTGAAGAAGGTAACCCCAAATTCTACCGAAAGGTATTTCCTTTGGAAGGCATCTAAAAACTTTAAGCCTCCAATGGAAGGTGTAAAACCTATAAGAAACCCGTACGGCGCGTGGGCTCAAAGCGATCAAGAAAAAGCACTCTGCTTTGCACAACATCTATGCAACGTGTTCCAGCCGAATATGCCTACAAACTCCTTTGCACTGCCTGCCTTACCTTGCAGTACTGAGATTGCTCAGCCTATTAAAATTTCCCTTCCAGAAATAGCCAAACAAATTAAACAACTGAATCCAAAAAAATCACCTGGATTCGATAATATTACCCCGAAAATGCTAAAACAGTTACCAGATTCTGCATCAGCATTTCTCTGTAAGCTTTTTAACGTAATCTTGGGCATCGGTTAGTATCCGAATGCATGGAAGAAGTCTCAGATATGTATGATAGCTAAACCTGGAAAAGACGCAACGCTACCGTCATCATATAGACCTATCAGCCTGTTGCCTTGCCTTTCCAAATTGTTTGAGAAACTACTATTAAATAAACTATCTGCTTTTCTTCATGAACATAGCGTAATACCGCAACACCAATTCGGTTTTCGCGAAAAGCACAGCACTATTGAGCAAGTCAATCGAATTTCAAATGAAATAAGAAAAGCATTTGAACTCGGGGAGTTTTGCTCTGCAATATTCCTTGACGTGGCTCAAGCATTTGATAAGGTATGGCATCAAGGACTGATGTTCAAAATCAAAAAGTTTCTCCCAAAAAGCTATCATAAAATTCTCGAGTCTTATTTATCCAATAGACGTTTCAGGGTAAAAGTAAACGAATTCATTTCCGAAGATTTTCCAATTTTAGCCGGTGTGCCCCAAGGTAGCGTTCTAGGCCCTACATTATATGTAATATTCACATCTGATACTCCTATAAGTGAAAGCACGCTAATTTCAACATTTGCGGATGATACCGCCATACTCAGTTGCAATAAATGTTCGATAAAGGCGTCGAGAGCTCTGCAAGAGCACTTAGTTAGGGTAGAAGAATGGTTAGGAATGTGGCGTATAAAAGTCAATGACCAAAAAAGCAAACACGTAACATTCTCTTTGAGGCCTGGTACGTGTCCAGCCATTCGGCTCAATAATATTGAGATTCCACAAGCTAATGAAGTCACCTATCTCGGCATTCATTTAGACAGGCGCTTAACTTGGCGTACGCACATTTCAACTAAAATTTTAAATATGAAGTTGAAGGTCGCCAAGCTGCATTGGCTAATAAACCACAAATCTACCTTAAGCCTAGAATACAAAATCCTCCTATACAATGCAGTTATTATGCCGATATGGTTGTGCGGGATTCAACTGTGGGGTAATGCATCCGCTTCTAACATTGCCATAATTCAAAGGTTTCAGTCGAAGATACTTAGGTTAATAACGGGTGCTCCATGGTACATGCGTAACGATAATATTCACAAAGACCTGAAAATACCAACAGTTATCACAGAAATAAATGCTAGAAAGCAGATATACATAGCAAAACTGGAAAATCACCCGAATCCACTAGCTAAATCCCTTGCAAAACCGATAAGCCGATCCCGCCTGCAGAGAAGAGACCTTCCGGCCTTGTGAAGAGCGAAGCAGAACCGAAATTTTGATGGCCAAATACAATTTGGGTTAAAATTATTATTTAGTGACTAGTTTTAAGATTTGATATACTTATTGTTAGGCTTAATTTAAGCAAATTCAATAAATAAGAAATTCTTATAATACAAAAAAAAAAAAAATTCGCCTTATGTGGGTTCAATTGGTGTTTTCTGTTCTTTTTACTTTTGTGTTCTTTTCATTTTTCCTCTTTTGTTTAATTTTGTTCTTTTATTTCTAAATTTTTATTTTCTTCTTTTTTTCTTTTGTTTTATCTTGTTCTTTTGTTTCCATCTTCTTTTTTTTATATTCCCCTTTTTATATTTGGTCTTTCATCGACTCTTTTCTCACTGGCGTATATAAAAACAAAGTTACAAACTAATTACATATTTAGCTACGCTTCTTATAAATACGGTCCTCTGCAATTGTTGGTCCTGGTAACGCCCGTCCTGTGAGAGTGAATCTCCCTCGATGAACTCTGCATACCCCTCCCTTCTTTCTGGATCGGTACGTATGCGATATGGTTTGCCATTAAAACCTTGCTTTTAGTGGCCTTCTTCTTTCCATTTATATAGCGTGCCCCACGGCTGTACGTGGTACTGCCTCTGCTTATAGTATTCAACTTGTAAAAAACATTTGGAATACATGAGAGAATACAATACTCCTTCTTACTTTGCAGCAATTCGTTTTATGGTTGAAGTGTTTCTCTTGAGCTTCCTCATAATGGTATTTGACATCGTTTGGCCTTGATGTGGAGACAATCGGTATTTCTTTGAGACACACATTTAATGATGTAATTTGTGTACTCTGATCGGTAACCAGTCTCTGTGTCCTCTTGTATTAAATCATATTTCATATGTAAATCACATTTCATATGTTCATACTCTAGATTGGACATATACTTCAATGAAGCAATTAACTTCCGTGAGCCAAATTTCTTCTGCTTATTATATTTGTTGGTGGTTTTAGTCACCCTCCTTAAGCTTTTACGCATCTTCAACTTATTCAAAATCGATTCTGTTGAGAATGTGATACACTGGGTAGACATTGTAATATAAAATTGTCCAATTTAAAACATGACTCCGGAAGGAAACTTGTTTATTTTTCGTTGCTTGTCAATAAACCCATCCACAACGCGTTCAAATTCTGCGGCCATATGCCGTTTCGCAAAATTAATCCCCAATCTAATATGTTGGCATCCTTGGGGTCACAAACCTTAGATAGCTGCCAAAAATCTCTGATTTTCAAAAACACATCTTTCCGAATAATATGTTGGTCCCTTAGTCCGCACCGTATTCCAATATCCGCTGTTCTCGGAACTTCCTGCTTCCCTTCACTTCATCAGAGCTATTTAGAACACCTATAATAATTTTCTTAATTTTCTAGTATACATTTTAGTTTGATATTGCTTCTATGTTTAATTTTTGTCGAACATTTCATAAGTCAATTTAATAGATGAATTTCAAAATTATATAATATTTAAATAAATACACTATATGTACTATATGTACTCTTGGGTATAATTTTCCGATTTAGTATGATTTGTATTTTTTTATTATAACACTTATTTCATTATAAAGTTAGATTTTAAATAATTAATTTTTGTAACTCTAATTATTTTCTAAACTACCTTTAATTTTAATCTGAACTTTTACACAGATTATAATTTTCTTAATCTTTAACTTTTCTTAAACATACGCTATTCCTTAATATATAAACAAAAAACAATATTTCTACAACATGCTTATTCCATAATTGAATGCTATATCATTCAATTTGCGTCCACTCGTCTTTTCCCCTTACATGATCGGATTCGCTACCGTATCCTAGAGTAAAAGAGGACTCGACTATGTGTTTTCATAGCCATATAGGGCATCACTTTTGCTTTGACTAATTTTTCGTGCTCTTGTTCAACACGTGAGTTATCACTCATTTCAGTTTTGAACCAATTCATTGGTCCTCCGACAAAAACCAGATTATATAAAATAATCCCGTTTGTGTCAAAACTTTGTCCATTGCATACAATTACATTTTATTTAAATTTACTTCTAGCCTGATATGTTAACGATTCTATTTTCCATCCTGTAATTAGCTCGTATATGGCTACATACATACATTCGAGGCGCTTTAAATTTCATAGAATTAATTGCAACTGTTATTTTCCCCAATTAACTATACATTTTCTTTTTATATCCCAACATATACATTTATTCAAATTTCCATATGCTAATTTCCTAATCAATAAACAGTTAAAACCTATGTATATCTACATATAGCCTGCTGCAGTATCTGCAAATTCCCAATTCCTAATCATATGTCCCTACATACTTACTTATATGGCCATACCCATTCCTATAACTAGAATACTTACTTTTTTTTTCTAAATACATTCGCACTTTCATTCTTTATCCCATACACATATGTATATACACATATATACTTACTTCACCAGCAGTTCCGTTGCTTGGCGTTAACGCTCAAGCGTCAAAATTCTGTGCATACACCGCCGTATGTATGTACGTACATATTCGAAGTTTTATATTACTTACCCACGACTGTCTTACTATTTTCTTTTATTTTTTAAATACGTGCAATGAACCCGTTTATTATTATTTAATACGTAAAACAAAAAATATTTTTCTCTACTGTCTTCATTCGGCAATAGTGCTTAATAAGCAGATTTTCATCACGTCAATTTTACTTGCCCGAGTTTAAGCGGCACACTTTTACTAGCATTGACTCTGAAGATCGGCGCTGTGTGTGTTATTTGATACACACACGCACGTGTTTACTTGTTACTCTTGTGTTAACATTTGTAAAACACTATTAACACATGTCTCTAGTCGCGTGATCTAACGTGTAATAATTTCAACAAATTATTATGTTGCTTTTTATTTTTTCCCTTAATCGTTACGACTGTTGTAACTGGGCTTCGGATCTCTGCTACTACATACGGACCTATCCACACAGGTGAGAATTTGTTTCTCCTAGCCTGATTCTTCATTAGTACTTGATCACCCACGTTAAAAACGACTGGGTTTAGTACCTTGTTATAGGCTTCCCTGGCTACTCGTTTAGCACAATCCTGGTTTTCCCTGACCAACTCGTGCGCTCGCTGTAGCTGATACTTTTGCACTTTATTCGGGTCATCAGCATTGTACACTGGCGCACATTTGCCCTTCAGATTTGCTGGCATGTTGAAATCAACCCCGTAGAGCGTCCTGAACGGAGTTTGCTTCGTTGATACATGTACCGTATTATTGTGTACATGCATTGCACTGGTCAACCAATTCGAGCCGTCTTATTTGGCAAAACTGCGCAAGTACTCGGCCAGAGGTCGATGACTATGTTCCAATGAGCCATTCGCCTGTGGATGATATGGTGTTATGTGCAACTTCTTGATTCCCAGCATTTTACAAGTTTCTGAGAATAATTTCGATACAAAATTGGAACCATTGTCGGTTATCAAAACCTTAGGTATGTTGTACCGTGCTATTATTTCATCAAAGAATGCCTTGGCCATCGTACCTGCTTCAGCATCGGGTATAGCCACGCACGCCATATACTTTGAGAAATCATCTTGGAACGTCAATATGTACTTGTTTCCCGAAACTGTCTCAGGTAAAATTCCTCCAATATCCATATGAACTTTATCAAATGGTTGTTTTGGTGTGTCAGTTAACACCATTGGCATCTTTGTTAGCCTTGAACTTTTGTTGGCCAGGCACTTTGGGCAACTCTTTACATATTTTTTTATGTCTTTGAGCATACCTTTCCATCCGTATACTCGCCTAATTCTGTCATGGGTTTTCCAGAATCCCTGGTGTCCACCTAGAGGTGAATCATGGAAACCCTTTAGCACAGCCTGGATATCCTTTATATCCACAAGCCATTCCACACTGCTGGCTCTTTGTTCATTAGCAGCGTCACCCGCATTGCTAAAATATCTTGTTGCATCAATCTTATCTCCTTGAATTCTCTCGGCCTTCTCCTTATCTGACCGTGCTTTGGGCCTCGTTTGCACTACTGATACCTTCTGTGCCTGCGGTACTCTTCTGGTTCTTTGGCGGATATCCCTTATTTTTATTAGTTATCGGACTTCCTGGAGAAAAAGGCTCGACACCGATTTCAGATGCGCCAAACAAAAATCCCGCTTCTCTCTCTTCACTCAAAGCACAGCCTGGATATCCTTTATATCCACCAGCCATTCCACACTGCTGGCTCTTTGTTCATTAGCAGCGTCACCCGCATTGCTAAAATATCTTGTTGCATCAATCTTATCTCCTTGAATTCTCTCGGCCTTCTCCTTATCTGACCGTGCTTTGGGCCTCGTTTGCACTACTGATACCTTCTGTGCCTGCGGTACTCTGCTGAGTGCGTCCGCATTCAAATTCTTCTTCCCAGGTTTGTATATGGTTTCAAAATCATACTCAGACAACTTGTGTCTGAACCTGGCTAGCCTAGACGTTTGGTCTTTCAAATTGGCTATGCCTCTCAACGGTTGGTGATCAGTGTATATCTTAAATGGACGTCCTAGCAGATATGCTCTAAAATTCTTCGTAGCGCACACTATGGCTAGAAATTCCTTCTCTATCGTAGAGTATCTTTTCTCCGTGTCGCTAAGCGCCCTGCTTGCGAATGCTATTGGTCGGTCATTACCGACTTCCCCTTGTGACAATACTGCCCCTAATGCTTCATTGGCGAGATACTTGGTGAAATTATGTTATCCTTTAACATTCCTTCCACTTGCCTATTTACCTCATCTTTGTGAGCTTGTGGCAATCTGTACTCTTTCTGGTTAATTGGTGCTTGATCCACTGTAGTAGGTATTTCATGCTCTACCTCTGGTGTATATGTCATCTGGTCTCCTTCCAGCAAAAATATGTCATGGAATGACGCACAAATGGCTTCTATTGATGCCTTCTCTTCCGAATTCACGCTTGGGTCTAACTTCAGGGATTCTAGCACCCTCTCCATTCTGTTTCTTATATCTACCTGCTTAATCTGATTCACCGATCTATAATTCGGTTCCTTAAAATGATCGTAACTAGTGAACTTGGGCCTAAAATCCTCATCCATCAGGTAGTCCTTTTCCGATGCGTTGAGTACGCAAGCGTACACCTTACCCTTGTCAACGTGCGTTATGATTTCTCCCATATATACGCCCTCCGCTAGCTGCTGCTTGTGTAAAACAACAGTCCTAAGTTTCGTATTTACATGCATAGTAACTACTGTGGTTGACTTTCCGTTTACTACCTCCATACCACACTTCTTAACCCTAGTCACGGTTCCATCCTGCCTTGACATTAATGGAAAAGTAAAGATTCTATGCTTATTGTTATCATAGAATGATAACTGCTTGTCGAGCGCATCCAGTATGGTGCGTCCCCAAAGATTATCGCGGCCAATTATCCCATCAGCCGGGATACCTTTCCTATCCACTTCCACTGCGTGCACTCTAAAACTCATACCCTTAACTCCACTGAGCCCTATTCTGAGCGACCACAATGTCCTAATGCACCCTCCAAACGCTCCGTTAAGCGTTCTTAAGTCCATTTGATTAATGTCTAGCCCCTTCCGTAAAACACTAGATTTTACGAGGCTAGTGTCCGCCCCTGAATCTACTAATAGCACTAGCTTTCCACTAGCTGATTCCTTGCAGGGTATCTCGATGAAGGCATCACATATCCTGCACATAGCGAAGCAATGTCCTTCTGTTCCCAACAAGGACGCGTATCCACTCTCTAACTCTTCGTGATACTGGAGAGCCTCTTGCTCCTCCTTCTCCTGGACTGTAGTTCCTACATTACTAGTCCCACGTACTTCCGGCCTTATTATTACTTCCTTTCTTTTGGCTTTCCAGTTTATTGGCCTCGAGTGGGCCGCTGGAAGTTTCCCTGGTTCCTTTGTTGGGATTGTCTATCCCTGCATTCCGCTGCCCGATGTCCCATTCGTCCACATGAGAAACATCTCAACCCCTGTTTGGTGTTGCTTATCCTTGCTTCACTTCTGGAATTCCAATTTGGTCGCTGCTGACCACTCCTAGTTTTGAAAGGATTTCTTCCTTGGTTAATTCCTTCTGTTGAATTAACTCTGGGACTACTGAAGTTACCCCTGCTGTCCCTCAAAGGTGGAACCGGGCGCCTCGTAGCTGGCTGCCTTTTACTCTGATTCCATTCTGTATCTCCATGGCACTATCTACTTGCCTCATGACCATATGTTTAGCACTCCATACAGTAGGGCGTGTTTTTGCGTGTAATGCACTCATCCCTTGTATGACCTTGCTTACGGCAGAACGAACATGTGGGTGCCCTCTGTATGGCTCTGTTGTCGGAGAACCCGGGATTATATGCTCCTCTGAATATATTGGGGACGGAATTGCTTCCATCTCTGTTCACGACAGCGGCGGTGAACATGTCCTGTCTATTTTCCAACATGTGTACCTCGCCTAACCCAGCCGTACTCCGTTCCACGAGAACTTGTGCTCTAATCGCTTCCTCTACTAATTCCTCCAGAGATCCTGTTCTGCTATTCAGCATATGAATCTTTAGAACGGAGTTGCGGAGCCCCACCACGAAAGTTGTCAACACCGACTCGTCAACTTCGTGTAATAACGCTGTATCTCCAATGGCATTGTACTTATTCCTGATTATTTCCTGGGCCATCATCTGAAGTGACTCTAAACGCCTGGCAAAGGCACGTATGTCTTCACTTGCCAGCTGCTTCCCGATTCTTATTTCTAAGGTTATGTCCTCCAAAGTTCTCTCCTTCAAATAAGTTATCCTTAAAAGACTGTCAAGCTCGTCCACACTGGCGAATTGCTTTGGCAACACAAGGTTGTACGCGTCTTCAAATAACCTTTGCTTAACACAGTCGAAGAAGACCCGCAACTCATCAGGGCTTATGCTTCGCTTTGCAAGCTCACAACCTTGAATGAATCTGTTAACTTCTGACCATAAATCTTCTGAAGCTGCACCAGTAAACACAGGTACTAGCCTGGCCACTGTCTTTGAAATCTCCTCTATACCCATTTTGCGTATTTTTGTTTTACTTATGACCGGTAAAACTTGAGCGCTATCTTTATGGGTGGTTCCTAGATTCACTTCTCCCGGATCTGAGAGCTAATTGACCAATGACGGACTCAAACTCATTAGTCTTCGATCGTTTGCTCGTACAGGCGAAATACTGTCCACAGTATTGGGACTTTCCTGTACCGTTACTGCTTCTGGCTCTTTGGCGGATATCCCTTATTTTTATTAGTTATCGGACTTCCTGGAGAAAAAGGCTCGACACCGATTTCAGATGCGCCAAACAAAAATCCCACTTCTCTCTCTTCACTCAATACTAATGTGGGCTTTACCACGTGGTTTATCCCTTCTGGTGTTAGATACTCCGGCCAGCGCACTTCCGGTGGCAATGTCAATACCGTCTGTGTAAATCCAGCCGATGCTGATTTTGATCTGTCCCTATTCAGTGAGGACCTATTGATCGCCCGTCCTTTTTTAAATTCCGCACACTCCTTTTCCAACAGCGATGCTGCTTCCTCTGTCTCCGTCAATCTCCGAGAAAGTTCCTTTACCCTATTCTCGAGATACTCTTTTTGTGCTCTCAAATCTTCTGTTTTCTCAAGAAATTTGAAAAACTTTTCTTCTGTCCTTTTTTGGATTGCCGTCAAGGCTTGATCCGCTACTTCTAATGGTGACACAGCTCCTCCGGCGTTCGCCTGCCTCCAAAATTCCTGAGCTTCTTCCCTGCTCTTACTCGCTTCGAACTGGTCAACTATTGATTTCAATCTGTTCCTTATTTCCTCGTCTGGCGAAACCAAACTCACAATCTCTTGTCCTAGTCCCTCTAATTCAGAACTAAATGTATCTGCCCATTCGGTGACCAGACTCTTTATGTAGTCTGCGAAATTTTCCGCAAAATATTTGCCCTTGACGTACTCAACTGCGTGAGGCAGCAACAGCCCGTGATTATTGTTTTTCGCTTGCGGTAATACACGTTGTCCTTACGTAACCTGCCGTCTTTCTTAAAGTTACGGACCAGTTTTTCAATCGCTTCTCCAATTTGCTCCTGCCTCAGCAGTAATCCTTGCGCTTCCTTCGTCATATCCCAAATGCCAGAACAGATGGCGTATCCCATTTACAAATAAAAATCCAATAATTGTTAAAACTTGTTCCAATATTTTATTCTACCTTTCTATGATTCAAAACAGATTATTAAAAAAAATATTCTACCGTAAATTCTATCTTTATATACATATTCTGCTACACTTGTTTTCCATCACAAAGTTCCGCCGTGTACCGGCGTCTATTAAGTCCTTCCATCAATGCAAATGGGTCCTTGACATCCTCACAGATACTCCTTGTTTTCCTCACATGTATCCCCATATCCAATCACCAACTTTAATACTCCCAAAAATCCTCCCAATTCGCAAAAACCGAAATTAGATTTACAGGCAAAAAATGTCTTGATTCATTCCCGGAAATTTGAATCCATATTTAAAAATAAACCCGTAACGTATGCGCCACGTAATAATAGCATTTAAATGTTTTCTTCAACATTGCTACGCAAATTGTAGTTTTCGAACTACAAAAACTTTGAAACAACAACACATGTTGTCTGCACCTCTTCACCTAATACCCTAAACTCAAAATGCCAAATATTTAAATCAATCTTTATTTTGATTTCAAAACAATATAAATTGAATCGTATAAATGTCCCTACCGACAAACAAACACAAATCCCCTATCATAACCGTACGAACCCTATACCGTGGCAGGTTCTTTTCGAACCAAACCAACCGGTATACACAAGTTCGCTATTCAATAATGCAAAATCCGTGAATAAACAGACACGTTCCACATCCCCCGAGAATGCTGAAACAAAATGTATTAAAAAGTATGAGCTTATTCTCAGTGGAACAACCCTATACAACCTGACCGTAAGTAAAAAATTTTCTTTTGGATCGAGTTATTGTCCTGCATGACCGGCGCAAAGCGCTCACACGGCCACCGAAGAATCGTCGACAAAATTCACTTAAATACTAAAGTATCCTAATATAACTATACTCACCATTTTTGTTCCCTCCATTGAACTCCTTTGGGATGGTTATCCTGATGGTTTCCTGTTGGTGGATTCCCGCGTAGGAGTGCTCTTTTCCTGGCACTCGACGTTGGATCCTACCGGCTGCGCCAAAATATTGGGGTATTGTCCTTGTTTGACGGGGGACGTCCTTCTGCTGTGCGCGTGTATCTGAAAAGCCTAAATCACTCTTTGGAAAAATCACTACATTACACTTTTAGTTTTAAAATCACAAGCCTTTATTTCTTAGAATACTAACTCTTATATACTATTTACAATTCACAATTACAATACAAAAACTGACCTTTCTGGTGTTCCAGTTTCGCACCTGTTAATTGGTGTCAGTTGGTCAAGCCAACTGACCTACGCCATTCTGAAATGTTGATGGTGCATTCTAACTTTCAATGCCCTTCAGTGGCTCGACTGCAAAACTGTAGCACCCTAAAAGTTTACATAATAAATATTACATAAGTAATATTAATTCTAAATACTCGCACCCTAAAAATATGTGCTTTCTTAAGTAACTTTAACACATGCTAATCACACAGAATGTGCGGCATCTGTTAGGAGTCGATGATGTGAGACACTACGCGCAGGCAGCTTCATTCTAGCTCACCACACTATCTTAGACCTTGGCTTACAAAAAATCGGTTTCGCGTTGTCTAGAATACTAAGTTTTATTTTATTCCCATTCTAAGTACGTAGCTCTTTCGCAAAAACATTTTTAAATTTTCTTTTTATTTCTGCGATAATATCGTGATACTGGGCTAGAAAATATAATTTCGCAAGGCTCATACCGAATAGAGACATAAAATAGGTGGATTGCGCGTTTTGCTAATAATCAAACGAGTTTTCTCGGATACTTCCACTAAATTAACGTGTTTGCTGGTACAAATGTTTGCTAAATGTCCCAATCGTTTGCATTTTTAGCGCGAACTGTGTTTATATCTGCACTTGTCGCTCTCGTGCGTCTTCCACCAGCAATGCTTGCACTTCTTCGTTTTATCATTGTTGTTGTTGTTTAGATCACGCTGCAACGTTGATCGTTGATATCCGCCATTTTTAACATAACCTCGATTATTTTGCTTAAGGTAAACCTCACTTTCAACACGTTGCGCAAAAATGTTTGCTTCTGCTGCCATTGCCTTCATCAACGCCTTTTTCAATATTAAGTTCTCCTCTTCCTCACAGAGCCGTTCAAAAACTTTACCGTCCAAGCTCGTCACAAATTTGTTCAACACAAATGCATCTAATTGTGCACCAAATTTACAGGTTTTTGCCAGTTTTTAACGCAAGCAAACCAAACTGCTACTGACTCCTCGCGCGATTTCTTTGCGCCGAAAAGCGCTTGTCTTTCTCGAAAAATTATAACTGGTTGAGAATAGTGTCGCTGTAACACTAATCACACATAAATCTTTATATTTCATTGCTGCTAGCAGTACGGGGACGCACAAATCGTGAAGTAATCCGTATGGTTCAATACCAACCGCTTTCAGTAATACTGAGGATTCAATTTTGTCATCTTCACATGACGTTTCCACAAAATGTGAATCGAGCATTTCTTGCCAATTGCCGCAATTATCGACGGCTGGGCGAAATTCTCGAACTCCAGTTGCCAAAGCTGTTGCTGCAATAATGGTATCATTTCCTGCTCTTAGGCTAACTACAGAATCATCATTTGGCATTGTGATTTTTGCGCGATTATAATTTGAAAAAAAACTGTATATTAGTCCTTTATGGATTTCCAGAAAACTTCAGAATCTGAAATGTAACAAAAAATTTCTCTCTTATCCTCGTCGCCACTTTAATAACTTGAGTGCATATTAACTGAAGGTTCAACAGCAACTAACTTATTCACTTATGTATTCTTAAATCTAGTTTGAGATAAGTCTTATTGCGAGAAGTCGCTAGGTGGCGATTTACTTAAGGTGTAATTACATACGTATATATATATATATATATATATATATATATATATATATATATATATATATATATATAAATATATATATATATATATATATATATATATATATATATATATATATATATATATATATATATATATATATATATATATATATATAAATATACATATACAGATAAATTTACATATGTATGTGGCGACACCAATAACCCACCCAGTTTTCGGGTACGCCAGCGCAAGCAGGCACTAGTTCCGCGCGCCATCTATTGACACGCTGTCGCACAGCGTGTTTATGGGCAAGCGGAACTAGCCTGTGTTGCCTGCTGAACAACACACTTGTGAGCTGGTGTGAGCGTTTCGTGCAATCCAAAATAATCTCGGTTACTGGATTTAACCCAATTTCTGGAAACTTGACGAAACATATTTTATTATATATTTCGCATTGTTTGTATCATATATTTCATATTGTTTTTTACCAGCTATTATATTTACGATATAATAAATTCTTTCGCATTATTTTATTGGTGACGCTCGTTCGAGCACGCGCGAGCAGCCAAATTAGTGACCCCGAAGTGATACACGTATTCGACCCACCCAGAGTGGTATATAATATAACCAGCACACAACGCACATGATGCTCCACTCGCCAACAACCTCAGGACCGGCGCCGCCGGCACCACCGGAGCAGCCTCCGACTCAAGCACCGTATGCTTCGCACCTACAACTACCGCACGTGCATGCGCACGCACAGCTCGCTATGCCCACGCCATTGCTGCTACTGACACACCCACCGCCACATCGTGCAAGGGAACCTGGGGGACACGCCTCCTTTTCGTTGCCACCCACGATCGAGGCGGTGAACAGCTGCCGGCTCTGGAGGAGTAACCCCGATCTGTGGTTTTATCAGATCGTAGTCGCGTTCCAGGTCCACCATGTGCGCAACGACAACAGCCGTTACAATTTGGTAGTTGCGGCGCTTGACCCGGAGACAATTTCCGAGATTGCGGATGTACTCCGCACAGTGCCGCCCGCGGGAAGGTATGAGGCGCTGAAGGCAACCAAACTGAATCGCCTCACCGACTCGACGGCTCGACAGCTCCAGAAGCTACTCACCCAACCCAACAATTTTTATATACTGGAGTTCCATTCGGTTGCCGGAGAGGACCCTTTCTCTTTGGGAGCAGTCCCTTGCAGATCATGCGGATATACCGACGTGGGTGGCGATGGAGGAATTTCTCTCGAAACGGTTCCAAACTTTGGAGGCGGTCTCTGATGTCTGCCAGACGGATCACGCGCGGGAGTCTGGGGGAATCGCTCAACACCACTCCGTAATAGCCACGTGCAGGCTCATCAGGCGAGGGTCAATCCGGAAGGGTGTAAGATATGTACACTACCAGGCCATCGGGTCTCCCACTGCTCTACTTTCATCAACGCTGATGTATCAGAGCGATGGGGATGGGTAAATCGCTTCCACTTGTGCGTGAATTGTTTGAAGGGGGATCATCGTGTGTCAAATTGCACGAGTAAATACCGATGTTTTACGTGTCAAGAGCGGCACCATACTCTGCTGCACCGTGAGCCGCTCCCGAACCGGAGCATAAGAGCCCCACCACGCACGACGCCGCCTCGAGACAGACGATCATCCAACGGACGCAATGCGGCCACCACGTTGGCTCAACCTGTTACACCTTCCTTCGCCCACGCTGCACAGGTGGTATCCGCTATAGTCCAGGGACGATCCGGTCCATATCGAGCTCGAGGTCGGCTACCCAAACGTGTGCTTTTAGGTACCGCCATTATCCACGTATGGTATCAGGGAGTCAATTACATGGCCCGTGCATTGATCGACCCTGGGTCGGAAGGGTCTTTCATCTCAGATCAGCTCCAACGACGCCTGCGACTCCCTACGCGTACCGTGCATGCCCAAGTGTCCGGGGTGAGCAATGTGGTGGCAGCTAACGTGACAAAAGCGTGCGATTTAATGTTAGGGTCACCTCTTGACAGTACTGTGCGGCTCCCGGTGTCAGCATTAGTACTGCCCACCTTGACCAGCGAATTACCACGACTAGGGGTATCAACGCAACAATATGCCCAATTGGCCGGCTTACAACTGGCTGATCCAAGCCTTTCAACCTCTTCACAAGTTGACATTCTGATAGGGGGTGATTTATACCCGATGGTGATGCTTGATGGGTTGAAGCGTGACGTTATTGGGTCATTAATTGCACAGGAAACTGTATTTGGGTGGATCCTCACAGGACCCATGCCTGAGAACTCGACACAGACATTCTGCGCCAGAGTACAAGTTGAAACTGGCCACCCGGTCGAAGAGCTCTTGCAGAGATTCTGGGAGGTGGAGGAACCACCTAGGGAGAGACGTTTGTCGCCCGGTGATCAGGCTTGCCTGGATTTGTATTCCCGGACCACTTACAGGGAGACTTCTGGGCGGTATGTAGTAGAACTACCGTTCAAATCAAGGCACCTACCTGAGGAGTCGCTTGGGGCTTCTCGACACATTGCGTTAAAGCAGTTCGAGCGCAATGAAGGTAGGTTACTTCGTAACCCTGAGCAGAAAGACCAATACGACTCCGTGGTACAGGAGTACTTGACTCTTGATCATATGGTCAAGGTCCCGCCTCCACCTTCAGGCGCTCTTGCTCATTATTATTTGCCTCATCATGCGGTAATGAAACCCGAGAGTACGTCCACCAAGCTGCGAGTGGTGTTCAATGCGTCTCAAGCAACCACCAGCAAACTCAGTTTGAATGATGTCTTATATACGGGTCCCACCTTGCAGGCTGACTTGACACAACTTATCGTGCGATGGCGAATGTTTCAGTTCGTCTTTAATGGGGATCTGCAAAAGATGTATCGGCAGATTAGAGTAGCTCCAAAGCACACCCCGTACCAGCGAATTGTTTTTAGGGCCTCTCCTGCAGCACCAGTCTCCGATTATGAGTTACAAACGGTTACCTTCGGAGTCAACTGCGCACCTTACTTAGCGATTAGGACATTGGAACAGCTCGCGACGGATGTCGAGGAGGACCTACCCCTAGCAGCCCGGGTATTGCGTGAATGTATGTACGTGGACGACGCCTTGGTCGGCACACATGATATAAAAGCAGCAATACAGACTCGAGATGAGTTGATCCGTGCACTCGACGCTGCCGGCTTTTCCATGCGAAAGTGGACAGCTAATACGGAAGCCATTCTCTCCTCTTTGCCTCCGGACCACTTACTCCGAGACGATTTTTTGAAGCTGGATGAAGCGAGTTTAACTAAGACACTAGAAATTCGGTGGAATGCAAAGACTGATCATTTCTACTTTCATCTCCAGCCCATTTGCTTCGACCCACGAGCCACCAAACGCAAGGTGCTATCGATTATAGCTCAACTGTTTGATCCAGCCGGATGGCTGGCACCTGTGGTGATCGTGGCGAAGATCTTGATGCAACAAATTTGGGGGGGACAAAACTGACTGGGACGAATCGTTGACCCTCGCTTCATCCAGTCGTTGGAGAGAATTTTTAGGGGCATATGACGACATCTCGCAGATTCGAATTCCGCGTTGGGTGGGGTCTGCACCGGATGTAGATATCCAGTTCCATGCGTTTTGCGATGCTTCGCAAGCGGCATACGCCGCCGCGCTGTATGTGCGATGCCAGTGCGGCGATGCGGTCACGTCCCACTTATTAGTGGCTAAGTCGCGGGTAGCACCTCTTAAGACGTTGTCCTTACCTCGCTTAGAACTCTGTGGCGCGGTATTGTTATCCGAGTTGGTGGCGGCACTTCAGACAAGGGTGGGAGTCACCTCCGGCAACTTGTTTTGTTGGACGGATTCGACCATAATTTTGGCTTGGCTCCAGAAGTCCCCGCATACATGGAGAACCTTCGTAGCTAATCGGGTTACCACCATTTCAAGTAAAGTAGGTGTAGAATGTTGGAGACATGTCAGGTCTGCGGACAATCCGGCTGATCTTGCCAGTCGGGGGGTAACTCCAGCAGCACTTGTTCATAGTCATTTATGGTGGAATGGTCCGGGATGGCTTACCCACGACTCAAATTCCTGGCCTCAGCCTTCGAAAATCGCTAGTCCGGACGCCCTGGAGGAACAGCGCAACGTTACTTCTCATACAATCCAGGTCAAAAAGCATGATGACTTGATGCTGCGTTTCTCGTCGTTGCCGCGAGCTCTGCGGGTTGTGTGCTATATCCTGCGCTTTTCTAACCACGCTAGGCGAAAGCTACGTGACCACGCCCCACCCCCGGGGTCGCCTATCACGACTGCAGAGATTGTTGCCGCTACACTTCTCGTAACGACCATAACGCAGCAGATGTACTACCCCGAGGAGTATGGATGCCTGCAGAACGGGCAACCCATTTCCAGCTCGAGTTCTCTGCTCACCTTGAACCCCTTCCTTCACTCCGATGGGTCGATTCGAGTGAATGGACGCCTAGCGCATTCCACTCAGATCCCGTTCTCCGAACGGCACCCACAAATTTTGCCGTACCACGGACAGTTTACACGACTGCTCGTTGAGTTCATCCATCAAATCTCTTTGCATGGGGGAAATCAGCTTATGCTTCGGCTCCTTCGAACTCAATATTGGGTTCCACGCGCAAAAGTTTTAGTCAAAGGTACCATTTTACGGTGTAAAACTTGCCTGGTAGAAAAGAAACGTAGATTGAGCCAGATCATGGCGCCTTTGCCCCCTGAACGCACCACCCTGTCTCGTCCTTTCGCCACCGCGGGGGTGGATTTTGCGGGTCCCTTTGAAATTAAAACGTTTCAAGGGCGGGGGTATAAAATGACAAAAGGCTACGTGTGCATTTTTGTGTGTTTCGCCACCAAGGCCGCCCATTTAGAAGCTACCACGGATTTAACTACCCAGGCTTTTTTAGCCGCCCTGGCTAGATTCATTGGGCGACGGGGGTGCCCAGCTAACATTTATTCCGACAATGGAAAGAATTTTGTGGAAGCAGAAAAGGTAGTGCGCATGGAGTTCGCACGTGTGATTCGAGAAGCTAAGGATCAGGCGACCACGCAGCATTGGTTTCACCAATTGAAATGGCATTTTATTCCTCCAAACGCTCCCCATATGGGAGGACTGTGGGAAGCCGCAGTAAAGAGCTTCAAACACCATTTCAAACGAGTGGGTGGGCAGATCCGGTATACGTATGAGGAGTTAGCAACGGTACTAGCCCGCGTCGAGGCATGCCTGAATTCTCGACCGATTAGCGCACTTAGTGACGATCCCGACGACCTCCAACCACTTACACCAGGGCACTTTCTAGTAGGGGGACCACTTCTTGCACCAGCCGTCTCGGAGGAGACAACCCCTTTTCTTTCTATTCTTAATCGATGGCGTAGGCTTCAAGTTCTCTCCCAGCAGTTCTCAGTACGTTGGAAACATGAGTATCTTCTGGAGTGCCAGCGCAGGACAAAGTGGAAGACTATCCAAGATAATGCAGCTAACGGAGATCTGGTGGTACTGCAGGATGACCACGTTCCACCAAACGAATGGCGATTGGGAAGGATCACTGAGGTTCACCCGGACTCAGACGGCAGAGTGCGAGTCGCGAAAGTGCGGACAGCACGCGGAACCGTTACGAGGCCCGACACCAAGATGGTTCTACTCCCTCGAGCGGGAGTGCAGGCTGAGTAATCCCGGCATACGGTCTTTTGGTCGTTTCCGTAGCTAGTCCCATTCTTTGTAGCCTCTAGTTTGTAGCCTTTCCTGTTTGTATGTATACCTCGGTTCTTCCATGGAATCACTAGCCTTCCTCGTAAAACGGTAGCAGTAGATCTCGCCTGGCTATGCTACGGGATAGAATTGTAGTACTCTACGTAGTCTTGAAGAAGTTATATTTCCTACCAGTAGCATCCTAATCTCTATTACTAGCCTTCTCGTAAGCACATGCCTAATTATAAAATTTGATTTTCCACAGAACTTCCCATCGTGCCGAGCTGACTGGCGTGGAAGACGCTACATCGGGCCGTGCCTTACCTGTGCTCCGAGGGTACAGTTGGTGTTCCCAGCCCCCGTGATGCTACAGGGGTCTGCAACACACCGCACTCCGGGAGCAGTGGCGCCGTCTCGCGCCCACGATGACCAGCTTGAGTCCACCACTACAGCGGCAGTTTCGCCATCGCGCCCCCGAGCCCGGTCGGCACCACCTGCCGCGCGTTCGCGACCGACGGGGCCGATGAGCGTCCGCCGCCTTCTCAATCAGGGGTCCACGCCAGGGAGCGTTGCACCACGGACGCCCCATCCGATGTTCCGCGCCGCAGTGGAGGCTGCGCCATCTCACGCCCCAGTGGGGGCTGCTACATTTCGTGCCCCACTGGTGGCTGCGACAGCCCAAACACCAGCGGCAGTCGTGCACCCGACAGCAGCTCCACAACGCCCGTGCGAGATGTGCAAGCGCTGGGGGCACACCATCGCAGTGTGCAGGGCGTTCCTGTCCTTGTCCTCGCGACGCAGGAGAGACGCGGCCGCAAAGCGGAAACTATGTTTCGTGTGCCTGGGGGTGAAACACTTCACCCACAGCTGCGAACAGCCGGGGTGCTCCCGGTGCCACCGGCGGCATCATCACCTCTTGCATTGAGGGGTGCATCAGGATGGGAGCCGGCGGGAATATGTCGTCATCTCTCTTGCAATACTGCGAGGGGGCGCCATGTTCGCGCCGGAGCCCTCCTGACAACGGCTGCTGCCTGCGCACAGTCACCATGCAACTCTGAGCGGGGCTCAGTGCGGAGAGAATTCCCCTCATTGGGTCCCGCCAAAGTTGTGTGGCAGGCCGCAGCCATCTTTATTTTGGTGAGAGTGCTGACACAGGCAGCGGAGGAGAGCTGGTCGGCAATACTGCGTGCCGACAGCATTATGATCTGTGCGCTCAACCAAGAAGGAGGTGCGAAATTTATTCTACAATATAAGTGTTTTCAAATTGTTCTGAAGAAAATTTGTTTGCTAATTAAAATATAATAAATCAGCAATTATAATTATTACGATATAAAAATTTTAGCTTTTTACATATAAGCAAAGTGGTAAGAAATATAAAAAAGTAAAATATAGAAACTAAAGTAAAAAAAAAAAAGATAAAAAACTACATATGGAGTCCGAACGGGAAAATGGTCTCCGCAACAGAGCCAATTGTTGGAGACGCTGAAAGCGGCGAATCTACGCATCAACTTGGACAAATGCCAACTCGGTGTTCAGGAAGTTACATTCGCTGGGTGTCGGGTCTCGAAAGAGGGGTTTAGGCCCCCGCGCCCAAATATCGAGGCAATCGACGCTTTTCCAAGCCCGACAGACTCTACCCAGCTGAGACGTTTCCTGGGTATGCTTAATTATTACCGCAGGTGTATACCGCACGCTGCGGAACTACAGGCCCCGCTTAACGAACTTCTGAGGAACCTCACGAAGAAAAAGGTGGCAATTAGCTGGACGACGCAAACGGAGCAGGCATTCCAGCAGTGCAAGGCGAGTATCGCAGCGGCAACAGATTCAGCTTTCCTCTCGCCTACCGCGCCAAATCAATCTCTACACCGACGCTTCGAGCACCGCCATCGAAGCGGCACTCAACCAAGAGCAACCCGATGGGCCCTGGAAGCCTCTGGGGTTCTTCTCTAGGAAGCTCAATCCCCCAGAAACTCGCTACAGCGCCTACGACAGGGAGTTGCTCGCGGCGTATGTCGCCGTCAGACTCTTCAGGAGGATCTTGGAGGCACACGTCTTCACTATACACACAAACCACAAGCCGCTCGTCTTCGCTGCATACCAACGCTCGGACAAGGTAACGCCGAGGTAGAGCTGGCACCTGGACGACGTCCTCCAATTCAACTCACGATTTGTGTACGTTGGGGAAAACGTTGTGGCAGACGCACTTTCACGAACCTGTGCGGTCTCGATGCCTTCAATCTATCAATTATTTCATATTCTTTTTTACCATATATTATATTTACGATTTATATATATATATATATATATATATATATATATATATATATATATATATATATATATATATATATATATATATATATATATATATATATATATATACGAGGTGTGATCAAAAAATAATGTGTGATCTAAAATAAAGTATTTATTTATTCATCAACAACTATCTTGTCCCCTTCGAAGTAATTCCCCTCAGATATAATACACTTATGCCAGCGTGTTTTCCAATCCTCGAAACATTTCTGAAACGCTTTTTTTGGTATCGCCAACAGCTCCTGTTTCGATTTTTCTTTTATCTCCTCAATCGTAGCAAAACGCTTTCCTTTCATCGGTGTCTTCAGTTTTGGAAAGAGGAATAAGTCAGCGGGGGCCAAGTCCTGTGAATACGGTGGTTGAGGCATGATAACTGTTTTGTTTTTAGCCAAAAACAGCTCCTGAGCGATGTCCATGCGACGTTGTTTTTGCTCAAAATTTAGCAATTTTGGAACAATCTTCGCTGCCGCAAGTTTCATGTCTAAAACATCTGTAAAAATTGCTTGGCGTGAGCCGAACGATATGCCAACATCATCAGCAACCTCTCTGATAGTGATTCGACGATTATCCAAAATCATTTTCTTCACTGCGTCAATGTTTTCATCGGTTGTTGACGTGCTCGGGCGACCAGGACGAGCATCGTCATTGACATCTTCTCGGCCTTCCTTAAACCGGTTATACCACAATTGAACTTGTGTTCTGCTCATAGTAGACTCGCCAAAGGCCACAGTCAACATTTGAAATGTCCTTGCGCATTTAATTTCATTTTTTACACAAAACTGAATACAGTTTCTTTGATCCATTTTTTCGAATAGTACAAAATTGAAGAGCACACCAAAACACGACTAACCTTTTTATCTGACAAAAACAAACTGACAATCCAAAATGGTTGGTATTGCCAATATATGCGTATATTGAAACATGATTGCATACTTTTAGGATCCCTTCTGGAGTATGAGAATGAGTGCACCACCCTGAGAGTGTAAGTCAAGACACGAACTATTCGTATAAAAGTTTACTTAAGAACACCCTGTCGGTGGTGTAAAATAATGAAGGCTTCCTTTGAGGCGTATATCAAGTTCTAGAAAGATCTAGAAAAATCTAGAAACTTCTAGTGTATTGTAGAAGTTTCCACCTCAACCATTCGAAACTATAGAAAGCACAAGACTGTGCAAAGTCGAGGAAATTCGAACAGAGATCGTAACAGTGTATACATCGTGCATTCAAATTGAAGCAGCAGTATTTGTAATTGTGAAATTCATTAATAAATAAAGTGATGAAATTACTTATTAAATAAAGTGATTCATGAATTGTGAAACAAAGTACAAATTGTAATGAAGTAAACATTTAGCCTAATATTAAATGTGTAAATAGCAATAATTAAATAAAGTTAGTTATTTTAATTTAACCAACGATTGTTTGATTACTACATGATTCAGTGGTACGAATCCGAGTACCGAGAGTTAGAGTAAATTGTCAGGAGGGCAATTTCGTAACAGAATAAATTGTCAAGAGGGCAATTTCGTAACAATATATATACATATACATATACAAACACATAAATGTATACATATACATATGCGTATACACATTCAATACATATACATATAAATATTTATATACATATACTCATGCATATATATATATATATATATATATATATATATATATATATATATATATATATATATATATATATATATATCTATATGTATACTTATATGTATTTGTATATGTATTCGTATATGCATACGTATTTGTATTTGCATCTGTATATGTATATGTATATGTATATGTATGCGTTTAAGTATTTAATTGTATATGGATACGTTTATACGAGTATATATATGTGGGATTTGATACCACGAAATAAAACACAGCTAGTAAGAAGATTAAAATAAATATTTAAATATGCGATAATATTAATACGTTAATGCATACACCAATAACACACGTCTGACCGCTTGGACATCAACTAAACGACTGCGCATGCTTATTGATTGTAGTGCGTTTGGTGTGGTTGTATCGCCGAATGGTGATGCCAGTCGCTATTACTCGCATTACCACACTCGGCCATCCTTCATAACATCCGACCCGGATTTGTCTATCATCTGGAGTCCGGCTTATAACTATAATCCATGGCTTCATGTGATCTGCACTCGTAGATGTTTTTCCTGGTCCGTCGTGTTCGCCAACTTTCCTCACCTCATATCTATTATTGCCCTTATATGCAATAATTTCATAAGGTTCATGGTACTTTGGTCGCAATTACATTCCAACGCCAAATTGAGTATGAGCGATGCACACAAGATCGTCTACTTTATATTGCTTTGGCGCTTTCCGCTTCGCATCGATTGTTCTTTTGTTCTCATTTTGGTCGGATGTGATTTGCTGTTTTGCTTTGCTTCGTAATTCTTCTCGGTCGCGATTGAATTTAGCTGCTACCTCAGCGTCAATAATTTCGGCAATGAGCATGTCATCTTTCGTCTTCATCGGTACTCCAACCATCAATTGAAACGGTGAATTATTTATTGATCGCTGAGTTGTTTTATTTAAGTACTGTTGAACTGCGCTGACATACTGATACCATTTCTCCGGATCGTCTATGGACAATTTTGAAAGAACCGAAATTATGGTTCTGTGGACACGTTCGACTTGCCCATTTCCTCTCGGAACCCCTGTTGCCGTTAAAACTGAATCGATGTTTTCGGATCTGCAATGTTCTTGAAATGCGTCTGCCGTGAATGCCGTTCCTCTATCTGAAATGATACGCCTCGGATTTCCGAAAATATTTGTTACTATTTTCAATTTACCAACTGTTTCCAATGCGGCAGTAGATTTAGTAGGAAAAATCCAAACAAACTTAGTGAACGAATCCACTATTGTCAACAGATATTTGTAATTTTTATTTGTTGATGGCATTGGCATGGTCCTACGTGATCCATATGCCATGTGTCCAACGGCGCGTCTCCTTTTGGTATCGGATGAAGAAATCCCTCTTTTTTACCAGCTTTTCTCTCGGTTAGTATGCATGGTACACAATTCTGCACAACACTGTTTATCATCGTTTTCAGATTTGTGACGTAAAACTCCTTTTTGATCACGTCTTCCATCTTTTTATGCTTGAAATGTCCCTGCTCATGCGCTTTACTGACAATTCCGTGCTGCATTGCTGCGGGTATAACAATGACGACATTACCATTAAACTCCTTACAGAGCAACCCGTTTTGCATAACATAATTGTCATAACTTCGTTCACGCAGCACATCGATAATGGCCCGTATGTTTTCGTCGTTTGCTTGAGCGGCTTTGATTCTGCTAAGCATGCTCGCTTCTTGTATTAAATGCATTCGACTCAATGAATCTACATGTTTCATCCTGTCGCCTACACGATGTACCACCTCACAATCATATTCCTGCAGTGCTAATGCCCAACGAGAAATTTTCGGCACATCTTTCTTTTTCATCGTCGCTTCAAAGGCCTTGCAGTCAGTCACAATTTTGAATCGATGCCCGAGCAGATACACGCGCAATTTTTGTACTGCCCTGATTACCGCGAGCACTTCCAATTCATAGCTGTGATAATTTTGTTCGGCTTCTGTTGTTTTAATGCTGATATATCGAACTGGATGCAATTTCCCATCATCATAATCACGCTGCAGCAGTATTGCTCCGAATGCCCATTTGGATGCGTCTGTATGTAATTCGGTTTCAGCGCCGTGCCGAAAGATTGTCAATACTGGTCGTTCTGATATACAATATTTAAGCGTTTGGAATGCACGACGCTGTGTTTCACCGAACTCGAATTTGGCATTCTTTCGCAACAAATCACTCAATGGTCGCGCTCTCATTGCAAAATTCTGGATAAATTTACGGAAGTATCCAGCTAAGCCGAGAAATCGCTGTACTTGCTTCTCTGTTTTCGGCTCTGGAAACTGCCGAACGTCTTTCGTCTTCAACGTTGATGGTTTGATGTGGCCATTCTCTACTTCGTATCCCAAGAAATCGATTTTCTTCTGTAGTAATTGGCACTTCTTCCATTTGATATTCAAATTGTATTCAGCCGTGACATTTAGAACTATTCGCAACCGGCGCACCGCTTCCTCTTCGTTGTCTGCAATGATGATCAAATCGTCCATGTAAATTAATAGAATACCTTTGAGCATCAACGGCTTGAATATCGTGTTAATAAATCGCTGGAAGGCAGCCGGGCTAACGCACAACCCAAATGGTACTTTAAGAAATTCGAATTGGCCAGCTGGTGTAACAAACGATGCATACTTTCGGCTGCCTTCATCGACCGACACATGGAAAAACCCATTTGCCACGTCGAGTGTACTGAACATTTTACTCTTCTGTAGCAAGTCGATTTGTTCTTCTATTATCGGCATAGGGTATTTGTCCTTCACAACTTTCTTATTGAGCAGCCGATAGTCAACACACAATCTCTTTGACCCGTCTTTTTTCTTTACCAGAACAATTGGACTGGCGTGTTCAGAAACACTTGGACGAATAATTCCATGCGCTAACCATTCATTTGTTTGTTTTTCCACTTCAAATTTTTCACATTGTGGCAATCGTCGTACTCGTTGCGACACTGGAATCTCGTCTGTCAACACAATTTTCAAACTCACTGGCGCTTCTTTAATTGGTCGTGGTTTATATTCGTCTATCAGTTGTTTTACTTCTGCTTGAATTGAATTTCATCGTATGTGTGAAATGTCTGGCTGCATATTTTCTTCGTCTGAAATAAACACAAATTTCTCTTTTTGAATCATTTCTACAGTCGTTACATCGGTGGTAGATTTTATTGCGTCTGTCATCCATACTCCGTCGCCAGAGAAAAAACAGTTGCTTGCTTTGTTAAATTTGTACCGATTATCACATCTACATTCATACTATCGTTTGGCATGATATGGCACTGACCGATCAACTCGCATTCGTCTGCTCTCACTGTAACATTGAATACTCCAATTGTCTTTGTGTGTGTTAAACCGATACCACACACCACCATACCCGTTGCTGAATATGCACCGAAACCATGTGAGTGAAATACATCTTTCCGAATCGTTGCAATTTGGCTGCCGCTATCTATTAATGCTTCCATTTCTATCCCGTTAATATTAACAGCTTTGTAAGAATTTTTGCATTCCATCACATTAATGCCGCCACTTGTCTTGGCGCCATGTCTCTCGCGTTTGCATGCAATTGATTTATGGCCGAACTCATTGCATTTGAAGCATTTAGGTCCTCGATTCTTGTCTGGATGCCATCAATGATATAAATTGTCTGAAAAATGTGATTTGTCGCCACACCTCTTTCGATTCTACTTACTGCGTTATTAAATTCGCTCCTTTCGTTCGCTCTTCTTGGTTCGGTTTTGGACTGTATCTGCTCAAACGTTTTCAGTTTCTCTTTTAGTTCTGCGATAGACTTTGCTTCATAAAGGAACGTCTTGCTGTGTGGAGATCCCGCTATGCCATCAATGATATAAATCATAATTGCACACACCTCAAGATTTGCCTGTGCTGCTATATCCAACATCGTATAGACATATTGTCTGTATGTTTCATTCGGCTTCTTTTTCCGTTCGCACAGCATTCGATGTACAGTGGCACTATTTACCGCTGATTTAAACTCTTGTTTTAGGTCCGCTGCGAGCGCCGTATACGATTTTGCTTTGGATTCGTGTTCCATATACAGCTTACCTGTAACCTGTGAAGCTGTACCTTTAAGTAATCGCTTCGCATACATCAGCTTTTGTAGCTCCGACCATTGTAGCAAATCGGCTGTTTGTTGAAATTCATCTATCCAATCGTTTATGCTGCGTCCATCGTCGTCAGAAAATTTGTGTAGCGATTCATCAATATCGCGAAACGTAAACTCTGGCCGATTTCGTTGCATCGTTTGCTCCAACATTTGATTGTCCAATTCGTTTGAGGGTGCCATTTGGGGTGCAGTAGTACTAGGTGTTATTTGCATGGCACGCAGACGCTCTAATTCCTCGTTCACTCGCTGTTCAAATATTCTACCAGTTTCCTCTTTCATTCTCCTCTGCGTTTCTCGCATCACTTTTTCCTCTTCTTCTCGCATCATTCTCTGTTCTGCTTCTTTTTGAATTTCCTCGTCTTTTTCTCTCTTTCGTCGTTCTGCTTCTTGTTTGATTTTCTCGTCTTCTTCTCTCTTTCGTCGCCCTGCTTCTTCTTTAATTTCCTCGTCTTCTTCTTTACGTCTTCATGTTTCTTCCCCCTGCATCCTTTCCTTTCTTTCTTTCTCATACATTTTCACTCGCCAGGCCAATGTCGTTTTATCGCCCTTCACGGACAGACTGTATTGGCGGCATACTTCCTGTAAATCTTCCAACGATGATGTGTTCCAATCCATATTTAATTACTTTATTGTTTATTCTTATACACAAATCACTTTAATAGTTAATAGATTAGTCTTCTTAAATTAGGTTGAGCCCCCAAATGTGGGATTTGATACCACGAAATAAAACACAGCTAGTAAGAAGATTAAAATAAATATTTAATAATGCGATAATATTAATACTTTAATGCGCACACCAATAACACACGTCTGACCGCTTGGACATCAACTAAATGACTGCGCATGCTTATTGATTGTAGTGCATTTGGTGTGGTTGTATCGCCGAATGGTGATGCCAGTCGCTATCACTCTCATTACCACATATATATACATATACATATACGAGGTGTGATCAAAAAAGAACCGTTATTGTGTGATCAAAAAATAAAGTATTTATTTATTCATTAACAACTATCTTGTCCCCTTTAAAGTAAGTCTCCTCAGATATAATACACTTATGCCAGCATTTTTTCCAATCCTCGAAACACTTCTGAAACGCTTTTTTTGGTATCGCCTACAGCTCCTGTTTCGATTTTTCTTTTATCTCCTCAATCGTAGCAAAACGCTTTCCTTTCATCGGTGTCTTCAGTTTTGGAAAGAGGAAAAAGTCAGCGGGGGCCAAGTCCGGTGAATACGGTGGTTGAGGCATGATAGCGGTTTTGTTTTTGGCCAAAAACAGCTCCTGAGCGATGTCCATGCGACATTGTTTTTGCTCAAAATTTAGCAACTTTGGAACAATCTTCGTTTCATACCTAAAACATCCGTAAAAATTGCTTGGCATGAGCCGAACGATATGCCAACATCATCAGCAACCTCTCTGATAGTGATTCGACGATTATCCAAACTCATTTTCTTCACTGCGTCAATGTTTTCATCGGTTGTTGACGTGCTCGGGCGACCAGGACGAGCATCGTCATTGACATCTTCTCGGCTTTCCTTAAACCGGTTATACTCATAGTAGACTCGCCAAAGGCCACAGTCAACATTTCAAATGTCCTTGCGCATTTAATTTCATTTTTTTACACATAACTGAATACAGTTTCTTTGAACCATTTTTTTCGAATAGTACAAAATCGAAGAGCACACCAAAACACGACTAACCTTTTTATCTGTCAAAAACAAACTGACAATCCAAAATGGTTGGTATTACCTACATATATAACAGACATGTGTACCAACATAAAAAAAAAAAATGCGAACGTCGAACATACGTAACTCACGAAAAGATGAAAATAACGGTTATCTTTTGATCACACCGTATATGTTCTTTTAGAGTTCTAACTTTGAACTGACTTTATTAAATCATTGCTTGCGTTTTTATACAAAACTAAAATGTCAAAATCCATAGCATATAATCAGCAATACTGTAGTTCGGTGCAAGTTGCACAGCATATTTGCTAGAGGAGCATGTTATCATAACACTAAAAGCAACACACAAACGTGTCGAATTGATGATTACAATACCAAAGACCAACGCCGAATAACCCACTGGAAAGCTATGATATTGATGGATTTGCTTTTTGTTTGGAAGATCGCTGATTTCGCGTGCTTCAAGAATTTCTTGCAGCCTTGTCAATTCCTTTAGTATTTAATTGTATATGTATACGTATATACGAGTATATATATGTGGGATTTGATACCACGAAATAAAACACAGCTAGTAAGAAGATTAAAATAAATATTTAAATATGCGATAATATTAATACGTTAATGCATACACCAATAACACACGTCTGTCCGCTTGGACATCATCTAAACGACTGCGCATGCTTATTGATTGTAGTGCGTTTGGTGTGGTTGTATCGCCGAATGGTGATGCCAGTCGCTATCACTCGCATTACCACATTCGGCCATCCTTCATAACATCCGACCCGGATGTGTCTATCATCTGGAGTCCGGCTTATAACTATAATCCATGGCTTCATGTGATCTGCACTCGTAGATGTTTTTCCTGGTCCGTCGTGTTCGCCAACTTTCCTCACCTCATATCTATCATTGCCCTTATATGCAATAATTTCATAAGGTTCATGGTACTTTGGTCGCAATTACATTCCAACGCCAAATTGAGTATGAGCGATGCACACAAGATCGTCTACTTTATATTGCTTTGGCGCTTTCCGCTTCGCATCGATTGTTCTTTTGTTCTCATTTTGGTCGGATGTGATTTGCTGTTTTGCTTTGCTTCGTAATTCTTCTCGGTCGCGATTGAATTTAGCTGCTACCTCAGCGTCAATAATTTCGGCAATGAGCATGTCATCTTTCGTCTTCATCGGTACATCCGGATCGTCTATGGACAATTTTGAAAGAACCGAAATTATGGTTCTGTGGACACGTTCGACTTGCCCATTTCCTCTCGGAACCCCTGTTGCCGTTAAAACTGAATCGATGTTTTCGGATCTGCAATGTTCTTGAAATGCGTCTGCCGTGAATGCCGTTCCTCTATCTGAAATGATACGCCTCGGATTTCCGAAAATATTTGTTACTATTTTCAATTTACCAAGTGTTTCCAATGCGGCAGTAGATTTAGTAGGAAAAATCCAAACAAACTTAGTGAACGAATCCACTATTGTCAACAGATATTTGTAATTTTTATTTGTTGATGGCATTGGCATGGTCCTACGTGATCCATATGCCATGTGTCCAACGGCGCGTCTCCTTTTGGTATCGGATGAAGAAATCCCTCTTTTTTACCAGCTTTTCTCTCGGTTAGTATGCATGGTACACAATTCTGCACAACACTGTTTATCATCGTTTTCAGATTTGTGACGTAAAACTCATTTTTGATCACGTCTTCCATCTTTTTATGCTTGAAATGTCCCTGCTCATGCGCTTTACTGACAATTCCGTGCTGCATTGCTGCGGGTATAACAATGACGACATTACCATTAAACTCCTTACAGAGCAACCCGTTTTGCATAACATAATTGTAATAACTTCGTTCACGCAGCACATCGATAATGGCCCGTATGTTTTCGTCGTTTGCTTGAGCGGTTTTGATTCTGCTAAGCATGCTCGCTTCTTGTATTAAATGCATTCGACTCAATGAATCTACATGTTTCATCCTGTCGCCTACACGATGTACCACCTCACAATCATATTCCTGCAGTGCTAATGCCCAACGAGAAATTTTTGGCACATCTTTCTTTTTCATCGTCGCTTCAAAGGCCTTGCAGTCAGTCACAATTTTGAATCGATGCCCGAGCAGATACACGCGCAATTTTTGTACTGCCCTGATTACCGCGAGCACTTCCAATTCATAGCTGTGATAATTTTGTTCGGCTTCTGTTGTTTTAATGCTGATATATCGAACTGGATGCAATTTCCCATCATCATAATCACGCTGCAGCAGTATTGCTCCGAATGCCCATTTGGATGCGTCTGTATGTAATTCGGTTTCAGCGCCGTGCCGAAAGATTGTCAATACTGGTCGTTCTGATATACAATATTTAAGCGTTTGGAATGCACGACGCTGTGTTTCACCGAACTCGAATTTGGCATTCTTTCGCAACAAATCACTCAATGGACGCGCTCTCATTGCAAAATTCTGGATAAATTTACGGAAGTATCCAGCTAAGCCGAGAAATCGCTGTACTTGCTTCTCTGTTTTCGGCTCTGGAAACTGCCGAACGTCTTTCGTCTTCAACGGTGATGGTTTGATGTGGCCATTCTCTACTTCGTATCCCAAGAAATCGATTTTCTTCTGTAGTAATTGGCACTTCTTCCATTTGATATTGAAATTGTATTCAGCCGTGACATTTAGAACTATTCGCAACCGGCGCACCGCTTCCTCTTCGTTGTCTGCAATGATGATCAAATCGTCCATGTAAATTAATAGAATACCTTTGAGCATCAACGGCTTGAATATCGTGTTAATAAATCGCTGGAAGGCAGCCGGGCTAACGCACAACCCAAATGGTACTTTAAGAAATTCGAATTGGCCAGCTGGTGTAACAAACGATGTATACTTTCGGCTGCCTTCATCGACCGACACATGGAAAAACCCATTTGCCACGTCGAGTGTACTGAACACTTTACTCTTCTGTAGCAAGTCGATTTGTTCTTCTATTATCGTCATAGGGTATTTGTCCTTCACAACTTTCTTATTGAGCAGCCGATAGTCAACACACAATCTCTTTGACCCGTCTTTTTTCTTTACCAGAACAATTGGACTGGCGTATTCAGAAACACTTGGACGAATAATTCCATCCGCTAACCATTCATTTGTTTGTTTTTCCACTTCAAATTTTTCACATTGTGGCAATCGTCGTACTCGTTGCGCCAATGGAATCTCGTCTGTCACCACAATTTTCAAACTCACTGGCGCTTTTTTAATTGGTCGTGGTTTATATTCGTCTATCAGTTGCTTTACTTCTGCTTGAATTGAATTGCATCGTATGTGTGAAATGTCTGGCTGCATATTTTCTTCGTCTGAAATAAACACAAATTTCTCTTTTTGAATCATTTCTACAGTCGTTACATCGGTGGTAGATTTTATTGCGTCTGTCATCCATACTCCGTCGCCAGAGAAAAAACAGTTGCTTGCTTTGTTAAATTTGTACCGATTATCACATCTACATTCATACTATCGTTTGGCATGATATGGCACTGACCGATCAACTCGCATTCGTCTGCTCTCACTGTAACATTGAATACTCCAATTGCCTTTGTGTGTGTTAAACCGATACCACACACCACCATACCCGTTGCTGAATATGCACCGAAACCATGTGAGTGAGTGAAATACATCTTTCCGAATCGTTGCAATTTGGCTGCCGCTATCTATTAATGCTTCCATTTCTATCCCGTTAATATTAACAGCTTTGTAAGAATTTTTGCATTCCATCACATTAATGCCGCCACTTGTCTTGGCGCCATGTCTCTCGCGTTTGCATGCAATTGATTTATGGCCGAACTCATTGCATTTGAAGCATTTAGGTCCTCGATTCTTGTCTGGACAATTGTCTGAAAAATGTGATTTGTCGCCACACCTCTTTCGATTCTACTTACTGCGTTATTAAATTCGCTCCTTTCGTTCGCTCTTCTTGGTTCGGTTTTGGACTGTATCTGCTCAAACGTTTTCAGTTTCTCTTTTAGTTCTGCGATAGACTTTGCTTCATAAAGGAACGTCTTGCTGTGTGGAGATCCCGCTATGCCATCAATGATATAAATCATAATTGCACACACCTCAAGATTTGCCTGTGCTGCTATATCCAGCATCGTATAGACATATTGTCTGTATGTTTCATTCGGCTTCTTTTTCCGTTCGCACAGCATTCGATGTACAGTGGCACTATTTACCGCTGATTTAAACTCTTGTTTTAGGTCCGCTGCGAGCGCCGTATACGATTTTGCTTTGGATTCGTGTTCCATATACAGCTTACCTGTAACCTGTAAAGCTGTACCTTTAAGTAATGGCTTCGCATACATCAGCTTTTGTAGCTCCGACCATTGTAGCAAATCGGCTGTTTGTTGAAATTCATCTATCCAATCGTTTATGCTGCGTCCATCGTCGTCAGAAAATTTGTGTAGCGATTCATCAATATCGCGAAACGTAAACTCTGGCCGATTTCGTTGCATCGTTTGCTCCAACATTTGATTGTCCAATTCGTTTGAGGGTGCCATTTGGGGTGCAGTAGTACTAGGTGTTATTTGCATGGCACGCAGACGCTCTAATTCCTCGTTCACTCGCTGTTCAAATATTCTATCAGTTTCCTCTTTCATTCTCCTCTGCGTTTCTCGCATCACTTTTTCCTCTTCTTCTCGCATCATTCTCTGTTCTGCTTCTTTTTGAATTTCCTCGTCTTTTTCT
The DNA here is from genome assembly GCA_920105625.2 of Clusia tigrina. Taxonomy (NCBI): domain Eukaryota; kingdom Metazoa; phylum Arthropoda; class Insecta; order Diptera; family Clusiidae; genus Clusia; species Clusia tigrina. Next base: position 165,561,915 of record OV050030.1, on the reverse strand, counting down.
CTCTTTCGTCGTTCTGCTTCTTGTTTGATTTTCTCGTCTTCTTCTCTCATTCGTCGCCCTGCTTCTTCTTTAATTTCCTCGTCTTCTTCTTTACGTCTTCATGTTTCTTCCCCCTGCATCCTTTCCTTTCTTTCTTTCTCATACATTTTCACTCGCCTGGCCAATGTCGTTTTATCGCCCTTCACGGACAGACTGTATTGGCGGCATACTTCCTGTAAATCTTCCAACGATAATGTGTTCCAATCCATATTTAATTACTTTATAGTTTATTCTTATACACAAATCACTTTAATAGTTAATAGATTAGTCTTCTTAAATTAGGTTGAGCCCCCAAATGTGGGATATGATACCACGAAATAAAACACAGCTAGTAAGAAGATTAAAATAAATATTTAATAATACGATAATATTAATACTTTAATGCGCACACCAATAACACACGTCTGACCGCTTGGACATCAACTAAACGACTGCGCATGCTTATTGATTGTAGTGCATTTGGTGTGGTTGTATCGCCGAATGGTGATGCCAGTCGCTATCACTCTCATTACCACATATATATACATATACATATACGAGGTGTGATCAAAAAAGAACCGTTATTGTGTGATCAAAAAATAAAGTATTTATTTATTCATTAACAACTATCTTGTCCCCTTTAAAGTAAGTCTCCTCAGATATAATACACTTATGCCAGCATTTTTTCCAATCCTCGAAACACTTCTGAAACGCTTTTTTTGGTATCGCCTACAGCTCCTGTTTCGATTTTTCTTTTATCTCCTCAATCGTAGCAAAACGCTTTCCTTTCATCGGTGTCTTCAGTTTTGGAAAGAGGAAAAAGTCAGCGGGGGCCAAGTCCGGTGAATACGGTGGTTGAGGCATGATAGCGGTTTTGTTTTTGGCCAAAAACAGCTCCTGAGCGATGTCCATGCGACATTGTTTTTGCTCAAAATTTAGCAACTTTGGAACAATCTTCGTTTCATACCTAAAACATCCGTAAAAATTGCTTGGCATGAGCCGAACGATATGCCAACATCATCAGCAACCTCTCTGATAGTGATTCGACGATTATCCAAACTCATTTTCTTCACTGCGTCAATGTTTTCATCGGTTGTTGACGTGCTCGGGCGACCAGGACGAGCATCGTCATTGACATCTTCTCGGCTTTCCTTAAACCGGTTATACTACAATTGAACTTGTGTTCTCCTCATAGTAGACTCGCCAAAAGCCACAGTCAACATTTCAAATGTCCTTGCGCATTTAATTTCATTTTTTTACACATAACTGAATACAGTTTCTTTGAACCATTTTTTCGAATAGTACAAAATCGAAGAGCACACCAAAACACGACTAACCTTTTTATCTGTCAAAAACAAACTGACAATCCAAAATGGTTTTTATTGCCTACATATATAACAGACATGTGTACCAACATAAAAAAAACAAAAATGCAAACGTCGAACATACGTAACTCACGAAAAGATGAAAATAACGGTTATCTTTTGATCACACCGTATATGTTCTTTTAGAGTTCTAACTTTGAACTGACTTTATTAAATCATTGCTTGCGTTTTTATACAAAACTAAAATGTCAAAATCCATAGCATATAATCAGCAATACTGTAGTTCGGTGCAAGTTGCACAGCATATTTGCTAGAGGAGCATGTTATCATAACACTAAAAGCAACACACAAACGTGTCGAATTGATGATGACAATACCAAAGACCAACGCCGAATAACCCACTGGAAAGCTATGATATTGATGGATTTGCTTTTTGTTTGGAAGATCGCTGATTTCGCGTGCTTCAAAAATTTCTTGCAGCCTTGTCAATTCCTTTAGTTTTGGTTCAGAATCAACCTTTGTGTTGTCTAGCCATGGAATTTGTGCTGCTTTTGTTATGTTTATATTGACACCGTTTCCAACTGCAGTGTAGGCAGTGCCTGTAAATGATGATAATATCTGGTTGCTGGATATAGTTAAGAATTGATATTTTAGTACACATCCTGCCGTCAGCTCGAGAAATCCGGAGCCTTCCAGTGGTATTTGCGAGAACAGGTTATTGCTGTTACTTGTATTGGTGTTGCCAGAGCGAACATCTGTTGATTTATTTCATTGGTTTGTGTCCACACATGATATCCGCTATGCTCAGGTTTCCAGTGGAATATGGTTTCTTTGTTGAATAAGCTGACCTCATAAGCACAAATTTCTGATCCCTTGTTGTATATGGGTTACTTGTTGTCACAAAGATATAATTCGTTTTCCATTCTGAAACAAGACTGTAGATTTTCAATCGTGGTTGGAAAATACTTATCTCGATGTAAGTTGGTCGCCAGAATTGTTGTAGATACTTTTATTGCTACCATAGTGTTATTTATCAAGTGCCAAGAGACTCAGGTAAAATTCTGCACCCAGCGAGACTTCAATTTTGTCTTGCTTGCAAAAATTCGGATCTGTCAACTGTATGTTGGCCGGGATTTTCCAATTTGAAGTATCAAATTGATTACTTGGTTCAGCGGAAATAATATTTTGAAGTACAAATTTGTACTTCAAAATATTATATGAACCAAGTGATTCAGTTTTAACGGCAACAGGGGTTCCGAGAGGAAATGGGCAAGTCGAACGTGTCCACAGAACCATAATTTCGGTTCTTTCAAAATTGTCCATAGACGATCCGGATGTACCGATGAAGACGAAAGATGACATGCTCATTGCCGAAATTATTGACGCTGAGGTAGCAGCTAAATTCAATCGCGACCGAGAAGAATTACGAAGCAAAGCAAAACAGCAAATCACATCCGACCAAAATGAGAACAAAAGAACAATCGATGCGAAGCGGAAAGCGCCAAAGCAATATAAAGTAGACGATCTTGTGTGCATCGCTCATACTCAATTTGGCGTTGGAATGTAATTGCGACCAAAGTACCATGAACCTTATGAAATTATTGCATATAAGGGCAATGATAGATATGAGGTGAGGAAAGTTGGCGAACACGACGGACCAGGAAAAACATCTACGAGTGCAGATCACATGAAGCCATGGATTATAGTTATAAGCCGGACTCCAGATGATAGACACATCCGGGTCGGATGTTATGAAGGATGGCCGAATGTGGTAATGCGAGTGATAGCGACTGGCATCACCATTCGGCGATACAACCACACCAAACGCACTACAATCAATAAGCATGCGCAGTCGTTTAGATGATGTCCAAGCGGACAGACGTGTGTTATTGGTGTATGCATTAACGTATTAATATTATCGCATATTTAAATATTTATTTTAATCTTCTTACTAGCTGTGTTTTATTTCGTGGTATCAAATCCCACATATATATACTCGTATATACGTATACATATACAATTAAATACTAAAGGAATTGACAAGGCTGCAAGAAATTCTTGAAGCACGCGAAATCAGCGATCTTCCAAACAAAAAGCAAATCCATCAATATCATAGCTTTCCAGTGGGTTATTCGGCGTTGGTCTTTGGTATTGTAATCATCAATTCGACACGTTTGTGTGTTGCTTTTAGTGTTATGATAACATGCTCCTCTAGCAAATATGCTGTGCAACTTGCACCGAACTACAGTATTGCTGATTATATGCTATGGATTTTGACATTTTAGTTTTGTATAAAAACGCAAGCAATGATTTAATAAAGTCAGTTCAAAGTTAGAACTCTAAAAGAACATATACGGTGTGATCAAAAGATAACCGTTATTTTCATCTTTTCGTGAGTTACGTATGTTCGACGTTCGCATTTTTTTTTTATGTTGGTACACATGTCTGTTATATATGTAAGCAATACCAACCATTTTGGATTGTCAGTTTGTTTTTGACAGATAAAAAGGTTAGTCGTGTTTTGGTGTGCTCTTCGATTTTGTACTATTCGAAAAAAATGGTTCAAAGAAACTGTATTCAGTTATGTGTAAAAAAATGAAATTAAATGCGCAAGGACATTTGAAATGTTGACTGTGGCCTTTGGCGAGTCTACTATGAGCAGAACACAAGTTCAATTGTAGTATAACCGGTTTAAGGAAAGCCGAGAAAATGTCAATGACGATGCTCGTCCTGGTCGCCCGAGCACGTCAACAACCGATGAAAACATTGACGCAGTGAAGAAAATGAGTTTGGATAACCGTCGAATCACTATCAGAGAGGTTTCTGATGATGTTGGCATATCGTTCGGCTCATGCCAAGCAATTTTTACGGATGTTTTAGGTATGAAACGAAGATTGTTCCAAAGTTGCTAAATTTTGAGCAAAAACAATGTCGCATGGACATCGCTCAGGAGCTGTTTTTGGCCAAAAACAAAACCGCTATCATGCCTCAACCACCGTATTCACCGGACTTGGCCCCCGCTGACTTTTTCCTCTTTCCAAAACTGAAGACACCGATGAAAGGAAAGCGTTTTGCTACGATTGAGGAGATAAAAGAAAAATCGAAACAGGAGCTGTAGGCGATACCAAAAAAAGCGTTTCAGAAGTGTTTCGAGGATTGGAAAAAATGCTGGCATAAGTGTATTATATCTGAGGAGACTTACTTTAAAGGGGACAAGATAGTTGTTAATGAATAAATAAATACTTTATTTTTTGATCACACAATAACGGTTCTTTTTTGATCACACCTCGTATATGTATATGTATATATATGTGGTAATGAGAGTGATAGCGACTGGCATCACCATTCGGTGATACAACCACACCAAATGCACTACAATCAATAAGCATGCGCCGTCGTTTAGTTGATGTCCAAGCGGTCATACGTGTGTTATTGGTGTGCGCATTAAAGTATTAATATTATCGCATTATTAAATATTTATTTTAATCTTCTTACTAGCTCTGTTTTATTCCGTGGTATCAAATCCCACATATATATATTCGTATATACGTATACATATCCAATTAAATACTTAAACGCATACATATACATATACATATACATATACAGATGCAAATACAAATACGTATGCATATACGTATACATATACAAATACATATAAGTATACATATGCATGAGTATATGTATATGTAAATGTATATGTATATAAATATTTATATGTATATGTATACGTATATTGAATGTGTATACGTATATGTATATGTATATATATTGTTACGAAATTGCCCTCTTGACAATTTATTCTGTTACGAAATTGCCCTCCTGACAATTTACTCTAACTCTCGGTACTCGGATTCGTACCACTGAATCATGTAGTAATCAAACAATCGTTGGTTAAATTAAAATAACTAACTTTATTTAATTATTGCTTTTTACACATTTAATATTAGGCTAAATGTTTACTTCATTACAATTTGTACTTTGTTTCACAATTCATGAATCACTTTATTTAATAAGCATTTCATCACTTTATTTAATAAGTAATTTCATCACTTTATTTATTAATGAATTTCACAATTACAAATACTGCTGCTTCAATTTGAATGCACGATGTACACACTGTTACGATCTCTGTTCGAATTTCCTCGACTTTGCACAGTCTTGTGCTTTCTATAGTTTCGAATGGTTGAGGTGGAAACTTCTACAATACACTATAAGTTTCTAGATTTTTCTAGATCTTTCTAGAACTTGATATACGCCTCAAAGGAAGCCTTCATTATTTTACACCACCGACAGGGTGTTCTTAAGTAAACTTTTATACGAATAGTTCGTGTCTTGACTTACACTGTCAGGGTGGTGCACTCATTCTCATACTCCAGAAGGGATCCTAAAAGTATGCAATCATGTTTCAATATACGAGGTGTGATGAAAAGATAACCGTTATTTTCATCTTTTCGTGAGTTACGTATGTTCGATGTTCGCATTTTTTTTTTATGTTGGTGCACATGTCTGTTATATATGTTGGCAATACTAACCATTTTGGATTGTCAGTTTGTTTTTGACAGATAAAAAGGTTAATCGTGTTTTGGTGTGCTCTTCGATTTTGTACTATTCGAAAAAATGGATCAAAGAAACTGTATTCAGTTTTGTGTAAAAAATGAAATTAAATGCGCAAGGACATTTCAAATGTTGACTGTGGCCTTTGGCGAGTCTACTATGAGCAGAACACAAGTTCAATTGTGGTATAACCGGTTTAAGGAAGGCCGAGAAGATGTCAATGACGATGCTCGTCCTGGTAGCCCGAGCACGTCAACAACCGATGAAAACATTGACGCAGTGAAGAAAATGATTTTGGATAATCGTCGAATCACTATCAGAGAGGTTGCTGATGATGTTGGCATATCGTTCGGCTCACGCCAAGCAATTTTTACGGATGTTTTAGACATGAAACTTGCGGCAGCGAAGATTGTTCCAAACTTGCTAAATTTTGAGCAAAAACAACGTCGCATGGACATCGCTCAGGAGCTGTCTTTGGATAAAAACAAAACAGTTATCATGCCTCAACCACCGTATTCACAGGACTTGGCCCCCGCTGACTTTTTCCTCTTTCCAAAACTGAAGACACCGATGAAAGGAAAGCGTTTTGCTACGATTGAGGAGATAAAAGAAAAATCGAAACAGGAGCTGTTGGCCATACCAAAAAAAGCGTTTCAGAAGTGTTTCGAGGATTGGAAAACACGCTGGCATAAGTGTATTATATCTGAGGGGAATTACTTTGAAGGGGACAAGATAGTTGTTGATGAATAAATAAATACTTTATTTTAGTTCACACATTTTTTTTTTATCACACCTCGTATATATATATATATATATATATATATATATATATATATATATATTTATATATATATATATATATATATATATATATATATATATATATATATATATATATATATATATATATATATGGCTTCGCGCGTGCTCGAATGAGCGTCACAAATCAAATAATGCGAAAGAATTTGTTATATCGTAAATATAATATATGGTAAAAAAGAATATGAAATAATTGATACAAACAATTCGAAATATATGATAAAATATGGTTCGTCAAGTTTTTAGAAATTGGGTTACGTCCAGTAACCGAAATTATTTTGAATTGCACGAAACGCTCACACCAGCTCCAGCGCAGAAAAGAAAGAGAGTTGATTGAGAGGCCGGAAATACGAAGTGTGTTGTTCAGCAGCCAACACAGACTAGTTCCGCTTGCCCATAAACACGCTGTGCGACAGCGTGTCAATAGATGGCGCGTGGAACTAGTGCCTGTTTGCGATGGCGTACCGTAGAACTGGGTGGGGGTAGTGGTGTCGCCACTGGTACTCCTCCCCCAGTGCTCGCCGCAGGAGGCGCGGAGAACGATGCCCGTCTCGTCGCTCGACTCCCCGGCTGGGGTGAGAGTTGGTCTCCTGAGCGTTGGTTGACTCCTCAGATGACTCCTTGGATGGATCGCTGGCGGGTCATTTGTCGCTGACGATGACGACTATTGCGGCGATGGCGATCGGGTTGGCGATGGTGATCGGGGTGCCTGCAGCCTGCCAATATTGAGTCACTCACCTCGAGGTATGCCGGCTCCAAGCAGTCCTTAGAGATGGCTTTCTCGACGCCGTTCAACTCGATAATGAAACTCTTGTCGTTGACCCGGCGGATTACCTTATGGGGGCCGGTATATGGCGGCTCGAGTGGCCTCCGGAATTTGTCCAGCTTGCAGAATACATGCGTGCAGGTGCGCAATTCTATGAGGCTTGCTGCGGAACCGGCTCTAGCCAGCTCGTCAGCAATTCCATTGCCTTTAATCCCCGAGTGACCCGCGACCCAGCAAATTGCAATCTTATATGTTGCACCAAGAGATTGTAGGTTGTTCAAGCATTCTTCCACCAGTTTCGATTCTAAAGAATATGAATCTAATGCCTGTAATGCACCTTGACTATCTGAATAGATAGCTATGTGTGCGCCCTTGATACCCGTTTTCAGATTTCTCCTCGCACAGATTGAGATTGCTGGAATTTCAGCCTGGAAGACGCTAGGCCACCTGCCCATTAGCTCTGAGATTTTGGTATTTGGTCCATAGACCCCTGCACCGACCCCGGTGTGTGTTTTTGAACCGTCTGTAAACCATTCTAGACTTCTAGGGTCGACCCAAGGTCCTCCTATGTCCCATTCAACACGGTCTGAGATAATAATCTCAAAATTGCGAAAAAAACTGTCGTTTGGGAATCATATAGTCTGTTATTGAGCAGATTATGTTTTGATCTGGTATGTTTTTTAAAATATTGAAATGACCATAGTCATGAGGTTCTTGTCTAGACAAGAATTTCATCTTACATGTGCTTCTAGCAACACATTTTTTCACGAATGTATGTAGTGGGATAATCCTTTTATGGCCTCAAAAGCAGCGGTTGGGCAGCTTCGCATGGCACCTTGTCTTTCAAAACTTGTAAGAATTGTCTTGTGTTGCTTAAGCCACCATACAAGGGATGCATTGGTAATGATTGGACTAACCATCATTAGATACATCCAGTGTATCATTTTAGAGTCTAGATCCCATGTTCTACCAAAGCGACTTCGATAAGCCCACACTGCTCCTGTGGCTTTGTGTATCACCGAATTTAGGTGAGAGTTCATTAACGTTTTTGCTTATCTATTTGATAAACCACATAAACCAAACTACTATAAAAGTTTTTAGGAATAATATTATTAGACAAATTAGACAAAAATACAAATTTTTTATAAGTCTTTTAAATTGTTGTAAATAAGGTTGAAAGAATATGAAAAAGTAAGATTGTAAGAATATGAGAATGTGAGAATGTTTACCATAAATGTAAGTGTGAGTGAGCAGTTGGATTGAGAGTTACAATTATGAAATCCGCAAGTACACCCTCGTTTGCTATAATACTATTAAGCCCAGTTGAAGTAATATTATTAAGCCCTGTACAAACTGCCAGCGAAAGCACATAAAGGATTTTTGCAATCTTTACTACATTAGAATGCATTTCTCATAAAAAATTATTTTCATTTTTTACAATGATGCAGCATAGAACCACACCAGTTGACGGACATGCATGCAATGCATGCAATCTATGCAATAGATAAACTCTAAAGGATTGCTGTTTTTGGGATAGTTCTCCAATTTGTGGAACATGGGATTTTATGGATTTTTTATTTTCTTTTTGATTTTATTTGATATTTGGATCGATATGCTTTTTATTTGTAAATTTTGAATACGTTCAGAATTTCCACTTCTCATTTGCCATGTCTTGATTATAATTTTGGTGTTTTGTGAGAGCGACTAGAAGCAATTTCAGCAACTGGTATGGCGTGTCTCTTTTACATTCATTGGTACAGTTGGCTTGAGCCACTGGCACCAATCAACAATTGCGTAACTGGAACACCAGAAAAGTCAATACGTAGACTGTAATTGTTTCTTGTGAATAGTATATAAGAATTTGTATTTTAAGAATAAAGCTTCTTTTTGTTCTAAAACTAAAAGTGTATGTAGTGATTCATTTTGTGAAGAGTGATTCTAGGTTTACAGGTACACGCGCGCCCAGGACAAGCAGCAAGAGGACTTCCCCGAGGACAGATAAATACGGTCCCCCACACTAGAGCCTGACTCATAATGTCGGATACTGTTCTTTCAAACTTGCCACTAATAATGACAGCAAGATCGTCGGCATATCCAATTGCCTCGTAGCCTAACCCTTGTAGTTTGACTAAGAGATCGTCAATATCTAATGACAATAGAAGGGGTGACAACACACCACCTTGGGGACAGCCTTTCATTGCCTTGACGGATACGGCCTCGTCTCCCAGAGATGAGCTAATTTCTCCACTTTTTTTTTAATTCAACATGGATTTATTTATTGCATCTTTTCAATCGAAACCAACAATAATTTTACAAAGCTTACAACTAATAAATAAATTGATACTCGGCGCCAGTGCTTAGAGTAATTTCAGTTCAAGTATTATGTAAATTATGTAGAAAAAATAAAAATAAAAATATAAATATAAAGAGACTCTAATTTTAAAAAAGTGGCCTTTTAAGACGAGATGTATTCATCCTTTGAAGCATTCCTTGCTAGTTCGTTTGAGTGACACTGACGTTTGGATTGGTATTTTGTTTTTAAAACTGCTAGTTCTTCTTCAACCGGTGCTATATTCAGGTCGCGGTAAACATTTTCGTTTCTGACGAACCATGGAGCGCTGCTCATCGTTCTCAGATTTTTCGATTGAGCCGTTTGAATTATTTGCAAATTTGATGCACTAGTAGTGCCCCAAATCTGAATACCATAAGTCCAAATCGGTTTAATTACAGCCTTGTACTTTATACTCCAATCGCAGTTTTGATTTATCGTTGGTAAGCCAATAAAAGGAACTTGTCTTGAGTTTCATTTGCATTTTCTTGGCTTCTATATTTTTTTTCCAGGTGAGCCGTTGGTCGAAATGCACTCCTATTTAACCTCTGTTGCTTGCGGGATTCCAATGTAATTTAAAGAGACTGCCGGACAAGAACTGGGCTTAAGAGGAAATGTCACATGTACACTCTTTTGCTCATTTACTTTGATGCACCAATCTGCTAGCCAACTTTCTATTTTTTTAAGGTGTTCCTCTAAATCGCGGGAAGCCATCCGTGGATTTAGGGGAGAGCTCAGGATAGCTGTGTCATCCGGAAAAGTCGAGGTAACGAGGTTTTTATCTACTTTTTAACATCGTTTTAACCCAACAGTCGGTGTATCTATATTTTTACAGAGAATAGCCCCTCTATATTAATAAAGGCACCCTCGACATCTAAGAAATCACATATTGGAATATTGAGCTTTCTCTATCTTTGTTACAATATAATGAAGCGCTCCCTCCGTGAATTTTCCCATATTATATGCAAACTGAGATTGGCGCAGAGGTATTGTTCTGTCTAGCGTTTCTCAAGTATGTAGATCCACCAATCTTTCCATAGTTTTTAGAAGAAACGACGTGAGACTGATAGGTCTATAAGATTTAGGCAGTTCGCTGGACTTCTTACCCAATTTTGGAATAAATACCACATTGACTTTACGCCATATGGATGGTATGTACTCCTTGCTGAAACTATTCCTAAAAATAGCAACAAGTGATTCAAGCATTATATCCAGTCCTCTTATCTAGAGGCCTGGAAAAATGTTATCCTCACCTGGTGTCTTGAATGGTTTAAAGGACCCAACAGCCTATTTAACTTTGTCTGGGGTAAATATTACTCCAGAAAAACTCCAGGACCTTTTGTCTAATACGACCCATTGGTCGCATGACGGCTGATCCAGTGTCATTGACACTCTAGTTGACCCCGGGTAGTGCACCTGAAGCAGGTATTCTAAAGTGTCTCTTCTGTGCATTGTATAAGACCCATCTGGTCTTACTAAAGTTGCAACACCGTTCGAGTGTTCGTTGCGTCAAGCTTTATGGAGTCTAGCGCTTTCTGGAGTTTCGATTATGCTTTCGCAAAATTTTCGCCAATATTCACGCTTGGATCATCGTAGTTCTTTGTTGTAATTTGTCAGAGCGACCCTATAGGCATCCCATACCTTTGTGCGTTTACAACGATTGAACAGTTTTCTTATCTTTTTACGCATATCTGCAAGCTTGGCAATCCACCATGGGACCTTGCGAGACACATTGTCAGTTTTGACCACAGTGCTTACATGATATGTTGAGATTATTATATCAATTAGTCGATACACCGCCTCCTCGAGTCCACCAGCAGAACTTATACTTGTCTACAGCGGATCGGATCTTAACTCTAATAATTCCCTATATAGTCTCCAAGTTGTTTTTTTTTTTGGAGTGAAGACTTCATTTTTTAATTCAGATTTACCTTTAGGTAAGTTGAATCTTATATGCAAATGATCTGACAGAGAGGGCTCGTCAGATACATGCCAATTTCTGAAACAATTGGCGATTTAAGGACTGGTTAGACTTAGGTCTACTACCTCTTCTCTAACCGCGATAATAAAGGTTGGCCTTCTACCAATATTACATATGTTGATATTTTTACTAGAGAAAACTGAAGAGATACTCACCCCTGTTGTTGATGTCCGACCTTCCCTGGACATGATTATGCGCGTTTGCATCGCAGCCAATCACGTACTGCAGATTGCTATTTTGGCAGTGTCCAATAAGCCCCTGCACCTCAACAGGAGGTATAATGTTGGAGTCATCTGAAAAGTAGGCGGACGCACAAACAATATGCTGCTGCTGTATGCTTGGCTGGCCCCCAGTATGCTTGGTTTTTCGTTTTTCGTGCAGAGGCGCTTTCGGCGCATGCCATACTGCGGGATCGCGTTTTCTTGTTGTTGTTTTTGCGCCTGCGATTTGCCTTTGTCATTCTAGCGCCACTTTGCTAGTCGATGCTTTGTCGGCCTCCACTTCGTTGGAGTTTGTGTCCCCAGCAAGCCCTTCAGCACTGCTCCCGAGTGTCGGCGTTGTTTGTTCTTTTGCGCTATCGCTGGCTTTCTCTGCGCTTATGTTCTCTTTAATATGAGACGCACGTGTCCAAAGCGACTTCTCCTTGCACAGTGACTCATCGTCCACCGCATTAACCAAGTCACCTCCCAATTCTTCGCTGCCATTGCATTTTGCCCCCAATGGGCGCAAGAATTTTTTCATTGGTGAGCTCGGTGCTCTGTGGGAAGTAGCCTCTGACCACATACGTTTTTGGAAACTTTGATCCCTCAACGAGTGTCATCTCCAAACAACATTTCCCTTTTATTAGGCCGATGTGTTTTCTCATCCAAGTAGCCGCATTCTCATTTGAGCATAGGAACAGTAACCATCCGTTAATGTGTGCTAGGCCCTCAAACACGGGTTATTCGTTATTGTCGCTGACCTCTATCAATACTTGAACAATGGTCTCTTGGATAAGAACCAACTATTCTTTCAAGATTCTGTAGTGGTGGCATCGAAACCCGAAAAGTTCAAATTTTGCACCTGCAATCAACACCGTAGGTGCTGAGGCAGAACATAGTTGGTCAACACCACCTACCAACATAGATATTGTTGCGAGTTGGTTACGTGCATGTCCAACAGCTCTGTACTCAACCGAAGTTAAGTTCTCCAGCCTAACAGCAGGCTTCGTCGGAATGACCGAAGATGATTGCCCATCAGCAGATTCATCGTTTATTTGTGTTTTTTTTTTAGATCCATATATATATAAAGTGTTAGAGAATATAGGTCACCCACGGCAGAGCCCTTGTACCATTGTAATGCATTTAATTAAAACTGGCGGACACCAGGTATCCGGAGTTCGCATATTCGAGTCTAATCAACCTATTTGCCACGCATCCGTCGGCATATGCTGTTCCACCTTGGATTGGGAGTTTGTCTATCTTACCCAGTAGTGCATTAAAAGACTGATGTGTGCCATTAAATATAGCACGTCACCAGTCCCCCAACGCACCTTTGTTTCCAGCCGTCACCACGTGGAGGTGATAGATCAGGGTTCCATCATAAGCTCAATTACGTCATGTACCTAAGTACATGTTAGTCCCAACTGTTACCTGCGGCTCTGACACAACTATATATATATATATATATATATATGTATATGGATGTGTATATGTATATGTATATGTAAATGTATATATGGATATATATATATATATATATATATATATATATATATATATATATATATATATATATATATATATATATATATATATATATATATATATATATATATATATATATATATATATACATACATATACATATACATATACATAACAGAGGAACTTGAGATTCAGAACCAGTTGACGGCATTCACCCCAAGGATGTCGCTAACCAGATCGCCGGCGAATTCAGAGTCACTAATAGTATTGGATCACCCACTCCGGTCCAATATAAATCCGACAGCGAATACCTCTGCGAATGCAGCGATTGATGAGTTGTTGACAAGCACGGATACCCCGCAGACTAAAGTTCAGCACACAGATACATTAGAAAGGGAAATAGCGTTGGAGGCAATTATGGCAAGGAGAAAGGCAGCCGCAAAGGGCATTATGCTTCAACCGATAGCCATAAGCACTAGTACAGAGAGGGATAGTTCTGAAGGAGCAATCAAAGACAAAAATCATAGCAAAGAAGATGCAACTGGTAGTGCCCGCGAGCAAAGCCATACCTTACGCAGAGGTGGCAGCAGTAACCACGGGAGCTGCAACTAATCCACAGGTAGGTGCATCTCAGCAAATGGTGCAAAAAGCAGAAACCATCAGTACACGAGAACGATTTTCTGGTCAGCATTAACAAAAGCAGGACTATCTTGCTGAAATAAATGGAAATTGCTAAAAGAAAATGCCATGGTAAAGAGATGCCAAAATTTGAAACGGAGGTGGTGGAGACTAAGCTGGATCTACGTTGGCAGCACTCGGAACGGCTAATTCTAGATAGATTTGGAAAACAGCAGGCGGAGTCTATTAGAGAAAGAGCGGCAGTAACAGTGAGCCTTCTCACCGCGACGTCGGTATCAGCAATCAGGGTCAGAGTCTACCGAACTCGACAAAAGAAATCTTCAGTACGCCCAAATCTAAGAGCCAGTGCATTTCCAAAATGGACCAGGGAGTGCCGGTAGTGAGGACAGCCGCAAAAGCACAAACAAGAATAAGTAGCAGAAGGTTACCGCGAATCGCAAGCCAATACACAGAGTAGGATATAGGATGATGCCCGATGCATTCATTATAAAGTGAGATGTCAAGGAATGCCCCGTGGATATATTAATTAAAATAGAGATCAGTCATGAATTGCAGGAACTTGTCTCTGCCGTCAACAGGCTAAGGCGGACTCAAAAAGGGGACTTGATCATGGAACGGAAGAGGGGACCAAAGGCGAAAACAAATTAACCAAGGTTTTAGGAAAAGGCGTAATAATAGAATCCAAGACGCAGATGGTCACGATGCAGGTGCGATGGGTTACGCCGGAGCTAAAATCGCTGGTAGACATCGCAGCTGATCTAAACAAACAGCTAAGAATCGTGGTAATGAAGAAATCGATACATATGGCGAAGATTAGGCGAGACGCCACATACACCGTATATATATATATATATATATATATATATATATATATATATATATATATATATATATATATATATATATATATATATATATATATATATATATATATATATATATATATATATATATATATATATATATATATATATATATATATATATATATATATATATATATATATATATATATATATATATATAGATATATATATATATATATATATATATATATATATATATATATATTGAAACGTCATTGCATATCAGTGAAACGGGATAGCATATTTTTAGGATCCCATCTGGAGAATGAATGCCCCCTGTGAGTCCAGATGCGAACTATTCGAATAAAAGTTTATTCAAGAACCATCTGCCGGTAATATCAAAAAGAATATTCTCGACTTCTGTCGAAGAGGATAGAAGCTTCTAGAAACTACGAGAATAGCGTAGAAGTTTCTACACCAACCATTCGAAAACTATAAAAGCGACAAGACTGTTCAAACTCGAAGACAGTAGATCAGAGATCGTAAAAGTGTATACATCAGGCATTTTAATCTAAGCAGCAGTATTAGCAGTATTTGTAATTTTGCAAAGTGATGAAATTCATTATTAAATAAAGTGATGAAATTACTTATTAAATAAAGTGACTAATGGTTTGTGAAATAAAGTGCAAATAATAACTAAGTAAACTTTAAGCCTAATATTAAATGTGTGAATAGCAATAATTAAATAAAGCTAATTATTTTAATTTAACCGGCGATTGTTTGATTACTACACAATCTAGTGGTACGAGTCCGAGTACAGAGAGTTAGAGAAATTGTCAGGAGGGCAATTTTGTAACAGAGTAAATTGTCAAGAGCGCAATTTCGTAACAATATATATATATATATATATATATATATATATATATATATATATATATATATATATATATATATATATATATATATATATATATATATATATATATATATATATATATATATATATATATATATATATATATATATATATATATATATATATATATATATATATATATATATATATATATATATATATATATATATATATATATATATATATATATATATATATATACATATATATATACATATGAAATACAACCGTCTAGGCTGTGCAAGATGCCCGATAACTGAAGTCGAACAGCCAGCCAAGTGCTGGGAAATCGGTCACCAAGCATCCAAATGCACCTGTACAGACAGGTCACACCTTTGCGGAAAATGGGCAAAACCAGGAAACAAGGCGGCGGAGTGCACAAATACTCCGAAATGTGTATACTGCAGCGTTGCTAAACCAACTGACAGTAGCAGCTGCAAGGCAGGCGCAAAGGTATCATCATGAGATTACTGCAAATAAATCAAAATCACTGCATCGCGACACCAGCTCTCCTTTGGGAGAACGCGGCTGATGTGGATGCGGATCCCTTTGTTATAGCACAACAATACAAGGCAGAAAATGTGCACTCGTGATATGAGGACCTTCTTTTTTATGAGGAAAACTTCTTTACGGCCTTCACTTTCTTTTGACTACGCCAAACATGCCCGTTTTCTACCTGGTGACCCAAAAATGTTATTTTTCTTTTAAAGATTAGCCGTGTTTCCAAAAACAACAATATTTTCTACGTCAATTTCCATGATACCTTCGTTTATCAGCTGCTGAAAAATATGATTTACGTACCGTAGTAATATTGCCGGCAAATTACAAAAGCCAAACGGTGCCTTATTAAATTCGAAGAGGCCCTCTTTGGATGCAAACGCTGTATACTTTCGGTTTCGTTCTTCGACATCAACATGGAAAAACCCGTTTTTTAAGTTCATGACCGAAAAAAACCTGGCACTCTGCAACTTTTCAAGCACTTCATCTACTAATGGAACTGGGAATCGGTCTTTCAGAAGAAGAGAATTTAGTTTGCGGAAGTTTACGCAAAGCCTGTAACTACCGTCTTTGTTTTTCGTTAATAACACTTTACTTGCGCCATCAGAACACGACTCTCTTATGATTCCTTGCCGTAGCCATTCAACTACCTGTTTCCGTATAAACTCTTATTCTGATGCCGAAACACGACTAGAACTCTCACGAAACCAAATCGTATTTCCATTTGGAATAATATTCAACTTTATTAGCGAAGCACTTACGTAACTTTTGGCCTCTAAAAATTTCTAAATATTTTCTCTTGCGCATCAATCATTAATTTTCATTTTTTTGTTACAATTCTCATTTACCACCATATTGACAGTAGGTCTTGAGTTTGTACACTGATTAGCCATGTGCCCTACACCATTGCATTTGGAACATTTTATTTCTTCTTTATAGCCTCATGCTGAGCAGATCCACAATTATAGCAATGTGGCTGTTTATGTTCCACCCTAATGTCTTTATCATAGTGTTCTCGCATCTGTGTTTGAACATTCTGTCGGCGTTTGTTTGTCAAACTTTCTTTTGTCAACGTTCCTATTAATTCATACCTCTTTCTTAGTTCTTTAAAAGTTGGTGCGCTATACAACGGAAATTTTAAATCATCACCTATATAACTTATGACAGCTTCATCTTCTATACTTCCAAACGCAGCTATTTTGCGCATTTGAAGCACATAATCGTGAAATTTCTCCATCGTACGTTTTCTGCGACACCGCAGCTGCTTATGTACTTCAGCGCTGTTCAACTGCTCGAATTCTTCTCGTAACACTGCGCATAACGATTGGTAGTCATTAACAGTGGTAGTTTCCAAAAATAACTTTGCGGTACCTATCATTTTATTACGAGCGTTCACATTTTTTTGCCTTTGATTGAATTCGTATGCTTCCGAGTTCTCTTCGAAATTGCATAGCCATTGATTCACTGGAATCGAAACACCATCAAAAACGTGTGTGTCTTCTTCGTAGGATTCGAAGATTTCTTGTCGTTTTGCACGATCTTCGCGCTGGTTGTCCGCTGCTCTGCTTACGCTGCAGTGTGCTCCTTCCCCTGCATATGGCGCAGACACGACTTCAGTGTTTTGCATATTTGTTTTATTTTCTTTATTAAACATATCGGTTATTTCGCGACGTTTTATTTCAAATGTATCGCTTGTCTGCTTCTCTGCATGCTCTTCTCCGCTTGTTGCGCCCACGCTGGCATTCGGGATTTGTCTACGAACCTTTTTATTTAAAAGTAACATGTTTTTCAACTAAATTAAATTTTCTTATATTCTTTTACGCAACGTTTGAGCCCCCATGTAATTTAGACAAATTAGAATCATAAAAAAATACAGAGTTTATTAAAAAGTAAAACAAAGATTTTAAATTATGTTCAAATTAAATGTAAAAGAATAAATAAAATAAGAAAACGACTGATTCGGCTGAAAACCGGCTGACAACTGACTGCTAGCTAATTGTGTTCCTCCTATCGTTCACAGCTGTAGGGATGCCGCCTCGCAACGCATGAAGAGGGGTGCCATGTTACGTGTATTTGTATATGTATAATTATATTATTATTATTAATATTATACCTTACACCATAATTAATTATGAGTGCAACTTGTTGGGGGAATGAGTACTAGCTACAGAGGCTTTCGACTCGAAGAGAAAAATATTTGTATAGAAAGAAGCACTTTGGAGACCAAGCCCGTGGCAGGATTTGAACCTGCGACCCTCGGGATGTGACTCTAGAATGCTTACCACTAGACCAGAGAGGGCGGCATGTATAATTATATTTTTATGTATATATATGTATATTGAAACATGATAGCACAGTGAAATATGATTGCATACTTTCAGGATCCCATCTGAGTTTGGGAATGAGTGCCCCCTATGAGTCAAGATGCAAACTATTCGAATAAAAGCTTATTCAAGAACCATCTGTTTGTAATATCAAAAATAATATTCTCGACTTCTGTCGAAGTGGATAGAAGCTTCTAGAAAATACCAGAATAGCGTGGAACTTTCTACTCCAACCATTCGAAAACTATAAAAGCGACAAGACTGTTCAAAGTCGAATGCAGTAGATCAGAGACCGTAACAGTGAGCGTGATCTAGAACGTTTCCGTCTCGATTGGCAATTACGGGCCATGTTTCCGACCTCTCCGCAGGTGGAGTATTTGCCCGTGAAACTTTGGCCGCTCTCGACTTGTACCTGACGGGCTCTGTGTACTGGCTGGCACACCAAGGCTGCTGTCTCTGAAGTTAAAGCTACTGTCTCCATATATGTAGCTTTCGGGTTAGTTATTGCAGAACGCTTTATCTCCGCATCGCGAATGCCATATATGAAGGTGTCCATCATGCACCTCTCAGTGATCTCTCCTGGGTAGGCAAGATGAGCCAACCGTTCCACTTCCGCCGCAAACTGTTGTAGAGACTCACCACTCTTCTGTACCCGTGTTCGTGGCTCTACTTGGTACATCTGCTTCCGGTGTTCACTACCATACTTGCGCTGAACGGCATTCATCAAGCTTTCATAGCAATCTCGCTCACTTTCTGAGATAGTTTGAAGCACATCAGCGGCAGCACCTTTCAATGAAACGGTTAATGCAGCCACTTTTTCGCGAGCACTCCGACCATTTGTACTAGCGGTAGTCACAAACTGCATTCTGAAGACACTAAAGGTCGTGGTTCCATCATAGTTAGGAGGCTTCAGTTTTATTGAAGTTAAGGCTGGCATAGACAATGCACCTTCCTGCAGTAGGTGAATTCTTTGCTCTATTTGTTGCTTAAATTCGTTCTGCTTTTGTACTACCGTTCTTTCGAACGATTCTTGCCGTGTCTCAATTTCACAAACCTTCCTGTCTTCCATCTCGGACATTTCTTTCATCTGCTGTGAGTTCTGTTCCGCTAGTAGAGCAAGTCGTATTTCACTCTGCTGTAACTGTTCTTTAACATCCTCTCTGACAGCTTGAGCATTTTGTTGTAATCGCTCCTGTATCCTCTCATCGACTGCTTGCTTGAGGGATTCAGCAGTCTTTTCAACGCCTTGTTTGACGGATGCAACACTCTTTTCGACGGGTTCAGCATTTTGTTGTAACTGCTGCTGCATCCTCTCTTCGGCTGCTTGAGCACTTTGTTGTAACTGCTGCTGCATCTTTTCATCTCGCAACTGCATTTTCTCATCGGCTGCTTGAGAATTTTGTTTTAACTGCTGCTGTATTACCCCGATAAGTGCACTCATGTCAAAGTTACCCGTGTTAGTTTCTTGCAGCGTTTCTTCGTGTCGAGATGTCGTTGGCTCTTCACACTGGAATTCATGCTCATCGACGTCTATACCCTGCTCCTCTAATGCGCTTCTTAATCTCACCTGCAGTTCCGCTTTAAGCCCTTGTGTTTGCAAAGTTAACCGCTCAAGCTCCTTCATGAGCTGCTCCAATCTAAGTTTTTCAAATTTAACCATTATTTATTACAGATACACAATCCCACTTCTGACACCAATTGTTACGAAATTGCCCTCTTGACAATTTACTCTGTTACAAAATTGCCCTCCTGACAATTCCTCTAACTCACTGTACTCTGACTCGTACCACTGGATTGTGTAGTAATCAAACAATCGCTGGTTAAATTAAAATAATTAGCTTTATTTAATTATTGCTATTTACACATTTAATATTATGCTTAAAGTTTACTTAGTTATAGCTTGCACTTTATTTCACAAACCATTAGTCACTTTATTTACTAATGTATTTCACCACTTTACACAATTACAAATACTGCTGCTTTGATTATAATGCAAGATGTACACACTGTTACGGTCTCTGCTCTACTGCATTCTACTTTGAACAGTCTTGTCGCTTTTATAGTTTTCGAATGGTTGGAGTAGAAAATTCCACGCTATTCTGGTATTTTCTAGAAGCTTCTATCCACTTCGACAGAAGTCGAGAATATTATTTTTGATATTACCAACAGATGGTTCTTGAATAAGCTTTTATTCGAATAGTTCGCATCTTGACTCATAGGGGGCACTCATTCCCAAACTCAGATGGGATCCTGAAAGTATGTAATCATATTTCACTGTGCTATCATGTTTCAATATACATATATATACATAAAAATATAATTATACATGCCGCCCTCTTTGGTCTAGTGGTAAGCATTCTAGAGTCACATCCCGAGGGTCGCAGGTTCAAATCCTGCCACGGGCTTGGTCTCCAAAGTGCTTCTTTCTATACAAATATTTTTCTCTTCGAGTCGAAAGCCTCTGTAGCTAGTACTCATTCCCCCAACAAGTTGCACTCATAATTAATTATGGTGTAAGGTATAATATTAATAATAATAATATAATTATACATATACAAATACACGTAACATGGCACCCCTCTTCATGCGTTGCGAGGCGGCATCCCTACAGCTGTGAACGATAGGAGGAACACAATTAGCTAGCAGTCAGTTGTCAGCCGGTTTTCAGCCGAATCAGTCGTTTTCTTATTTTATTTATTCTTTTACATTTAATTTGAACATAATTTAAAATCTTTGTTTTACTTTTTAATAAACTCTGTATTTTTTTATGATTCTAATTTGTCTAAATTACATGGGGGCTCAAACGTTGCGTAAAAGAATATAAGAAAATTTAATTTAGTTGAAAAACATGTTACTTTTAAATAAAAAGGTTCGTAGACAAATCCCGAATGCCAGCGTGGGCGCAACAAGCGGAGAAGAGCATGCAGAGAAGCAGACAAGCGATACATTTGAAATAAAATGTCGCGAAATAACCGATATGTTTAATAAAGAAAATAAAACATATATGCAAAACAGTGAAGTCGTGTCTGCGCCATATGCAGGGGAAGGAGCACACTGCAGCGTAAGCAGAGCAGCGGACAACCAGCGCGAAGATCGTGCAAAACGAGAAGAAATCTTCGAATCCTACGAAGAAGACACACACGTTTTTGATGGTGTTTCGATTCCAGTGAATCAATGGCTATGCAATTTCGAAGAGAACTCGGAAGCATACGAATTCAATCAAAGGCAAAAAAATGTGAACGCTCGTAATAAAATGATAGGTACCGCAAAGTTATTTTTGGAAACTACCACTGTTAATGACTACCAATCGTTATGCGCAGTGTTACGAGAAGAATTCGAGCAGTTGAACAGCGCTGAAGTACATAAGCAGCTGCGGTGTCGCAGAAAACGTACGATGGAGAAATTTCACGATTATGTGCTTCAAATGCGCAAAATAGCTGCGTTTGGAAGTATAGAAGATGAAGCTGTCATAAGTTATATAGGTGATGATTTAAAATTTCCGTTGTATAGCGCACTAACTTTTAAAGAACTAAGAAAGAGGTATGAATTAGTAGGAACGTTGACAAAAGAAAGTTTGACAAACAAACGCCGACAGAATGTTCAAACACAGATGCGAGAACACTATGATAAAGACATTAGGGTGGAACATAAACAGCCACATTGCTATAATTGTGGATCTGGTCAGCATAAGGGTATAAAGAAGAAACAAAATGTTCCAAATGCAATGGTGTAGGGCACATGGCTAAGCAGTGTACAAACTCAAGACCTACTGTCAATATGGTGGTAAATGAGAATTGTAACAAAAAGATAAAAATTAATGATTGATGTGCAAGAGAAAATATTTAGAAAATTTTAGTGGCCAAAAGTTTCGTAAGTGTTTCGTTAATAAAGTTGAATATTATTCCAAATGGAAATACGATTTGCTTTCGTGAGAGTTCTAGTCGTGTTTCGGCATCAGAACGAGAGTTTATACGGAAACAGGTAGATGAATGGCTACGGCGAGAATCATAAGAGAGTCGTCTTCTAATGTCGGAAGTAAAGTTGTATTAGCGAAAAAAGACAGAAGTTACAGGCTTTACGGAAACTTCCGCAAACTAAATTCACTTGTTCTGAAAGACTGCATGCCACTACCAATAGTAGATGAAGTACTTGAAAAGTTGCAGAGTGCCAGGTTTTTTTCGGTCATGGACTTAAAAAACGGGTTTTTCCATGTTGAAGTCGAAGAACGAAACCGAAAGTATACAGCGTTTGCATCCAAAGAGGGCCTCTTCGAATTTAATAAGGCACCGTTTGGCTTTTGTAATTTGCCGGCAATATTACTACGGTACGTAAATCATATTTTTCAGCAGCTGATAAACGAAGGTATCATGGAAATTGACGTAGATGATATTATTGTTTTTGGAAACACGGCTAATCAAAGTTTAGAAAACATGCAGCGAGTAGTCAATTTTTAAAAGAAAAATAACATTTTGGGGTCACCAGGTAGAAAACGGGCATGTTTGGCGTAGTCAAAAGAAAGTGAAGGCCGTAAAGAAGTTTTCCTCATAAAAAAGAAGGTCCTCATATCACGAGTGCACATTTTCTGCCTTGTATGGTTGTGCTATAACAAAGGGATCCGCATCCACATCAGCCGCGTTCTCCCAAAGGAGAGCTGGTGTCGCGATGCAGTGATTTAGATTTATTTGCAGTAATTTCATGATGATACCTTTGCGCCTGCCTTGCAGCTGCTACTGCCAGTTGGTTTAGCAACGCTGCAGTATACACATTTCGGAGTGTTTGTGCACTCCGCCGCCTTGTTTCCTGGTTTTGCCCATTTTCCGCAAAGGTGTGACCTGTCTGTACAGGTGCATTTGGATGCTTGGTGACCGCTTTCCCAGCACTTGGCTGGCTGTTCGACTTCAGTTATCGGGCATCTTGCACAGCCTAGACGGTTGTATTTCTCAGCAAGTGCTTTATTTGCGACGTCGACTCTCATATGTATATATATATAAGTTAATTTATTTTACATTGGAAAGACTAAAAAATATATTTTTTTAGAGCTTGCGCTCTTTATTTATCAAACTCAAACTTAGAACTGCTCTTAACAATTTTTATATTTTATTACTACACCTAAAGCTCCTCTGCCGTGCTGTGTTGTTTTTGTTGCAATTCTGCTGCTATTGTTGTCGACTGCAGTTCTTTAGAACGATGTCTGGAAAAACGTCAGCAATTATTGTAGAGCGGATGCGCGTGTAGTTTTGGGGAATGTTATTTACGTTAACTCCTCCGCCCTTAAATTCGAACGTCCTCGTTCGATGACCGTAGGTGGTTTGAAATATCTTCGATTCCAATTACTGTTGATTTGGTAATTTCAGCTTGAATTTGGGTCGGTGGTTTTTTATTGCAAATTTTGCTTGTGAGCTTACTGAAATTTTTATAAAAAATGCAAATATTGCTATTGTAAGGCAAATTGCCAATGTCGAGCTCATTGCGCTATGAATTATATTATTTTTTTTTAACAGCTCTATTTTTGTTGTGCTATTAAGATGAAGTTGCTTGAGTCTCTCAAGTGAGAGATGCTCTTC
Organism: Clusia tigrina; assembly: GCA_920105625.2. NCBI lineage: Eukaryota > Metazoa > Arthropoda > Insecta > Diptera > Clusiidae > Clusia > Clusia tigrina. The sequence continues at coordinate 165,537,689 of OV050030.1, read as the reverse complement.
GTTTGCTTCTAACACTGATGCTGGTTGGAGAATTGCTGGCATAGGATGATAACGAATTGTCTCAATGTTGACAATTTTTCTTCCATCTATTTGGATTGAGGCATTTTTGTGCCGAATGATGTAAGTTCCTTGGAGGGTCATTGTTTCGTTATTGATAACTGCAGGGCCATTAAATGCGTTGAGGAGCAGTATACCAGGAGCTATTTCCTCTATAGGTGGGATATGTGTGTTGTTGATGATTGTGCAGTTTGGTTTCAAGCTTTTCAACAAGTATGCAGGCAGAAGTACTAATATCTACTATATCTTCTTTATTACATATTTCTAAATCATTAAAATTTTTGCATTTTTTATTTATGCCATATATCTTTTCTTTACATTGTAATATATTATCATATGGAATTTTGTTAATAACTTTTTCCTTTTTTATCGCTTTCAGTAAAAATACACTACAAGAATTACTTTCGCTTGTAGGCAATGATACAATATAGATTAAGTTTTTGTTATTTGATGCTATTTTAACATTTGCAAATTCTAAAGCTTCGTTAATGTTAACATATGGAATGTGCTCGTTATTAATTAAGGTTTCAGTTATATTTATTTCATTATTACTAAGAACATAAGAGTTTACAATATTGGCTTTTGCCCAATGTATAGCGTAGGCTATGTTTACAATTTCTTCTTTGATCAATTCTAGTTTATATTTTATTTTCGTTACAATATCATTCTCTATATTTTCTTGTTCCTTAAATGTCTTAATGATATTATTTGTAAGATTAGATATTTCGTTTATTTTTTCTAAAGTTAATCTATTTATAATTACTTGGTTGTTATTGTTAAGTAAAACGTTGTTCATTTTATTAACTAATATTTCGTGGTCATGTCGGTCCGGGGTTCCGGCTATCCATTTCCACGCGCTTCCTAGAAAGTCTAGTGATCTTTTCGATTTTTCATTTACTTTTAATCTTTCCAAATAATTCCTAATTCTCTGGATCTCAAAGGGAAGGATCGGGTATAAAGGATGGTGGGGTTTTACGTCTGTTAAAATTGTTGTTTCTAGCTTTTTGATGAACGTTTCATAAACTTCAATATCGATGATGTGTACAATTTTAAAGTATCCGTTCTGAATATTTGCGGTTCCAGTATTTATTTTTATTAGTTGGGAATTAGAATAGTCCAATATTTGGATATCTGCATATGTAATGCAGAGATGTGCCAACAACCTAAAAAGAGGGTGTTAATTTTTAATAAGACTTTTGTGTACTGTTTTTCCTGTTTCGGTAATAACTGTTGAATTTTTATTTTCTCTAACTATCTCTTTCCTGTACTTGGGAGATAGTTTGTTTCCTAATCTTTTGTTAACTTTTACATATATGACTTCTCCAACTGTAAATTCTCTGATAGGGGTCTTTTTCCTGTTGTGATATTCTAAATCTATATCTTGTTTCTCTTTGATCTTGTGTGAGGTTATTTCTCTTTCTCTTTCGAGTTGTTCAGGATTATTAGAAAGCTCTCTTGCAAAAAAAACGTCCTTTGGTTTTTTGTTTGTCGTTGAATGTATGGAGCTGTTGTATTCAAGAATAGCTTTGTCAAGAAGTTCTGGGAATGTGTAATGAGGGTTTTGAGATTTTAAGCCGCGTATCATTTCAGATAATGTTGATTGGAAACGCTCTATTTGACCATTCGCTGTACTTGTATATGGAGGTGTTTTAAAGACTGTTGTGTTAAAAAAATTTTCTACCATAAAAAGAACGGCATTAGAGTTCAGAGATTTTTCGTTATCTACCACTATGGTATTTGGAACACCGAACGACAGTATTAATTCTCTTAGTGGTTGTTTGATGTCTTCAGCTGATCTTGATTTAAGAATTCTTGCTAAGGCGTATTTTGAAAATTTATCAATGGCTGTAAGAATAACACGTTTATTCGAGAAGTAAATGTCTATGTGTACTATCTGTCCAGGGTATGTAGGTATAGGGGTTGCTTGTATCATAGGCTTACTGGGGTGTCTGTCATATTTATGTTCTTTACATATTTTGCATTCCTTTGCTATTTTTTCAACCTTACGACGCATTTGGGGGAAATAAAATTTAGTTAGAATCTGTAATTTATTTTCTTTACTATTCCTGTGTGCACGTTCGTGTTCTCTGATAATCTCAGCTTCTTGTTGATTTTCATCCACTAAGTCTGTTACCATTTTCCTAGTAAATCTAATTCAATATTGTCTGAAATGGATAGGATAAATTTCTTGAATTTGTCCTAAGATTCTTTCACTTGTCTGTAAGCCATTTATGACTGATGGATTCAGGTAACTTTTCAGAATATGAATTATTCTGTTATCAGAAAATTCTGGTTCTATTATTGTATGTCGGTGGTAAGTAAGGAATGTTATCTTGAAGTCATATGACGTTTCATGCCCTTCCATAAGGATGATTTGATTTTTGAAGACGTTTATGGGTTCCTCTGCAATTTGAATGAGGTCTTGTCCTGAGCTTTCGTCACTATGTTGAGTTACAGTCAAAGGGTTGACGTCGCTATTTATCGGTGGTCTCGATAGTGTGTCGGCCACAACGTTGGTTCTACCGGGTTTGTATCTTAACTCGTAATTATATTCTTCTAATATGGCTTTCCAACGTTTTAGTTTGTTATTGGTATTTTTATTGCTCAACGCGTAAGTCAGAGGTTGATGATCCGTGAATATCTTAACAATTGCTGGACCGTAAAGATAATTTCTGAGAGTTTTTATTGCCCATATAATGGCCAACATTTCTCTTTCATTGGTTGCAAATTTTTCCTCTGACTTAGACAGAGTTCGGGAGATAAACGTTATAGGCTTCCCGTCTTGTTCTAGTACTGCTCCTATCGCGAAGTTAGAAACGTCCGTGGTCAAGTGGAATTCTTTTTTAAAGTCTGGAAATCTAAGAACAACATCTTCAGATATGAGAGAGTTTTTTATTTTTTGAAAAGCTTCGAGAGCGTCGCTATCAAATTTAATAACTTTTTTACTAGAGGCTTGCTTGGACGTTCGTCCATCTTCCCCTCTGAGAAGGACTGTCAGGGGTTTCGCCAATTTCGCATAGTCTCTGATGAATCTTCGGTAAAACCCTGATAGGCCTAGAAAAGATCTTAGGTCTTTAAGTGTTTTTGGGCATGGGAATTGACTTATTGCTTCTACCTTACTTGGATTTGTTGTAATGCCTTCTGCGGATATAATAAATCCTAAAAATTCTACGCTGTCTTTTAAAAATTCGCATTTATCCATTTGAACTTTGAGGTTTGCATCTTGAAGTGTTTTAAAGATTGAGGATAAATTTTTGAAATGAGAATCTTCATCTTTACTGAAGACTACTATATCATCTATTTAGACGAAGCATATCTTGCCTATATGTTCCCTTAAAATATCATCCAAGGCTCTTTGAAATATGGATGGGGCGTTTTTCAGCCCAAATGGGAGTCGGACGAATTCGTATTTTCCATTACTAACCGAAAAAGCTGTCTTTTCGACATCACTTTCGTGCAATTTGATTTGGTGGAATCCGCTTTTTAGGTCGAGTACCGAGAAAATTCTATTTTGGCCGAGTTGCGATAATACTTCGTTGATTTCTGGTATGGGGTAGCGATCTGGAACAGTTATTGAATTGAGTTTTCTGTAATCTATTACTAATCGGTATTTTTTTTCAAGAGAAGCATCGGTCTTTTTTGGGACTATCCATACTGGTGCATTGTATGGAGATCTTGAAGGTTGGATAATACCATCTTTTAAAAGTTGATCAATTTGTTTGTCCACTTCATCTTTTAGAGACATTGGGTAGGGGTAGGATTTAGTGTAGGTCGGTTCATCACTTGTTGTTCTAATTCTCCTTTTAACTTTTGTCGTAAATGTGAGTTTCTCATCTGGATCTACAAAGAGATTTGAGTATTTTTCTGTTAATTTACGAACTTTAGATTTTTGATCTTGCGACATGTGATTGTCTCTGAGGGTAACAGAGTTTATTGATTCTGAAATTTGTTGTTTGAGTCGAATTTTTAGTTTATTTTTAATAAGCATATAACTTTCTTCCGTAAAGATGACGGCTGATAAGTCTTTAAGACTATCATTACCTAAAATTCCATGAAAGGATTTCAGTGTGGGTAAAATGAAAAACTGTATTTTAATAGTATTTATACCAAAAAGGTTTATCATGGTGTGTTGAGTTATTTCAACTTTGCCGCCGACTGAATTTGCATAAAAATTTTGTTTGTTTGGTGTTGGCTTTTTTACTAAACTTGGCTGTATATAATTTTTATTCGATCCTGTATCGACTAAGAATCGTAAGATTTTACCGTCGCTCGTCTTACATTCGAAGTATGGTAAGGACGAGCTTGTTAATCTAAAAAATGAATATCTGCGTAATCGTTTGGTTCTTCATAATAGTTGTTTTGACTTGACATGTAGTCGCTTAGGGTTTCGTTTCCAACGTGCATTGTTGCCATAGAATCAACTACAGAGTTGTAAGTGCTAGTGTCATATTGAAGAGGATAAGCCTCGTTAGAAATATTGTTGACTTCTTTGCTGTCTTGATCTGGGTTTGGATTGTCTATTGATTCAGTTTCATGATAAGAATCTATTGGTGTCGCTGATACATGGAAGTTTCTCTGTATTTTAGGTGGGTGTACTTGCATGGATGGAGATGGTGTGTATGGTTCGTTTGGTCTTTTACCGAATAGAGGATTTTGGGATCTTGGCCTATTCATGTAGTTTATTCCTCTTGAGCGCATGCTCTGGTCAATGTCCATTGGTTCTGGCCTAGCCAATGGCTTTGGAGGAGTTGGTCGAGGTGGACCGTGTTGTTGAAAGGGATTATATTGGGGGTGTCGGAATGGTTGTTGAAAGGGCTTATGTTGAGGGTGTTGGAAAGGTTGTTGAAATGGTCGTTGATATTGAGGGTATTGGTTGAATTGGGTACTTTTAATAACTGGTTGGGGAACATGTGTTAAGTGTGGGTAAAATTGTTGTTGTTGGGTTATATAGGTTGGCCTACGAGGTGGCAGTTGGTAACTGAGGTGCTGGTTTTCTGCTGTTAGGAATGTTAGCATGCTGTGACCGATAATTCTGGTTTTCCAGTTTTTGACATAGATATAAAGCTTGAGGCAAGTCTGCAGGCTCTCTAATTCCTAAGAGTCGGGGTAGATCGCCTCTTAGTCCTCTAATGAAGGTATCCAATGCTTTGTCTCTGTAGGTTTCGGTTATCAAATGCATGGCATCTGGAGAAGTGTCCATACTAGAGATTTTGTTTAGTATTAATGTCAGATGTTGGTATACCATTTGGTAGTAATGTTCAAGGCTATTACTACCTTGTGAATACATTCCCAATTTAATGGCAATATTCGAAATACATTCCCAATTTAATGGCGTATTGTAAGACTCAAGTACCGCGTCTGCGTTACCTGTGATTTTATTTCTTATGGTATTAAGAATACCGAAGTATTTTGGTGTGCCTTTAAGATGATTGTAGATGTTGAGAATTCTCTCAATATTTTTCCGCCATGAGCTATACTCGCTGGGGTTCCCTGAAAATTCTCTTAGTGTTCGCACTACGTCAGGGACTTTGTCTAGTTCGCCTAAATTCCCACAGAATTGTCCATCAATACTCTGTTCTATTCCCTTGTAAAAGTTGGCTTGAGGATTAATTATATTTTGTACAATGTTTTTGCATTGGTCGTTACAGACTTTTGCGACAATACTTGTAACAAGTGCCTCGAATTCAGGTGTTGCCACCACTTGATTTGGAGGGTTTGATATATTTGGATTTGGAGGAGGTAGGTTAATATTTGGGAGTTGGAAATTTGGTAAAGCATTATTAGTACCTGAAGGTTCTGTCATGGTATTTTTTCTGTGTTTTTCTCTTAATTGCTTAGGAATTTTGGAGGTTTTTTCTTCTTTTTATTTTTTATTATATTATAGCCTGGAGGGTCCCCCTTCCGGTGGTGAATCGCAGGCTCGTTTGATTGTATTATTATTTTCTTATATTTATATTTTTATTTTATCTTTTTTATTATATTATAGCCTGGAGGGTCCCCCTTCCGGTGGTGAATCGCAGGCTCGTTTGATTGTGATATTATTTTTTTTATATTTATATTTTTTCCCAATTTATGTTTGTGCTATTTTTCTCAAAAAAAAAAAAAATTTCCCGTTTTCAAACTTATTTTAATAGTGCTTTCCTCACAATCTTTCTCAAAATTCAAAATTAATAAAATTATTCTCAAAATTATTTGTATATATAGTGTTTTCTTACAATTTCTAAAGTTGTTTCAAAAATTCAAGGTTTATTTTAATAAGATTTTTCCACAAAAATTATTTCAAAATTTTTCTTTATAAATGATTCTTTAAATTTTTTCTTTAATTTTAACAGTTTTTTTTTCTGTTATATTTTTTAAAAGTGTTCACTCTTAATTTTAATTTAATTTAATAATCTTAGTTTAATTCTTACAATACTTTTTCCAGGAACATCCCGCGCTGATAAGGGTTTTTGAATCCTTTTTGTTGTTGTCTACTACTTGGGAAAACTCCTTATACTCCCTCGCGATTTCGTCTTTCTATGGATTGACAATTGTTCCTTGTTGTAGATTTGTATCACTTGTATCTTTGGTAGCAAACTTCTTGAGGTTGACTTAAACTGCCGATTCGGACACTTTTATTTTGTGCAGGTTTGTATCACTGAGTAGCAAGCTTCTTGAGGTTGACTTAAACTTTTCGATACGAGCACGTTGGGCGCCAGTTAATTTATTTTACATTGGAAAGACTAAAAAATATATTTTTTTAGAGCTTGCGCTCTTTATTTATCAAACTCAAACTTAGAAGTGCTCTTAACAATTTTTATATTTTATTACTACACCTAAAGCTCCTCTGCCGTGCTGTGTTGTTTTTGTTGCAATTCTGCTGCTATTGTTGTCGACTGCAGTTCTTTAGAACGATGTCTGGAAAAACGTCAGCAATTATTGTAGAGCGGATGCGCGTGTAGTTTTGGTGAATGTTATTTACGTTAACTTATATATATATATATATATATATATATATATATATATATATATATATATATATATATATATATATATATATATATATATATATATATATATATATATATATATATATATATATATATATATATATATATATATATATATATATATATATATATATATATATATATATATATATATATATATATATATATATATATATATATATATATATATATATATATATATATATATATATATATATATATATATACGGTGTATGTGGCGTCTCGCCTAATCTTCGCCATATGTATCGATTTCTTCATTACAACGATTCTTAGCTGTTTGTTTAGATCAGCTGCGATGTCTACCAGCGATTTTAGCTCCGGCGTAACCCATCGCACCTGCATCGTGACCATCTGCGTCTTGGATTCTATTATTACGCCTTTTCCTAAAACCTTGGTTAATTTGTTTTCGCCTTTGGTCCCCTCTTCCGTTCCATGATCAAGTCCCCTTTTTGAGTCCGCCTTAGCCTGTTGACGGCAGAGACAAGTTCCTGCAATTCATGACTGATCTCTATTTTAATTAATATATCCACGGGGCATTCCTTGACATCTCACTTTATAATGAATGCATCGGGCATCATCCTATATCCTACTCTGTGTATTGGCTTGCGATTCGCGGTAACCTTCTGCTACTTATTCTTGTTTGTGCTTTTGCGGCTGTCCTCACTACCGGCACTCCCTGGTCCATTTTGGAAATGCACTGGCTCTTAGATTTGGGCGTACTGAAGATTTCTTTTGTCGAGTTCGGTAGACTCTGACCCTGATTGCTGATACCGACGTCGCGGTGAGAAGGCTCACTGTTACTGCCGCTCTTTCTCTAATAGACTCCGCCTGCTGTTTTCCAAATCTATCTAGAATTAGCCGTTCTGAGTGCTGCCAAAGTAGATCCAGCTTAGTCTCCACCACCTCCGTTTCAAATTTTGGCATCTCTTTACCATGGCATTTTCTTTTAGCAATTTCCATTTGTTTCAGCAAGATAGTCCTGCTTTTGTTAATGCTGACCAGAAAATCGTTCTCGTGTACTGATGGTTTCTGCTTTTTGCACCATTTGCTGAGATGCACCTACCTGTGGATTAGTTGCAGCTCCCGTGGTTACTGCTGCCACCTCTGCGTATGGTATGGCTTTGCTCGCGGGCACTACCAGTTGCATCTTCCTTGCTATGATTTTTGTCTTTGATTGCTCCTTCAGAACTATCCCTCTCTGTACTAGTGCTTATGGCTATCGGTTGAAGCATACTGCCCTTTGCGGCTGCCTTTCTCCTTGCCATAATTGCCTCCAACGCCAAAATGTCGCGAAATAACCGATATGTTTAATAAAGAAAATAAAACATATATGCAAAACAGTGAAGTCGTGTCTGCGCCATATGCAGGGGAAGGAGCACACTGCAGCGTAAGCAGAGCAGCGGACAACCAGCGCGAAGATCGTGCAAAACGAGAAGAAATCTTCGAATCCTACGAAGAAGACACACACGTTTTTGATGGTGTTTCGATTCCAGTGAATCAATGGCTATGCAATTTCGAAGAGAACTCGGAAGCATACGAATTCAATCAAAGGCAAAAAAATGTGAACGCTCGTAATAAAATGATAGGTACCGCAAAGTTATTTTTGGAAACTACCACTGTTAATGACTACCAATCGTTATGCGCAGTGTTACGAGAAGAATTCGAGCAGTTGAACAGCGCTGAAGTACATAAGCAGCTGCGGTGTCGCAGAAAACGTACGATGGAGAAATTTCACGATTATGTGCTTCAAATGCGCAAAATAGCTGCGTTTGGAAGTATAGAAGATGAAGCTGTCATAAGTTATATAGGTGATGATTTAAAATTTCCGTTGTATAGCGCACCAACTTTTAAAGAACTAAGAAAGAGGTATGAATTAGTAGGAACGTTGACAAAAGAAAGTTTGACAAACAAACGCCGACAGAATGTTCAAACACAGATGCGAGAACACTATGATAAAGACATTAGGGTGGAACATAAACAGCCACATTGCTATAATTGTGGATCTGGTCAGCATAAGGGTATAAAGAAGAAACAAAATGTTCCAAATGCAATGGTGTAGGGCACATGGCTAAGCAGTGTACAAACTCAAGACCTACTGTCAATATGGTGGTAAATGAGAATTGTAACAAAAAGATAAAAATTAATGATTGATGTGCAAGAGAAAATATTTAGAAAATTTTAGTGGCCAAAAGTTTCGTAAGTGTTTCGTTAATAAAGTTGAATATTATTCCAAATGGAAATACGATTTGCTTTCGTGAGAGTTCTAGTCGTGTTTCGGCATCAGAACGAGAGTTTATACGGAAACAGGTAGATGAATGGCTACGGCGAGAATCATAAGAGAGTCGTCTTCTAATGTCGGAAGTAAAGTTGTATTAGCGAAAAAAGACAGAAGTTACAGGCTTTACGGAAACTTCCGCAAACTAAATTCACTTGTTCTGAAAGACTGCATGCCACTACCAATAGTAGATGAAGTACTTGAAAAGTTGCAGAGTGCCAGGTTTTTTTCGGTCATGGACTTAAAAAACGGGTTTTTCCATGTTGAAGTCGAAGAACGAAACCGAAAGTATACAGCGTTTGCATCCAAAGAGGGCCTCTTCGAATTTAATAAGGCACCGTTTGGCTTTTGTAATTTGCCGGCAATATTACTACGGTACGTAAATCATATTTTTCAGCAGCTGATAAACGAAGGTATCATGGAAATTGACGTAGATGATATTATTGTTTTTGGAAACACGGCTAATCAAAGTTTAGAAAACATGCAGCGAGTAGTCAATTTTTAAAAGAAAAATAACATTTTGGGGTCACCAGGTAGAAAACGGGCATGTTTGGCGTAGTCAAAAGAAAGTGAAGGCCGTAAAGAAGTTTTCCTCATAAAAAAGAAGGTCCTCATATCACGAGTGCACATTTTCTGCCTTGTATGGTTGTGCTATAACAAAGGGATCCGCATCCACATCAGCCGCGTTCTCCCAAAGGAGAGCTGGTGTCGCGATGCAGTGATTTAGATTTATTTGCAGTAATTTCATGATGATACCTTTGCGCCTGCCTTGCAGCTGCTACTGCCAGTTGGTTTAGCAACGCTGCAGTATACACATTTCGGAGTGTTTGTGCACTCCGCCGCCTTGTTTCCTGGTTTTGCCCATTTTCCGCAAAGGTGTGACCTGTCTGTACAGGTGCATTTGGATGCTTGGTGACCGCTTTCCCAGCACTTGGCTGGCTGTTCGACTTCAGTTATCGGGCATCTTGCACAGCCTAGACGGTTGTATTTCTCAGCAAGTGCTTTATTTGCGACGTCGACTCTCATATGTATATATATATAAGTTAATTTATTTTACATTGGAAAGACTAAAAAATATATTTTTTTAGAGCTTGCGCTCTTTATTTATCAAACTCAAACTTAGAACTGCTCTTAACAATTTTTATATTTTATTACTACACCTAAAGCTCCTCTGCCGTGCTGTGTTGTTTTTGTTGCAATTCTGCTGCTATTGTTGTCGACTGCAGTTCTTTAGAACGATGTCTGGAAAAACGTCAGCAATTATTGTAGAGCGGATGCGCGTGTAGTTTTGGGGAATGTTATTTACGTTAACTCCTCCGCCCTTAAATTCGAACGTCCTCGTTCGATGACCGTAGGTGGTTTGAAATATCTTCGATTCCAATTACTGTTGATTTGGTAATTTCAGCTTGAATTTGGGTCGGTGGTTTTTTATTGCAAATTTTGCTTGTGAGCTTACTGAAATTTTTATAAAAAATGCAAATATTGCTATTGTAAGGCAAATTGCCAATGTCGAGCTCATTGCGCTATGAATTATATTATTTTTTTTTAACAGCTCTATTTTTGTTGTGCTATTAAGATGAAGTTGCTTGAGTCTCTCAAGTGAGAGATGCTCTTCGTTTGCTTCTAACACTGATGCTGGTTGGAGAATTGCTGGCATAGGATGATAACGAATTGTCTCAATGTTGACAATTTTTCTTCCATCTATTTGGATTGAGGCATTTTTGTGCCGAATGATGTAAGTTCCTTGGAGGGTCATTGTTTCGTTATTGATAACTGCAGGGCCATTAAATGCGTTGAGGAGCAGTATACCAGGAGCTATTTCCTCTATAGGTGGGATATGTGTGTTGTTGATGATTGTGCAGTTTGGTTTCAAGCTTTTCAACAAGTTTGGTATGCAGGCAGAAGTACTAATATCTACTATATCTTCTTTATTACATATTTCTAAATCATTAAAATTTTTGCATTTTTTATTTATGCCATATATCTTTTCTTTACATTGTAATATATTATCATATGGAATTTTGTTAATAACTTTTTCCTTTTTTATCGCTTTCAGTAAAAATACACTACAAGAATTACTTTCGCTTGTAGGCAATGATACAATATAGATTAAGTTTTTGTTATTTGATGCTATTTTAACATTTGCAAATTCTAAAGCTTCGTTAATGTTAACATATGGAATGTGCTCGTTATTAATTAAGGTTTCAGTTATATTTATTTCATTATTACTAAGAACATAAGAGTTTACAATATTGGCTTTTGCCCAATGTATAGCGTAGGCTATGTTTACAATTTCTTCTTTGATCAATTCTAGTTTATATTTTATTTTCGTTACAATATCATTCTCTATATTTTCTTGTTCCTTAAATGTCTTAATGATATTATTTGTAAGATTAGATATTTCGTTTATTTTTTCTAAAGTTAATCTATTTATAATTACTTGGTTGTTATTGTTAAGTAAAACGTTGTTCATTTTATTAACTAATATTTCGTGGTCATGTCGGTCCGGGGTTCCGGCTATCCATTTCCACGCGCTTCCTAGAAAGTCTAGTGATCTTTTCGATTTTTCATTTACTTTTAATCTTTCCAAATAATTCCTAATTCTCTGGATCTCAAAGGGAAGGATCGGGTATAAAGGATGGTGGGGTTTTACGTCTGTTAAAATTGTTGTTTCTAGCTTTTTGATGAACGTTTCATAAACTTCAATATCGATGATGTGTACAATTTTAAAGTATCCGTTCTGAATATTTGCGGTTCCAGTATTTATTTTTATTAGTTGGGAATTAGAATAGTCCAATATTTGGATATCTGCATATGTAATGCAGAGATGTGCCAACAACCTAAAAAGAGGGTGTTAATTTTTAATAAGACTTTTGTGTACTGTTTTCCCTGTTTCGGTAATAACTGTTGAATTTTTATTTTCTCTAACTATCTCTTTCCTGTACTTGGGAGATAGTTTGTTTCCTAATCTTTTGTTAACTTTTACATATATGACTTCTCCAACTGTAAATTCTCTGATAGGGGTCTTTTTCCTGTTGTGATATTCTAAATCTATATCTTGTTTCTCTTTGATCTTGTGTGAGGTTATTTCTCTTTCTCTTTCGAGTTGTTCAGGATTATTAGAAAGCTCTCTTGCAAAAAAAACGTCCTTTGGTTTTTTGTTTGTCGTTGAATGTATGGAGCTGTTGTATTCAAGAATAGCTTTGTCAAGAAGTTCTGGGAATGTGTAATGAGGGTTTTGAGATTTTAAGCCGCGTATCATTTCAGATAATGTTGATTGGAAACGCTCTATTTGACCATTCGCTGTACTTGTATATGGAGGTGTTTTAAAGACTGTTGTGTTAAAAAAATTTTCTACCATAAAAAGAACGGCATTAGAGTTCAGAGATTTTTCGTTATCTACCACTATGGTATTTGGAACACCGAACGACAGTATTAATTCTCTTAGTGGTTGTTTGATGTCTTCAGCTGATCTTGATTTAAGAATTCTTGCTAAGGCGTATTTTGAAAATTTATCAATGGCTGTAAGAATAACACGTTTATTCGAGAAGTAAATGTCTATGTGTACTATCTGTCCAGGGTATGAAGGTATAGGGGTTGCTTGTATCATAGGCTTACTGGGGTGTCTGTCATATTTATGTTCTTTACATATTTTGCATTCCTTTGCTATTTTTTCAACCTTACGACGCATTTGGGGGAAATAAAATTTAGTTAGAATCTGTAATTTATTTTCTTTACTATTCCTGTGTGCACGTTCGTGTTCTCTGATAATCTCAGCTTCTTGTTGATTTTCATCCACTAAGTCTGTTACCATTTTCCTAGTAAATCTAATTCAATATTGTCTGAAATGGATAGGATAAATTTCTTGAATTTGTCCTAAGATTCTTTCACTTGTCTGTAAGCCATTTATGACTGATGGATTCAGGTAACTTTTCAGAATATGAATTATTCTGTTATCAGAAAATTCTGGTTCTATTATTGTATGTCGGTGGTAAGTAAGGAATGTTATCTTGAAGTCATATGACGTTTCATGCCCTTCCATAAGGATGATTTGATTTTTGAAGACGTTTATGGGTTCCTCTGCAATTTGAATGAGGTCTTGTCCTGAGCTTTCGTCACTATGTTGAGTTACAGTCAAAGGGTTGACGTCGCTATTTATCGGTGGTCTCGATAGTGTGTCGGCCACAACGTTGGTTCTACCGGGTTTGTATCTTAACTCGTAATTATATTCTTCTAATATGGCTTTCCAACGTTTTAGTTTGTTATTGGAATTTTTATTGCTCAACGCGTAAGTCAGAGGTTGATGATCCGTGAATATCTTAACAATTGCTGGACCGTAAAGATAATTTCTGAGAGTTTTTATTGCCCATATAATGGCCAACATTTCTCTTTCATTGGTTGCAAATTTTTCCTCTGACTTAGACAGAGTTCGGGAGATAAACGTTATAGGCTTCCCGTCTTGTTCTAGTACTGCTCCTATCGCGAAGTTAGAAACGTCCGTGGTCAAGTGGAATTCTTTTTTAAAGTCTGGAAATCTAAGAACAACATCTTCAGATATGAGAGAGTTTTTTATTTTTTGAAAAGCTTCGAGAGCGTCGCTATCAAATTTAATAACTTTTTTACTAGAGGCTTGCTTGGACGTTCGTCCATCTTCCCCTCTGAGAAGGACTGTCAGGGGTTTCGCCAATTTCGCATAGTCTCTGATGAATCTTCGGTAAAACCCTGATAGGCCTAGAAAAGATCTTAGGTCTTTAAGTGTTTTTGGGCATGGGAATTGACTTATTGCTTCTACCTTACTTGGATTTGTTGTAATGCCTTCTGCGGATATAATAAATCCTAAAAATTCTACGCTGTCTTTTAAAAATTCGCATTTATCCATTTGAACTTTGAGGTTTGCATCTTGAAGTGTTTTAAAGATTGAGGATAAATTTTTGAAATGAGAATCTTCATCTTTACTGAAGACTACTATATCATCTATTTAGACGAAGCATATCTTGCCTATATGTTCCCTTAAAATATCATCCAAGGCTCTTTGAAATATGGATGGGGCGTTTTTCAGCCCAAATGGGAGTCGGACGAATTCGTATTTTCCATTACTAACCGAAAAAGCTGTCTTTTCGACATCACTTTCGTGCAATTTGATTTGGTGGAATCCGCTTTTTAGGTCGAGTACCGAGAAAATTCTATTTTGGCCGAGTTGCGATAATACTTCGTTGATTTCTGGTATGGGGTAGCGATCTGGAACAGTTATTGAATTGAGTTTTCTGTAATCTATTACTAATCGGTATTTTTTTTCAAGAGAAGCATCGGTCTTTTTTGGGACTATCCATACTGGTGCATTGTATGGAGATCTTGAAGGTTGGATAATACCATCTTTTAAAAGTTGATCAATTTGTTTGTCCACTTCATCTTTTAGAGACATTGGGTAGAGGTAGGATTTAGTGTAGGTCGGTTCATCACTTGTTGTTCTAATTCTCCTTTTAACTTTTGTCGTAAATGTGAGTTTCTCATCTGGATCTACAAAGAGATTTGAGTATTTTTCTGTTAATTTACGAACTTTAGATTTTTGATCTTGCGACATGTGATTGTCTCTGAGGGTAACAGAGTTTATTGATTCTGAAATTTGTTGTTTGAGTCGAATTTTTAGTTTATTTTTAATAAGCATATAACTTTCTTCCGTAAAGATGACGGCTGATAAGTCTTTAAGACTATCATTACCTAAAATTCCATGAAAGGATTTCAGTGTGGGTAAAATGAAAAACTGTATTTTAATAGTATTTATACCAAAAAGGTTTATCATGGTGTGTTGAGTTATTTCAACTTTGCCGCCGACTGAATTTGCATAAAAATTTTGTTTGTTTGGTGTTGGCTTTTTTACTAAACTTGGCTGTATATAATTTTTATTCGATCCTGTATCGACTAAGAATCGTAAGATTTTACCGTCGCTCGTCTTACATTCGAAGTATGGTAAGGACGAGCTTGTTAATCTAAAAAATGAATATCTGCGTAATCGTTTGGTTCTTCATAATAGTTGTTTTGACTTGACATGTAGTCGCTTAGGGTTTCGTTTCCAACGTGCATTGTTGCCATAGAATCAACTACAGAGTTGTAAGTGCTAGTGTCATATTGAAGAGGATAAGCCTCGTTAGAAATATTGTTGACTTCTTTGCTGTCTTGATCTGGGTTTGGATTGTCTATTGATTCAGTTTCATGATAAGAATCTATTGGTGTCGCTGATACATGGAAGTTTCTCTGTATTTTAGGTGGGTGTACTTGCATGGATGGAGATGGTGTGTATGGTTCGTTTGGTCTTTTACCGAATAGAGGATTTTGGGATCTTGGCCTATTCATGTAGTTTATTCCTCTTGAGCGCATGCTCTGGTCAATGTCCATTGGTTCTGGCCTAGCCAATGGCTTTGGAGGAGTTGGTCGAGGTGGACCGTGTTGTTGAAAGGGATTATATTGGGGGTGTCGGAATGGTTGTTGAAAGGGCTTATGTTGAGGGTGTTGGAAAGGTTGTTGAAATGGTCGTTGATATTGAGGGTATTGGTTGAATTGGGTACTTTTAATAACTGGTTGGGGAACATGTGTTAAGTGTGGGTAAAATTGTTGTTGTTGGGTTATATAGGTTGGCCTACGAGGTGGCAGTTGGTAACTGAGGTGCTGGTTTTCTGCTGTTAGGAATGTTAGCATGCTGTGACCGATAATTCTGGTTTTCCAGTTTTTGACATAGATATAAAGCTTGAGGCAAGTCTGCAGGCTCTCTAATTCCTAAGAGTCGGGGTAGATCGCCTCTTAGTCCTCTAATGAAAGTATCCAATGCTTTGTCTCTGTAGGTTTCGGTTATCAAATGCATGGCATCTGGAGAAGTGTCCATACTAGAGATTTTGTTTAGTATTAATGTCAGATGTTGGTATACCATTTGGTAGTAATGTTCAAGGCTATTACTACCTTGTGAATACATTCCCAATTTAATGGCAATATTCGAAATACATTCCCAATTTAATGGCGTATTGTAAGACTCAAGTACCGCGTCTGCGTTACCTGTGATTTTATTTCTTATGGTATTAAGAATACCGAAGTATTTTGGTGTGCCTTTAAGATGATTGTAGATGTTGAGAATTCTCTCAATATTTTTCCGCCATGAGCTATACTCGCTGGGGTTCCCTGAAAATTCTCTTAGTGTTCGCACTACGTCAGGGACTTTGTCTAGTTCGCCTAAATTCCCACAGAATTGTCCATCAATACTCTGTTCTATTCCCTTGTAAAAGTTGGCTTGAGGATTAATTATATTTTGTACAATGTTTTTGCATTGGTCGTTACAGACTTTTGCGACAATACTTGTAACAAGTGCCTCGAATTCAGGTGTTGCCACCACTTGATTTGGAGGGTTTGATATATTTGGATTTGGAGGAGGTAGGTTACTATTTGGGAGTTGGAAATTTGGTAAAGCATTATTAGTACCTGAAGGTTCTGTCATGGTATTTTTTCTGTGTTTTTCTCTTAATTGCTTAGGAATTTTGGAGGTTTTTTCTTCTTTTTATTTTTTATTATATTATAGCCTGGAGGGTCCCCCTTCCGGTGGTGAATCGCAGGCTCGTTTGATTGTATTATTATTTTCTTATATTTATATTTTTATTTTATCTTTTTTATTATATTATAGCCTGGAGGGTCCCCCTTCCGGTGGTGAATCGCAGGCTCGTTTGATTGTGATATTATTTTTTTTATATTTATATTTTTTCCCAATTTATGTTTGTGCTATTTTTCTCAAAAAAAAAAAAATTTCCCGTTTTCAAACTTATTTTAATAGTGCTTTCCTCACAATCTTTCTCACAATTCAAAATTAATAAAATTATTCTCAAAATTATTTGTATATATAGTGTTTTCTTACAATTTCTAAAGTTGTTTCAAAAATTCAAGGTTTATTTTAATAAGATTTTTCCACAAAAATTATTTCAAAATTTTTCTTTATAAATGATTCTTTAAATTTTTTCTTTAATTTTAACAGTTTTTTTTTCTGTTATATTTTTTAAAAGTGTTCACTCTTAATTTTAATTTAATTTAATAATCTTAGTTTAATTCTTACAATACTTTTTCCAGGAACATCCCGCGCTGATAAGGGTTTTTGAATCCTTTTTGTTGTTGTCTACTACTTGGGAAAACTCCTTATACTCCCTCGCGATTTCGTCTTTCTATGGATTGACAATTGTTCCTTGTTGTAGATTTGTATCACTTGTATCTTTGGTAGCAAACTTCTTGAGGTTGACTTAAACTGCCGATTCGGACACTTTTATTTTGTGCAGGTTTGTATCACTGAGTAGCAAGCTTCTTGAGGTTGACTTAAACTTTTCGATACGAGCACGTTGGGCGCCAGTTAATTTATTTTACATTGGAAAGACTAAAAAATATATTTTTTTAGAGCTTGCGCTCTTTATTTATCAAACTCAAACTTAGAAGTGCTCTTAACAATTTTTATATTTTATTACTACACCTAAAGCTCCTCTGCCGTGCTGTGTTGTTTTTGTTGCAATTCTGCTGCTATTGTTGTCGACTGCAGTTCTTTAGAACGATGTCTGGAAAAACGTCAGCAATTATTGTAGAGCGGATGCGCGTGTAGTTTTGGTGAATGTTATTTACGTTAACTTATATATATATATATATATATATATATATATATATATATATATATATATATATATATATATATATATATATATATATATATATATATATATATATATATATATATATATATATATATATATATATATATATATATATATATATATATATATATATATATATATATATATATATATATATATATATATATATATACGGTGTATGTGGCGTCTCGCCTAATCTTCGCCATATGTATCGATTTCTTCATTACAACGATTCTTAGCTGTTTGTTTAGATCAGCTGCGATGTCTACCAGCGATTTTAGCTCCGGCGTAACCCATCGCACCTGCATCGTGACCATCTGCGTCTTGGATTCTATTATTACGCCTTTTCCTAAAACCTTGGTTAATTTGTTTTCGCCTTTGGTCCCCTCTTCCGTTCCATGATCAAGTCCCCTTTTTGAGTCCGCCTTAGCCTGTTGACGGCAGAGACAAGTTCCTGCAATTCATGACTGATCTCTATTTTAATTAATATATCCACGGGGCATTCCTTGACATCTCACTTTATAATGAATGCATCGGGTATCATCCTATATCCTACTCTGTGTATTGGCTTGCGATTCGCGGTAACCTTCTGCCACTTATTCTTGTTTGTGCTTTTGCGGCTGTCCTCACTACCGGCACTCCCTGATCCATTTTGGAAATGCACTGGCTCTTAGATTTGGGCGTACTGAAGATTTCTTTTGGCGAGTTCGGTGGACTCTGACCGTGATTGCTGATACCGACGTCGCGGTGAGAAGGCTCACTGTTACTGCCGCTCTTTCTCTAATAGACTCCGCCTGCTGTTTTCCAAATCTATCTAGAATTAGCCGTTCTGAGTGCTGCCAAAGTAGATCCAGCTTAGTCTCCACCACCTCCGTTTCAAATTTTGGCATCTCTTTACCATGGCATTTTCTTTTAGCAATTTCCATTTGTTTCAGCAAGATAGTCCTGCTTTTGTTAATGCTGACCAGAAAATCGTTCTCGTGTACTGATGGTTTCTGCTTTTTGCACCATTTGCTGAGATGCACCTACCTGTGGATTAGTTGCAGCTCCCGTGGTTACTGCTGCCACCTCTGCGTATGGTATGGCTTTGCTCGCGGGCACTACCAGTTGCATCTTCCTTGCTATGATTTTTGTCTTTGATTGCTCCTTCAGAACTATCCCTCTCTGTACTAGTGCTTATGGCTATCGGTTGAAGCATACTGCCCTTTGCGGCTGCCTTTCTCCTTGCCATAATTGCCTCCAACGCCATTTCTCTTTCTAATGTATCTGTGTGCTGAACTTTAGTCTGCGGGGTATCCGTGATTGTCAACAAGTCATCAATCGCTGCATTCGCTGAGGTATTCGCTGTCGGATTTATATTGGACCGGAGTGGGTGATCCAATACTATTAGTGACTCTGAATTCGCCGGCGATCTGGTTAGCGACATCATTGGGCTGAATGCCGTCAACTGGTTCTGAATCTCAAGTTCCTCTGTTATATATATGTATACTCGTATGTATATGTTTGTGTATATATATATATATATATATATATATATATATATATATATATATATAAATATATATATATATATATATATATATATATATATATATATATATATGTACATATACATAGACGAATACATATACATTTACATATACATATACATACACAAATACATTAGATTTATATATATATATATATATATATATATATATATATATATATATATATATATATATATATATATATATTATATATATATGTAGTTGAGTCAGAGCCGCAGGTAACAGTTGGGACTAACTTGTACTTAGGTACATACGTAATTGAGCTTATGATGGAACCCTGATCTATCACCTCCACGTGGTGACGGCTGGAAACAAAGGTGCGTTGGGGGACTGGTGACGTGCTATATTTAATGGCACACATCAGTCTTTTAATGCACTACTGTGTAAGATAGACAAACTCCCAATCCAAGGTGGAACAGCATATGCCGACGGATGCGTGGCAAATAGGTTGGTTAGTCTCGAATATGCGAACTCCAGTTTTAATGAAATGCCTTCCAATGGTACATATCACCTTATGTAGCAAAGCCAACGTTCAGTCAGGTGGCCAGCATTATTCGGCTGGGAATTGTTCCGAATGATTTAATAAGGGCGCCATTCACAAAAGAATAGTTGGTTCTTATCCAAGAGACCATTGTTGAAGTAATGATAGAGGTCAGCGACAATAACGAATAACCAGTGTTTGAGGGCCTAGCACACAGAAACGGATGTTTACTGTTCCTATGCTCAAATGAGAATGCGGCTACTTGGATGAGAAAACACATCGGCCTAATAAAAGGGAAATGTTGTTTGGAGATGACACGCGTTGAGGGATCAAAGTTTCCAAAAACGTATGTGGCCAGAGGCTACTTCCCACAGAGCACCGAGCTCAGCAATGAAAAAATTCTTGCGGACATTGGGGCGCAAAATGCAATGGCAGCGAAGAATTGGGAGGTGACCTGGTTATTGCGGTGGACGATGAGTCACTGTATAAACTGTCACAGTGCAAGGAGAAGTTAGCCCGTCGCTTTGGACACGTGCTTCTCATATTAAAGAGGAACAAATGCGCAGAGAAAGCCAGCGATAGCGTAAAAGAAGAAACAACGCCGACACTCGGGAACAGTGCTGAAGGGCTTGCTGGGGACACAAGGTCCAACGAAGTGGAGGCCGACAAACCATCGACTAGCAAAGTCGCGCTAGAATGACAAAGGCAAATCGCAGGCGCAAAAACAACAACAAGAAAACGCGATCCCGCAGTATGGCATGCGCCGAAAGCGCCTCAGCACAAAAACGAAAAACCAAGCATACTGGGGGCCATAGGGACCACAAAAATAAGGGTCCTAGGGGCGCGAGGCTCCAGAAACACGCTGCGGAAAGTCGCCGCGACTGAGCACTCTTAAACTTCTACAGGTACTTGCACCATGCTAAAGGAGCATCGGCCACCCTGTGCAAGAGATACGCCGCCGCAGACCTATCCATGGCCCTAATACAAGAGCCATGGATAATTGGGGGCCCAAATCAAAGGTCTTACAAATAAGGGATACAAGTTGGTTTATTATCACTGTTCGCGGCCCAGAGCGGCGATTATGATTGATTATAATACTTACTATTTTCTCATTTCAGAGTTCACTAGTCAAGATCTAGTAGCCATCCTTGTTGAAGTCTCAACAGAGAAGGTTGCGCAGCATATTGTTTGTGCGTCCGCCTACTTCATGACTCCAACATTATACCTCCTGTTGAGGTGCAGGGGCTTATTGGACACTGCCAAAATAACAATCTGCAGTACGTGATTGGCTGCGATGCAAACGCGCATAATCATGTCTAGGGAAGGTCGGACATCAACAACAGGGGTGAGTCTCTCTTCAGTTTTCTCTAGTAAAAATATCAACATATGTAATATTGGTAGAAGGCCAACCTTTATTATCGCGGTTAGAGAAGAGGTAGTAGACCTAACTCTAACCAGTCCTTAAATCGCCAATTGTTTCAGAAATTGGCATGTATCTGACGAGCCCTCTCTGTCAGATCATTTGCATATAAGATTCGACTTACCAGGTAAATCTGAATTAAAAAGTGAAGTCTTCAATAAAAGAAAAACAACTTGGAGACTATATAGGAATTATAAGAATCAAGATCCAATTCGCTGCCTAGACGTATAAGTTCTGTTGGTGAACTCGAGGAGTCGGTGTATCAACTAAACGATATAATAATCTCAGCATATCATGTAAGCACTGTGGTCGAAACTGACAATGTGTCTCGCAAGGTCCCATGGTGGATTGCCAAGCTTGCAGATATGCGTAAAAAGATAAGAAAACTGTTCAATCGTTGTAAACGCACGAAGGTATGGGATGACTATAGGGTCGCTCTGACAAATTACAACAAAGAACTAAGAAGATCCAAGCGTGAATATTGGCGAAAATTTTGCGAAAGCATAATCGAAACTCCAGAACGCAACGAACATTCGAACGGTGTTGCAACTTTAGTAAGACCAGATGGGTCTTATACAATGCACAGAAGGGACACTTTAGAATACCTGCTTCAGGTGCACTACCCGGGGTCAACTAGAGTGTCAATGACACTGGATCAGCCGTCATGCGACCAATGGGCCGTATTAGACAAAAGGTCCTGGAGTTTTTCTGGAGTAATATTTACCCCAGACAAAGTTAAATAGGCTGGTGGGTCCTTTAAACCATTCAAGACACCAGGTGAGGATAACATTTTTCCAGGCCTCTAGATAAGAGGACTGGATATAATGCTTGAATCACTTGTTGCTATTTTTAGGAACAGTTTCAGCAAGGAGTACCTACCATCCATATGGCGTAAAGTCAATGTGGTATTTATTCCAAAATTGGGTAAGAAGTCCAGCGAACTGCCTAAATCTTATAGACCTATCAGTCTCACGTCGTTTCTTCTAAAAACTATGGAAAGATTGGTGGATCTACATACTAGAGAAACGCTAGACAGAACAACACCTCTGCGCCAATCTCAGTTTGCATATAATATGGGAAAATTCACGGAGAGAGCGCTTCATTATATTGTAACAAAGATAGAGAAAGCTCAATATTCCAATATGTGATTTCTTAGATGTCTAGGGTGCCTTTGTTAATACAGAGGGGCTATGCTCTGTAAAAATATAGATACACCGACTGTTTGGTTAAAACGATGTTAAAAAGTAGATAAAAACCTCGTTACCTCGACTTTTGCGGATGACACAGCTATCCTGAGCTCTCCCCTAAATCCACGGATGGCATCCCGCGATTTAGAGGAACACCTTAAAAAAATAGAAAGTTGGCTAGCAGATTGGTGCATCAAAGTAAATGAGCAAAAGAGTGTACATGTGACATTTCCTCTTAAGCCCAGTTCTTGTCCGGCAGTCTCTTTAAATGACATTGTAATCCCGCAAGCAACAGAGGTTAAATAGGAGTGCATTTCGACCAACGGCTCACCTGGAAAAAACATATAGAAGCCAAGAAAATGCAAATGAAATTCAAGACAAGTTCCTTGTATTGGCTTACCAACGATAAATCAAAA
The DNA here is from genome assembly GCA_920105625.2 of Clusia tigrina. Lineage (NCBI taxonomy): Eukaryota > Metazoa > Arthropoda > Insecta > Diptera > Clusiidae > Clusia > Clusia tigrina. The sequence continues at coordinate 165,514,627 of OV050030.1, read as the reverse complement.
CTGCGATTGGAGTATAAAGTACAAGGCTGTAATTAAACCGATTTGGACTTATGGTATTCAGATTTGGGGCACTACTAGTGCATCAAATTTGCAAATAATTCAAACGGCTCAATCGAAAAATCTGAGAACGATCAGCAGCGCTCCATGGTTCGTCAGAAACGAAAATGTTTACCGCGACTTGAATATAGCACCCGTTGAAGAAGAACTAGCAGTTTTAAAAACAAAATACCAATCCAAACGTCAGTGTCACTCAAACAAACTAGCAAGGAATGCTTCAAAGGATGAATACATCTCGTCTTAAAAGGCCACTTTTTTAAAATTAGAGTCTCTTTATATTTATATTTTTATTTTTATTTTTTCTACATAATTTACATAATACTTGAACTGAAATTACTCTAAGCACTGGCGCCGAGCATCAATTTATTTATTAGTTGTAAGCTTTGTAAAATTATTGTTGGTTTCGATTGAAAAGATGCAATAAATAAATCCATGTTGAATTAAAAATAAAGTAGAGAAATTAGCTCATCTCTAGTGTGGGGGACCGTATTTATCTGTCCTCGGGTCCTCTTGCTGCTTGTCCTGGGCGCGCGTGTACCTGTAAACCTAGAATCACTCTTCACAAAATGAATCACTACATACACTTTTAGTTTTAGAACAAAAAGAAGCTTTATTCTTAAAATACAAATTCTTATATACTATTCACAAGAAACAATTACAGTCTACGTATTGACTTTTCTGGTGTTCCAGTTACGCAATTGTTGATTGGTGCCAGTGGCTCAAGCCAACTGTACCAATGAATGTAAAAGAGACAAGCCATACCAGTTGCTGAAATCGCTTCTAGTCGCTCTCACAAAACACCAAAATTATAATCAAGACATGGCAAATGAGAAGTGGAAATTCTGAACGTATTCAAAATTTACAAATAAAAAGCATATCGATCCAAATATCAAATAAAATCAAAAAGAAAATAAAAAATCCATAAAATCCCATGTTCCACAAATTGGAGAACTATCCCAAAAACAGCAATCCTTTAGAGTTTATCTATTGCATAGATTGCATGCATTGCATGCATGTCCGTCAACTGGTGTGGTTCTATGCTGCATAATTGTAAAAAATGAAAATAATTTTTTATGAGAAATGCATTCTAATGTAGTAAAGATTGCAAAAATCCTTTATGTGCTTTCGCTGGCAGTTTGTACAGGGCTTAATAATATTACTTCAACTGGGCTTAATAGTATTATAGCAAACGAGGGTGTACTTGCGGATTTCATAATTGTAACTCTCAATCCAACTGCTCACTCACACTTACATTTATGGTAAACATTCTCACATTCTCATATTCTTACAATCTTACTTTTTCATATTCTTTCAACCTTATTTACAACAATTTAAAAGACTTATAAAAAATTTGTATTTTTGTCTAATTTGTCTAATAATATTATTCCTAAAAACTTTTATAGTAGTTTGGTTTATGTGGTTTATCAAATAGATAAGCAAAAACGTTAATGAACTCTCACCTAAATTCGGTGATACACAAAGCCACAGGAGCAGTGTGGGCTTGTCGAAGTCGCTTTGGTAGAACATGGGATCTAGACTCTAAAATGATACACTGGATGTATGTAATGATGGTTAGTCCAATCATTACCAATGCATCCCTTGTATGGTGGCTTAAGCAACACAAGAAAATTCTTACAAGTTTTGAAAGACAAGGTGCCATGCGAAGCTGCCCAACCGCTGCTTTTGAGGCCATAAAAGGATTATCCCACTACATACATTCGTGAAAAAATGTGTTGCTAGAAGCACATGTAAGATGAAATTCTTGTCTAGACAAGAACCTCATGACTATGGTCATTTCAATATTTTAAAAAACATACCAGATCAAAACATAATCTGCTCAATAACAGACTATATGATTCCCAAACGACAGTTTTTATCGCAATTTTGAGATTATTATCTCAGACCGTGTTGAATGGGACATAGGAGGACCTTGGGTCGACTCTAGAAGTCTAGAATGGTTCAGAGACGGTTCAAAAACACACACCGGAGTCGGTGCAGGGGTCTATGGACCAAATACCAAAATCTCAGAGCTAATGGGCAGGTGGCCTAGCGTCTTCCAGGCTGAAATTCCAGCAATCTCAATCTGTGCGAGGAGAAATCTGAAAAAGAGTATCAAGGGCGCACACATAGCTATCTATTCAGATAGTCAAGGTGCATTACAGGCATTAGATTCATATTCTTTAGAATCGAAACTGGTGGAAGAATGCTTGAACAACCTACAATCTCTAGGTGCAACATATAAGATTGCAATTTGCTGGGTCCCGGGTCACTCGGGGATTGAAGGCAATGAAATTGCTGACGAGCTGGCTAAAGCCTCATAGGTTCGGAGCCATACTGTGGTATCTACTGGCCGGAGGCTAAATCCAGGGTAGATAGCTGGGAGCATAGTCTCGGAATGTCACACGGGGAAGGGATGGAGGGGATTCGCCAAGCGAAAAGACTGGTAAGGCCATTCACCTAAAATAAAGAATTGCGCTATATGTGCAAAGCAGAGCAGTAAGTTTTCTATCAGGTCATTACTACCTGAAATATAACCTCAGTAGAATCCACATTCTTGAGGATACGGAGTGCCGGCTCTATCTAGAAGATGTGGAAACCACGGAACACATACTGTGCGAATGCATTGCTTTGGCAAGAACCAGAATGAATATATTCCACCGCGACCAGCTGGCTCTGGAGGAAATAAAGAATGCTCCTGTTATGGACATTCTCAAATTCATACATAAAGCGGAGAGGATAATGAAGGAACATGACTTTCAGCTACTTCATTTCTCTAGAGAAGGATCATCTAGGTAGAAAAGAACCTGATAAATTATTGTGACGATTTGACATCACCAAACGAACGAAATGCTATGGCATTACGGAAGAAACGCCGGTACTAAACCAATAGGGCATAGTCGATCGGACAATTCTGATCACATGGATCATTAAAGGCAAATATAGTATGACACAAAAGATATTTTAGAAGTGCAGGTCTCTGATCGACGGGCTTCTGCTATTCGCCGGGGGTGTTCTGTTGCGACAGGTTTAGGGCTCCTGCGAATTCCTCAAGTGCATCTCCTCTTTTATTTGTGCTCTAGCAGCCCCAGGTTTTTTTATTATATTTCTTATTATTATATTTCTTTTCCCTTCCGCATCCATTTGAACTGCGGTGAGCAGAGTTTCGAAATCGCGGATATTAAGACGTGGAGGACCGTAAATACTAAAAATGTACATACACACCTTGCACATGGACCCGTAAATAGAATTCGGCGGCTGGTGCCATCACTGCGCTGGTAGCCCACTGCGTCTTGGCTTCTATTGTTACGCCTTTTTCTAAAACCTTACGCACCAGCGAGTTAACGGAATTAATAAAAGTGCTGGCCGGAAAATTAGCACTAGACGATATAAACAAATATAAGAACAATCTGACTATAGAAACCTTTTCCAAAGTTGTGCCTGATTTTGATGGTGTTTCGATTCCAGTGAATCAATGGCTATGCAATTTCGTAGAGAACTCGGAAGCATACGAATTAAATCAAAGGCAAAAATATGTGAACGCTCGTAATAAAATGATAGGTACCGCAAAGTTATTTTTGGAAACTACCATTGTTTATGACTACCAATCGTTGTGCGCAGTGTAACAAGAAGAATTCGAGCAGTTGAGCAGCGCTGAAGTACATAAGCAGCTGCGGTGTCGCAGAAAACGTACAACGGAGAAATTTCACGATTATGTGCTTTATAAGCGCAAAATAGCTGCGCTTGGAGATATAGAAGATGAAGCTGTCATAAGTTATATAGTTGATGATTTAAAATTTCCGTTTTATAGTGCACCAACATTTAAAGAACTAAGAAAGAGGTACGAATTAGTATAAACTTTGACAAAAGAAGGTTCGACAAACAAACGCCGACAGAATGTTCAAACACAGATTCGAGAACACTATGAAAAAGACATTAGGGTGGAACGTAAACAGCCACATTGCTATAATTGTGGATCTGGTCAGCATAAGGGTATAAAGAAGAAACAAAATGTTCCAAATGCAATGGAGTAGGGCACATGGCTAAGCAGTGTACAAACTCAAGACCTACTGTCAATATGGTGGTAAATGAGAATTGTAACAAAAAGATAAAAATTAATGATTGATGTGCAAGAGAAAATATTTAGAAAATTTTAGTGGTCAAAAGTTTCGTAAGTGTTTCGTTAATAAAGTTGAATATTATTCCAAATGGAAATACGATTTCGTGAGAGTTCTAGTCGTGTTTCGGCATCAGAACGAGAGTTTATACGGAAACAGGTAGATGAATGGCTACGGCGAGAATCATAAGAGAGTCGTCTTCTAATGTCGGAAGTAAAGTTGTATTAGCGAAAAAAGACAGTAGTTACAGGCTTTACGGAAACTTCCGCAAACTAAATTCACTTGCTCTGAAAGACCGCATGCCACTACCAATAGTAGATGAAGTACTTGAAAAGTTGCAGAGTGGCAGGTTTTTTTCGGCCAGGGACTTAAAAAACTGTTTTTTTCATGTTGAAGTCGAAGAACGAAAGTATACAGCGTTTGCATCCAAAGAGGGCCTCTTCGAATTTAATAAGGCACCGTTTGGCTTTTGTAATTTGCCGGCAGTATTCGTACGCTACGTAAATCATATTTTTCAACGAAGGTATCATGGAAATTGACGTAGATGATATTCTTGTTTTTGGAAACACGGCTCATTAATGTTTAGAAAACATGCAGCGAGTAGTAAATTTTTAAAAGAAAAAATAACATTTTTGGGTCAGCAGCTAAGACGGGCATTGGCGTTGTCAAGAGAAAGCGAAGGCCGTAAAGAAGTTTTCCTAATAAAAAAGAAGGTCCTCATATCACGAGTGCACATTTTCTGCCTTATATGGTTGTGCTATAACAATGGGATCCGTATCCACGTCAGCCGCGTTCTCCCAAAGGAGAGCTGGTGTCGCGATGCAGTGATTTAGATTTATTTGCAGTAATCTCATTATGATACCTTTGCGCCTGCCTTGCAGCTGCTACTGCCAGTTGGTTTAGCAACGCTGCAGTATACACATTTCGGAGTATTTGTGCACTCCGCCGCCTTGTTTCCTTGTTTTGCCCATTTTCCGCAAAGGTGTGACCTGTCTGTACAGGTGCATTTGGATGCTTGGTGACCGGTTTCCCAGCATTTGGCTGGCTGTTCATTTATCGGGCATCTTGCACAGCCTAGACGGTTGTATTTCTCAGCAAGTGCTTTATTTGCGACGTCGACTCTCATATGTATGTATATATATATATATATATATATATATATATATATATATATATATATATATATATATATATATATATATATATATATATATATATATATATATAAAATTAAGTGGCAAAACTTCCTGTTCGCATACTCCTCCTAGACGGCTTGCCCGATTTCAATGAAATTTTCAGGGGTGATTGGGGTCTGTGTGGAGGGTGCACATAAGAAATTTCATGTGTGTATCTTTGCACGTTTTGCAATTAATTCTGTTTGGCTTTACGTGTGTTTTGGGATTTTTATTATTGTTTTGCCGCAAGATTGGCAGTCCTGCCTTTTACTCCGCAAGATTGGCAGTCCTGCCTTTTACTAATAAATAAACAGAAACAGCTGGCGAATGTTTACAATTATTAAAAAACATTGACATAGCAACATTGTGTGTTTTTTCCAGATTTAATTCAATCGATTTGCTACATTTATTCGAAAAGAATACTTTAGAAAATGCCTCCACTACGCAGACGTAATACGGTTGGCAGGCATACGCGTGATTCACATCGAATGTCAATATCGAGAAGAAATCAAAGCGAAGAGCAACGCGCTCAAGTGAATGCCCGAGGTAGAGCGGTGTACAGAGAGCGGCGTGCACAGTTTAGAGCTGAATCCGCAGACAATCAACGGCCAAATTATCGCCAAGGCAGAGTTCCGCTTCGTCTTCGCGATCAAATGGAACATGTTGGCTTTCACTACGATCCTGACTGCGACTACAGCCTGCATGGTTCCATTGGAGCAATGGATATTATTTGTACGCATTGCAATGCAGCGAAGTTTCGAGGAGAAACAGCTGGCATGTGCTGCTCCGGTGGCAAAGTGAAACTGCCTGCATTGGAACCGCCACCAGAACCATTACATTCCTTGCTCACTGGAGAATCGCCGACATCTAAGCATTTTTTGCAGAACATTCAAGCATACAATTCATGTTTTCAAATGACTTCTTTTGGTGCCACAAAGATCATTAAAGATACATTTATGCCGACATTCAAGATGATTACTTTGCATTGAATTTCCAGTGAAACATTTTACATTTTTAAATATTCCAATCATTCATCCAAATTTAATGCACAAACATTATAGATTCAGGGACAAATATACCATCGAGCAGGCTCGCTATTACCATTTGCCAATGATGACTATAAATTTTTGCAAATATATTTGATCGGTAATGAAACTGACCAACTCAATCAACGGTGTACAATTGGGACCGGCACAAGGCGAGAAATCGTACTGAATTTGCAAAGATTTCTCCATGAACACAATGAATTGATTCGATTGTTCAAAATCGCATTGGACCGCATGCCGTCTGATAACCATCGAATCGTCATCAGAGCAGACAAAATGCCGATGGGGCAGCATGCCAGACGATTCAACGCACCAACAATCGATGAGGTGGCAATCGTCATTGTAGGCGAACAGTTTGAATCGCGAGATATTGCACTGCACCGTAGAAACGAACAACTTCAGCGTGTTTCCGAGCTACACCGTAGTTATGATGCATTACAGTATCCGATATTATTCTGGAGAGGTGATGACGGCTATCACATCAATATTCGATTGATAAATCCAACTACTGGTAAATAATCATTAAATTTAAAAAGTACATTTTCTTACGATTCAACATTTTGCGTATTGTTCATTTATAGGCCAAGAAACACCGAAAAAACTCAGTGCGATGAACTTATATTCGTACAGAATAATGATTCGTCCGCAAGAAGAGAACTACATCTTCAAATGTCGCAAGCTTTTCCATCAGTAGTTGGTTGACATGTATGCAAATATCGAGACCGAACGTCTCAACTTTATTCGATTCAACCAAGCGAAATTGCGATCTGAAGAGTACATCCATTTGAGAGATGCCGTAATGAATAATGCAAATGTGAATAACATTGGACGTCTGACAATATTGCCAGCAACATACATCGGCAGTCCGCGCCATATGCACGAGTATGCGCAAGATGCGAAGTCGTATGTGCGCCATTACGGTAGACCGGATCTGTTCATAACGTTCACGTGCAATCCTCAGTGGAATGACATCAAAGACCATTTGTTCCCAGGTCAATCAACAACTGATCGTCACGACATATCAGCACGTGTATTCAGGGAAAAGCAAAAAGCATTGATGAATTTAATTGTGAAACTTCGTGTTTTTGGAGAAGTTCGATGCTGGATGTACTCTATCGAATGGCAAAAAAGAGGATTACCCCATGCCACCGCATCGTTTGGTCCTGAAAGTCGGTTCACCTATTATACTTCTACGAAATCTGAAGCCACCGACTTTGTGTAATGGCACAAGACTTTCAGTAATAAAAACCATACTAAATGGCAAGGCAGCAGGTGAAGTTGTACTCTTACCACAAATTTCAATGATTCCAACGGACATGCCGTTTGAATTTAAGCGCTTGCAGTTCCCAGTACATCTTGCCTTTGCGATGACCATAAACAAATCGCAAGGGCAACCGTTTCGAGTGTGCGGCGTCAATTTGGAAGAATCGTGCTTCTCCCACGGCCAATTGTATGTCGCATGTTCGAGAGTGGGAACACCAAGGTACTTATTCATTTACGCGCCAGGTGGAAAAACCAAAAATGTTGTATACCAAAGTGTTATATAAATAAGTAATAGTTTTACAACAATAAATAAAACACAAAGTAAAAACCCTTAAGAGTTTTAATCGATTTAGGTGTAGCGAAGCGCACCGGGTAAGAGCTAGTATATATATATATATATATATATATATATATATATATATATATATATATATATATATATATATATATATATATATATATATATAAATATATATATATATATATATATATATATATATATATATATATATATATATATATGTATATATATATATATATTTATATATATATATATATATATATATATATATATATATAAATATATATATATATATATATATATATATATATATATATATGTATATATATATATATATGTAGTTGAGTCAGAGCCGCAGGTAACGGTTGGGACTAACTTGTACTTAGGTACATACGTAATTGAGCTTATGATGGAACCCTGATCTATCACCTCCACGTGGTGACGGCTGGAAACAAAGGTGCGTTGGGGGACTGGTGACGTGCTATATTTAATGGCACACATCAGTCTTTTAATGCACTACTGTGTAAGATAGACAAACTCCCAATTCAAGGAGGAACAGCATATGCCGACGGATGGCGTGGCAAATAGGTTGGTTAGTCTCGAATATGCGAACTCCGGATACCTGGTGACCTCCAGTTTTAATGAAATGCCTTCCAATGGTACATATCACCTTATGTAGGAAAGCCACCGTTCAGTCAGGTGGCCAGCATTATTCGGCTGGGAATTGTTCCGAACGATTTAATAAGGGCGCCATTCACAAAATAATAGTTGGTTCTTATCCAAGAGACCATTGTTGAAGAAATGATAGAGGTCAGCGACAATAACGAATAACCAGTGTTTGAGGGCCTAGCACACAGAAACTGATTTTTACTGTTCCTATGCTGAAATGAGAATGCGGCTACTTGGATGAGAAAACACATCGGCCTAATAAAAGGGAAATGTTGTTTGGAGATGACACTCGTTGAGGGATCAAAGTTTCCAAAAACGTATGTGGCCAGAGGCGACTGCCCACAGAGCACCGAGCTCAGCAATGAAAAAATTCTTGCAACCATTGGGGCGCAAAATGCAATGGCAACGAAGAATTGGGAGGTGACCTGGTTATTGCGGTGGACGATGAGTCACTGTATAAACTGTCACAGTGCAAGGAGAAGTTAGCCCGTCGCTTTGGACACGTGCTTCTCATATTAAAGAGGAACAAATGCGCAGAGAAAGCCAGCGATAGCGTAAAAGAAGAAACAACGCCGACACTCGGGAACAGTGCTGAAGGGCTTGCTGGGGACACAAGGTCCAACGAAGTGGAGGCCGACAAACCATCGACTAGCAAAGTGGCGCTAGAATGACAAAAGCAAATCGCAGGCGCAAAAACAACAACAAGAAAACGCGATTCCGCAGTATGGCATGCGCCGAAAGCGCCTCTGCACGAAAAACGAAAAACCAAGCATGCTGGGGGCCATAGGGACCAAAAAAATAAGGGTCCTAAGGGCGCGAGGCTCCAGAAACACGCTGAGAAAGCCGCCGCGAATGAGCACTCTTAAACTTCTACAGGTACTTGCACCATGCTAAAGGAGCATCGGCCACCCTGTGCAAGAGATACGCTGCCGCAGACCTATCCATGGCCCTAATACAAGAGCCATGGATAATTGGGGGCCCCAATCAAAGGTCTTACAAATAAGGGATACAAGTTGGTTTATTATCACTGTTCGCGGCCCAGAGCGGCGATTATGATTGATTATAATACTTACTATTTTCTCATTTCAGAATTCACTAGTCAAGATCTAGTAGCCATCCTTGTTGAAGTCTCAACAGAGAAGGTTGCGCAGCATATTGTTTGTGCGTCCGCCTACTTTTCAGATGACTCCAACATTATACCTCCTGTTGAGGTGCAGGGGCTTATTGGACACTGCCAAAATAGCAATCTGCAGTACGTGATTGGCTGCGATGCAAACGCGCATAATCATGTCTAGGGAAGGTCGGACATCAACAACAGGGGTGAGTATCTCTTCAGTTTTCTCTAGTAAAAATATCAACATATGTAATATTGGTAGAAGGCCAACCTTTATTATCGCGGTTACAGAAGAGGTAGTAGACCTAACTCTAACCAGTCCTTAAATCGCCAATTGTTTCAGAAATTGGCATGTATCTGACGAGCCCTCTCTGTCAGATCATTTGCATATAAGATTCGACTTACCAGGTAAATCTGAATTAAAAAATGAAGTCTTCAATAAAAGAAAAACAACTTGGAGACTATATAGGAATTATAAGAATCAAGATCCGATTCGCTGCCTACAACTATCAACTAAACGATATAATAATCTCAGCATATCATGTAAGCGCTGTGGTCGAAACTGACAATGTGTCTCGCAAGGTCCCATGGTGGATTGCCAAGCTTGCAGATATGCGTAAATAGATAAGAAAACTGTTCAATCGTTGTAAACGCACGAAGGTATGGGATGACTATAGGGTCGCTCTGACAAATTACAACAAAGAACTAAGAAGATCCAAGCGTGAATATTGGCGAAAATTTTGCGAAAGCATAACCGAAACGCCAGAAAGCGCTAGACTCCATAAAGCTTGACGCAACGAACACTCGAACGGTGTTGCAACTTTAGTAAGACCAGATGGGTCTTATATAATGCACAGAAGGGACACTTTAGAATACCTGCTTCAGGTGCACTACCCGGGGTCAACTAGAGTGTCAATGACACTGGATCAGCCGTCATGCGACCAATGGGCCGTATTAGACAAAAGGTCCTGGAGTTTTTCTGGAGTAATATTTACCCCAGACAAAGTTAAATAGGCTGTTGGGTCCTTTAAACCATTCAAGACACCAGGTGAGGATAACATTTTTCCAGGCCTCTAGATAAGAGGACTGGATATAATGCTTGAATCACTTGTTGCTATTTTTAGGAACAGTTTCAGCAAGGAGTACCTACCATCCATATGGCGTAAAGTCAATGTGGTATTTATTCCAAAATTGGGTAAGAAGTCCAGCGAACTGCCTAAATCTTATAGACCTATCAGTCTCACGTCGTTTCTTCTAAAAACTATGGAAAGATAGGTGGATCTACATACTAGAGAAACGCTAGACAGAACAACACCTCTGCGCCAATCTCAGTTTGCATATAATACGGGAAAATTCACGGAGGGAGCGCTTCATTATATTGTAACAAAGATAGAGAAAGCTCAATATTCCAATATGTGATTTCTTAGATGTCGAGGGTGCCTTTATTAATATAGAGGGGCCATGCTCTGTAAAAATATAGATACACCGACTGTTGGGTTAAAACGATGTTAAAAAGTAGATAAAAACCTCGTTACCTCGACTTTTCCTGATGACACAGCTATCCTGAGCTCTCCCCTAAATCCACGGATGGCTTCCCGCGATTTAGAGGAACACCTTAAAAAAATAGAAAGTTGGCTAGCAGATTGGTGCATCAAAGTAAATGAGCAAAAGAGTGTACATGTGACATTTCCTCTTAAGCCCAGTTCTTGTCCGGCAGTCTCTTTAAATGACATTGTAATCCCGCAAGCAACAGAGGTTAAATAGGAGTGCATTTCGACCAACGGCTCACCTGGAAAAAACATATAGAAGCCAAGAAAATGCAAATGAAATTCAAGACAAGTTCCTTGTATTGGCTTACCAACGATAAATCAAAACTTCGATTGGAGTATAAAGTACAAGGCTGTACTTAAACCGATTTGGACTTATGGTATTCAGATTTGGGGCACTACTAGTGCATCAAATTTGCAAATAATTCAAACGGCTCAATCGAAAAATCGGAGAACGATCAGCAGCGCTCCATGGTTCGTCAGAAACAAAAATGTTTACCGCGACCTGAATATAGCACCCGTTGAAGAAGAACTAGCAGTTTTAAAAACAAAATACCAATCCAAACGTCAGTGTCACTCAAACGAACTAGCAAGGAATGCTTCAAAGGATGAATACATCTCGTCTTAAAAGGCCACTTTTTTAAAATTAGAGTCTCTTTATATTTATATTTTTATTTTTATTTTTTCTACATAATTTACATAATACTTGAACTGAAATTACTCTAAGCACTGGCGCCGAGTATCAATTTATTTATTAGTTGTAAGCTTTGTAAAATTATTTCTGGTGTTCCAGTTACGCAATTGTTGATTGGTGCCAGTGGCTCAAGCCAACTGTACCAATGAATGTAAAAGAGACGCGCCATACCAGTTGCTGAAATTGCTTCTAGTCGCTCTCACAAAACCCCAAAATTATAATCAAGACATGGCAAATGAGAAGTGGAAATTCTGAACGTATTCAAAATTTACAAATAAAAAGCATATCGATCCAAATATCAAATAAAATCAAAAAGAAAATAAAAAATCCATAAAATCCCATGTTCCACAAATTGGAGAACTATCCCAAAAACAGCAATCCTTTAGAGTTTATCTATTGCATAGATTGCATGCATTGCATGCATGTCCGTCAACTGGTGTGGTTCTATGCTGCATCATTGTAAAAAATGAAAAGAAATTTTTATGAGAAATGCATTCTAATGTAGTAAAGATTGCAAAAATCCTTTATGTGGTTTCGCTGGCAGTTTGTACAGGGCTTAATAATATTACTTCAACTGGGCTTAATAGTATTATAGCAAACGAGGGTGTACTTGTGAATTACATAATTGTAACTCTCAATGCAACTGCTCACTCACACTTACATTTATGGTAAACATTCTCACATTCTCATATTCTTACAATCTTACTTTCTCATATTCTTTCAACCTTATTTACAACAATTTAAAAGACTTATAAAAAATTTGTATGCCACTTGTCTAATAATATTATTCCTAAAAACTTTTATAGTAGTTTGGTTTATGTGGTTTATCAAATAGATAAGCAAAAACGTTAATGAACTCTCACCTAAATTCGGTGATACACAAAGCCACAGGAGCAGTGTGGGCTTGTCGAAGTCGCTTTGGTAGAACATGGGATCTAGACTCTAAAATGATACACTGGATGTATGTAATGATGGTTAGTCCAATCATTACCAATGCATCCCTTGTATGGTGGCTTAAGCAACACAAGAAAATTCTTACAAGTTTTGAAAGACAAGGTGCCATGCGAAGCTGCCCAACCGCTGCTTTTGAGGCCATAAAAGGATTATCCCACTACATACATTCGTGAAAAAAGGTGTTGCTAGAAGCACATGTAAGATGAAATTCTTGTCTAGACAAGAACCTCATGACTATGGTCATTTCAATATTTTAAAAAACATACCAGATCAAAACATAATCTGCTCAATAACAGACTATATGATTCCCAAACGACAGTTTTTTCGCAATTTTTAGATTATTATCTCAGACCGTGTTGAATGGGACATAGGAGGACCTTGGGTCGACCCTAGAAGTCTAGAATGGTTCACAGACGGTTCAAAAACACACACCGGAGTCGGTGCAGGGGTCTATGGACCAAATACCAAAATCTCAGAGCTAATGGGCAGGTGGCCTAGCGTCTTCCAGGCTGAAATTCCAGCAATCTCAATCTGTGCGAGGAGAAATCTGAAAACGGGTATCAAGGGCGCACACATAGCTATCTATTCAGATAGTCAAGGTGCATTACAGGCATTAGATTCATATTCTTTAGAATCGATACTGGTGGAAGAATGCTTGAACAACCTACAATCTCTAGGTGCAACATATAAGATTGCAATTTGCTGGGTCCCGGGTCACTCGGGAATTGAAGGCAATGAAATTGCTGACGAGCTGGCTAGAGCCGGTTCCGCAGCAAGCCTCATAGGTCCGGAGCCATACTGTGGTATCTACTGGCCGGAGGCTAAATCCAGGGTAGATAGCTGGGAGCATAGTCTCAGAATGTCACATGGGGAAGGGATGGAGGGGATACGCCAAGCGAAAAGACTGGTAAGGCCATTCACCTACAATAAAGAATTGCGCTATATGTGCAAAGCAGAGCAGTAAGTTTTCTATCAGGTCATTACTACCTGAAATATAACCTCAGTAGAATCCACATTCTTGAGGATACGGAGTGCCGGCTCTATCTAGAAGATGTGGAAACCACGGAACACATACTGTGCGAATGCATTGCGTTGGCAAGAACCAGAATGAATATATTCCACCGCGACCAGCTGGCTTCTGGAGGAAATAAAAAATGCTCCTGTTATGGACATTCTTAAATTCATACATAAAGCGGAGAGGATAATGAAGGAACATGATTTTCAGCTACTTCATTTCTCTAGAGAAGGATCATCTAGGTAGAAAAGAACCTGATAAATTATTGTGACGATTTGACATCACCAAACGAACGAAATGCTATGGCATTACGGAAGAACCGCCGGTACTAAACCAATAGGGCATAGTCGATCGGACAATTCTGATCACATGGATCATTAAAGGCAAATATAGTATGACACAAAAGATATTTTAGACGTGCAGGTCACTGATCGACGGGCTTCTGCTATTCGCCGGGGGTGTTCTGTTGCGACAGGTTTAGGGCTCCTGCGAATTCCTCAAGTGCATTTCCTCTTTTATTTGTGCTCTAGCAGCCCCAGGTTTTTTATTATATTTCTTATTATTATATTTCTTTTCCCTTCCGCATCCATTTGAACTGCGGTGAGCAGAGTTTCGAAATCGCGGATATTGAGACGTGGAGGACCGTAAATACTAAAAATGTACACACCTTGCACATGGACCCGTAAATAGAATTCGGCGGCTGGTGCCATCACTGCGCTGGTAGCCCACTGCGTCTTGGCTTCTATTGTTACGCCTTTTTCTAAAACCTTACGCACCAGCGAGTTAACGGAACTAATAAAAGTGCTGGCCGGAAAATTAGCACAAGACGATATAAACAAATATAAAAACAATCTGACTATAGAAACCTTTTCCAAAGTTGTGCCTGATTTTGATGGTGTTTCGATTCCAGTGAATCAATGGCTATGCAATTTCGAAGAGAACTCGGAAGCATACGAATTAAATCAAAGGCAAAAATATGTGAACGCTCGTAATAAAATGATAGGTACCGCAAAGTTATTTTTGGAAACTACCATTGTTTATGACTACCAATCGTTGTGCGCAGTGTAACAAGAAGAATTCGAGTAGTTGAGCAGCGCTAAAGTACATAAGCAGTTGCGGTATCGCAGAAAACGTACGATGGAGAAATTTCACGATTATGTGCTTTAAATGCGCAAAATAGCTGCGCTTGGAGATATAGAAGATGAAGCTGTCATAAGTTATATAGTTGATGATTTAAAATTTCCTTTGTATAGTGCACCAACATTTAAAGAACTAAGAAAGAGGTACGAATTAGTAGAAACGTTGATAGAAAAGAAGGTTCGCCAAACAAACGCCGACAGAATGTTCAAACACAGATGCGAGAACACTATGAAAAAGACATTAAGATGGATCGTAAACAGCCACTTTGCTATTATTATGGATCTGCTCAGCATAAGGGTATAAGGAAGAAACAAAATGTTCCAAATGCAATTGTGTAGGACACATGGGTAAGCAGTGTACAAACTCAAGACCTACGGTCAATATGGTGGTAAATGAGAATTGTAACAAAAAAAGGAAAATTAATGATTGATGCGCAAGCGAAAATATTTAGAAAATTTTAGTGGCCAAAGTTACGTAAGTGCTTCGCTAACAAAGTTGAATATTATTCCAAATGGAAATACGATTTGTTTTCGTGAGAGTTCTAGTCGTATTTCGGCATCAGAACAAGAGTTTATACGGAAACAGGTAGATGAATGGCTATGGCAAGGAATCATAAGAGAGTCGTCTTCTGATGTCGCAAGTAAAGTTGTATTAGCGAAAAAGAAAGACAGTAGTTACAGGCTTTGCGGAAACTTCCGCAAACTAAATTCTCTTGATCTGAAAGACCGATTCCCAGCACCAATAGTAGATGTAGTACTTGAAAAGTTGCAGAAAACCAGGATTTTTCGGCCATGGACTTTGCATCCAAAGAGGGCCTCTTTGAATTTAATAAGGCACCGTTTGGCTTTTGTAATTTGCCGGCATTATTCGTAAGCTACATAAATCATATTTTTCAGCAGGTGATAAACGAAGGTATCATGGAAATTGACGTAGATGATATTGTTGTTTTTGGAAACACGGCTGATCAATGTTTAGAAAACATGCAGCGAGTTTTCTGACAGGCTGAGGAGTTCGGATTAGAAATTAACTGGGCGAAAATCAATTTTTAAAAGAAAAAATAACATTTTTGGGTCACCAGGTAGAAAGCGGACATGTTTAATGTCTCGCTCTATGCGCAAATAAGACACAGTTACACGTCCCCGAGAATGACCGAGTTGAATGTGTCTTTATTTGAATTACTTAAATCTTTTATAACATAAAAGTGTAGACTTAGCTAAAATTTATAAATGACTTAATGAATTAGGAATTGAAAGCTTGGCTTGACATTTAAAGAAATTGTACCGGACAGTAATTTGAACCAATGTAAGAAGTTGTCGTTTCAACGAAAAGTGAAGCTTGGCAGAGAACGCAAATGCTCTACTAGCCCATTCATAAATTTACGTCAACAAATTCTTTAGAAATTTGTTGTAACGCCGAAGAGCTAAGCATAACAAAGAATGGGAATGTTCCACTGGCCCATTAATGAATTCATTACTTCATATTCCTCGAATTAGTTTTAATGCGAAAGAGCGGAAAAACAAGCAATTAGATTAGTGTAATTAAAATGATTGTAACAATGTATCGATCACTTTAGGACGGTTGATTAGAATATATTACACCTCCCCTTTTCGGAGAATGTTCCTACAGATAGTGGAGGATCATTCGATTAAACGTGAATTTCAATGCCAAACTTCCATTACATATAAGAAAATATATAATTATAATACATAGTCCAATCATTACCAATGCATCCCTTTTATGGTGGCTTAAGACAACACAAGAAAATACTTACAAGTTTTCAAATACAAAGTGCCATGCGAAGCTGCCCAACCGCTGCTTTTGAGGCCATAAAAGGATTATCCCCACTACATACGAGGTTTGATCAAAAATAACCGTTATTGTGTGATCAAAAAATAAAGTATTTATTTATTCATTAACAACTTGTCCCCTTTAAAGTAAGTCTCCTCAGATATAATACACTTATGCCAGCGTTTTTTCTAATCCTCGAAACACTTCTGAAACGCTTTTTTTGGTATCACCAACAGCTCCTCTTTCGATTTTTCTTTTATCTCCTCAATCGTAGCAAAACGCTTTCCTTTCATCGGTGTCTTCAGTTTTGGAAAGAGGAAAAAGTCAGCGGGGGCCAAGTCCGGTGAATACGGTGGTTGAGGCATGATAACGGTTTTGTTTTTGGCCAAAAAATTACGCACAAGCATCGATGTGTGAGCTGGTGCGTTATCATGGTGCAAAATACATGATTGGTTTTTCCACAATTCTGGGCGTTTCTGACGAATTGCTTCTCGCAAACGCCACATAACTTCAAGGTAGTATTCCTTGTTGACTGTACGACCTTGTGGCAAGAATTCATGATCCACCACACCATTGCAATCAAAGAAAACTGTCAGCAAATCTTTACGTTCGACCGAACTTGACGTGCTTTTTTCGGTCTCGGCTCATCTGGACGTTTCCATTGGGATGATTGGGCTTTGGTTTCAATGTCATAGCCATACACCCACGATTCGTCACCAGTTATGATCTTTTTGAGGAAATCTGGATCGTTGTTGACGATGTTCAACAGCTCCTGAGCGATGTCCATGCGACGTTGTTTTTGCTCAAAATTTAGCAATTTTGGAACAATCTTCGCTGCCGCACGTTTCATGCCTAAAACATCCGTAAAAATTGCTTTTAAAAAAATGCTCTCTGATAGTGATTAGGCGATTATCCAAAATCATTTTCTTCACTGCGTCAATGTTTTCATCGGTTGTTGACGTGCTCGGGCGACCAGGACGAGCATCGTCATTGACATCTTCTCGGCCTTCCTGAAACCGGTTATACTACAATTGAACTTGTGTTCTGCTCATAGCAGACTCGCCAATGACCCCAGTCAACATTTCAAATGTCCTTGCGCATTTAATTTCATTTTTTACACAAAACTGAATACAGTTTCTTTGATCCATTTTTTCGAATAGTACAAAATCGAAGAGCACACCAAAACACGACTAACCTTTTTATCTGTCAAAAACAAACTGACAATCCAAAATGGTTGGTATTGCCAACATATATAACAGACATGTCTACCAACATAACAGAAAAAAAATGCGACCATCGACCATACGTAGCTCACGAAATTTGAAAGTAACGGTTTTTTGATCACACCTCGTACGTTCGTGAAAAAATGTGTTGCTAGAAGCACATGTAAGATGAAATTCTTGTCTAGACAAGAACCTCATGACTATGGTCATTTCAATATTTTAAAAAACATACAAGATCAAATCATAATCTGCTCAATAACGGACTAAATGTTTCAAAAACGACAGTTTTTATCGCAATTTTGAGATTATTATCTCAGACCGTGATGAATGGGACATATGAAGACCATGGGTCGACCCTAGAAGTCTAGAATGGTTCACAGACGGTTCAAAAACAAACACCGGAACAACCTAGAAACATTAGGTGTAACAAATAAGGTTGCAATTTGCTGAATCCTGGCTCACTCGGGCATCGAAGCCAACGAAATTGCTGACGAACTAGCTACGGCCGGTTCCGCGCAAGCCTCATAGGTCCAGAGCCATATTGTGGCTCTGGAATTTCATCTTACATGTGCTTCTTGCAACACATTTTTTCACGAACGTACGAGGTGAAAAATAACCGTTATTTTCAAATTTCGTGAGTTACGTATGTTCGATGGTCGCATTTTTTTCTGTTATGTTGGTACACATGTCTGTTATATATGTTGGCAATACCAACCATTTTGGATTGTTAGTTTGTTTTTGACAGATAAAAAGGTTAGTCGTGTTTTGGTGTGCTCTTCGATTTTGTACTGTTCAAAGAAACTGTATTCAGTTTTGTGTAAAAAATGAAATTAAATGCGCAAGCACATTTGAAATGTTGACTGTGGTCATTGGCGTGTCTACTATGAGCAGAACACAAGTTCAATTGTAGTATAACCGGTTTCAGGAAGGCCGAGAAGATGTCAATGACGATGCTCGTCCTGGTCGCCCGAGCACGTCAACAACCGATGAAAACATTGACGCAGTGAAGAAAATGATTTTGGATAATCGCCTAATCACTATCAGAGAGGTTGCTGATGATGTTGGCATATCGTGCCAAGCTTAGGTGAAGACATTCTCCGGCAATCACGCGCAACTTATCCTAACCAGGAGTATTCGGACGAGATTTTCAACCAAACTCTACTGCTGATTGAGGACATGTGCATATCCATCAACAACAAACTCTTTATTCAACTTGGAATGCCGGCTCCGATACGGGACATAAACAGTGTTCAAGACAGAGTCCTGGTGGGAGAACAACACTTCGATGTCAACCAGCAACAACAATATGTGGAAACTCAAACAAGACGGTTGGTTGATGATAAAAAAACTGCTTACGCAAAAATCATCCAACGGGTAACAAACGGAAATGGCGGACTTTTTTCCTGGATGCACCAGGAGGAACAGGCAAAACATTCCTCATCAATCTAATATTGGCGTCGGTTCGAATGCAGATTTGGATTGCACTCGCAGTGGCATCATCGGGAATTGCATCAACGCTATTGGACGGCGGACGCACTGCACACTCAGCACTGAAACTTCCATTGAATTTGACCCAGGCAGAAACACCTACTTGCAACATCAGCAAAAACTCCGGCATGGCCACAATCCTTAAAACGTGCAAAATTATCATTTGGGACGAATGCACAATGGCCCATAAGAAATTGCTCGAAGCGCTTGACCGGACTCTACGTGATTTTCGAGGAAACAACCAACCGATGGGAGGCGCTCTTATTCTTCTTGCTAGTGATTTCCGCCAAACTTTGCCCGTTATTCCAAGATCAATGCCCGCAGATGAGCTGAACGTATGCTTGAAAGCTTCATATCTTTGGAACCGAGTCGAGAAAGTCACGCTATCGACGAACATGCGTGTGCATTTGTTGCAAGACCCGTCTGCCCAAACATTCTCAAAACAACTTTTGGACTTCGGAAACGGAAAAATTGCAATTGATCGCGCCACGAACGAGATTTCGTTCCCGCCTAACTTCTGTCAAATGCAAATGAATATTCAAGCCGTTGTCGACAAGGTATTCCCAAGTCTAACAACCTCCTACAAAAATCCGGATTGGCTGTGCGAACGTGCAATTTTGGCACCAAAAAGTGATGATGTCAACAAGCTCAATGAAACTGCCTGTCAAAATAATCAATTACAAATCGATCGACACAGTAATGGATGAAGAACAAGCCGTCAATTATCCCACTGAATTTTAGAATTCCTTAGAACCACCCGGAATGCCACCGCATGTACTAACATTAAAGGTTGGATCACCGGTAATTCTTATTCGCAACTTAAACGCACCAAAGTTATGCAACGGAACCAGATTGACCATCAAAAATTGTTCACCAAATTTAATCGAGGCAACAATCATCGGTGGCAAATGCAAAGGCGAAGACGTACTTATTCCACGAATTCCGATGATTTCCAACGATTTAACATTCCAATTCAAGCGGCTCCAATTCCCTTTGCGTCTTGCCATTGCTATTACCATAAACGAAGCACAAGGACAATCATTGAATAATGCTGGCTTAATTTTTGAATCTTCATGTTTTTCACACGGCCAGTTGTGGCTTGGTCCCGAGTTGGCACGCCAAAAAATTTATACGTTTTTAGACCAAATAAAAAAACAAAATCATTGTTTATCCGCTGGCCTTAAGATGAAGTAATAAATAAATATAATTTCCAATTTGCCTTAAATACATGTGTTTCTTTTTTGATTCAGCCCATATCTACACCATATGTAAGTTATTCTGTGAAAAACTTTATGATAGGTATTCCATGGATTTTTATTTAAAGGCCGTAAATTTCGCTAAAAGCTCTATTTAAATCGTGTGGTAATACAACACTAATGTTTCCTTAGGGCCAGCAACGCGGACCGGGTCAGCTAGTAGTTTATAAAACCACGGTCATACAAATAAAATGTACGTGAGAGTTAAAACATGGTGATATGGGATCAACACAATTTTTTCGCCATGTCGGTTGAAATGTTACACCTATAATGATCACTAAGTTTCATAGTTGAATTCTATAATACTATATACACATTTGTTGATATATTTTGTAGAGATTTCGAGTTATGAATATACTTAACTTGGTACTGTAGTTATACTTCACATTTCCATATGTACTTATCCGCACCTGCTACGGCCATTATGGTATTTATAAAAAAGAGCTCTACTGCATAAAATAAGTTTAACATTTTTGATAGTAAAGGTTTGAAGGTATGAATTCTACTGTTTGTTGGTCCGCGGGAGGTAGTTGATACAGCTCCTACCTCCAATATACGAGAGGCTTTCCCCTATCCGCTACCTGGGGACGCGTCCTCAAGGAGTTACAAGCTTTCCCGAGAAACCTAATTAATTGTACCTATTACTACACCTAAATCATATAAGTTATATACATTAAATAAATAAAGAATGCAGCAAAAAGAAAGGACCCTACTATGATGAAATTGTAACACAAACTGCATCATGGTAACTGTAAATCTTTTCGTAAGTTTTCGCCTTGATTGGATTACTGTCCATATTAGACAAAGCCCAGTCTATGTGAGTGTTTCCTGAAGTGGTACTCTTATCTCTACATAGAAGAGATAATAAGCCGTTTTCCGTTAGGATGTCTTCTACTTGGTCACAGTCACTGCCAATACATATATTAAAATCTCCTAATAGGACAATTCTCTTATTGACAGAACAATCGGTACCTAAAATATTTTGTAGTTCTATTTTTAGTAATCCTGACGGAATGATTTATTTCTATAAAGTACTATTAAAAGGATATCTCTATATTTATATACAACTAGCTGACCCCGCAGGCGTTGCCCTGCGTGAAATTATGTGTTTTGAAAAGAAAAGAAAGTTGAATTTATATTGTGTTGAAAATCATTTATTTGCGATTTTTCTACATTTTTTTCAATGTATCGCAGCTTGATAAACAACATTTTTTGTTTTCTGTTCCGGTGCGTAAATGTACAGAGAAGATGGTTTTCCAACTCGTGAACACGCCACGTATAGCTGGCCGTGTGAAAAACATGGCATTTCCAGATTTATGCCACACACTTCCAGCGACTGTCCTTGTGACCTATTGATTGTCATCGCAAATGCAAGTTTCACTGGAAACTGAATACGTTTGAACTGAAATGACAAATCGATGGAACTCAAAGGAATTCGCAGAATCAAGCATTCTGCCCCCTTGTAAGTCCCTTTCAAAATTCTTGCAACTATCATATTATTCGATAGCTGCGTCACAATCAGTCAGGTTCCATTACACAGTTTCGGCGCATGAAGATTGCGAAGCATAATAATGACAGATCCAACATTGAGACGCAAATAATGCGGCGGCATGCCAGGCAAATCCAAAGAATTTAGAAATTCCACTGGATAATTCACGGCTTCGTCATCATTTTCAACACGATCGATCGATTTGTATGAGCGCAAATCTCCCGGAATTTGACTTTGAATTGTCCAGTTTAAGTCATTAACATCGGTATTTTTGGCAGCTAAAATTGCGCGTGCACTCAACCAATCGTAGTTACGATAATTTTGGCCAATGTTCGGATAAACATTCGTGGTGAGTTCAGCTTTTGTTGAAGTGAATTGACAAATGGCAGGTGGAATTGATATCAAACCACTGGAAGTATCAACCGGAATTTGCCCATTTCCAATTCTTAGCAGTTCTTTAGAGAAAACTTCTGCGGTGCTATCCTGTTGCAGGAACACTCGCATATTCATAGTCAATCGTATGGTTTTCACGTACCGCCACAAATACGATGACTTGAGACATGCGTTCAATTCATCCGCCGCTGTTGATTTCGGAATAACAGGAAGTGTTTGTCGGAAATCGCCTGCTAACAGTATCATTGCGCCACTAAAGCGACCATTATTATTCCGCAGATCTTTCATTGTTCTGTCAACTGCTTCTAGAGACCGTTTGTGAGTCATTGTGCACTCATCCCATACTATCAGTTTACAATTCTTCAACACTTTTGCCATAGCTGATTGCTTTGAAATGTTGCAAACAGGTGTTTCGTTGATTTGCGTGTTTAATGGAAGCTTCAGTGCCGAATGTGCCGTTCTTCCACCTTCTAGAAGAGTTGCAGCAATCCCAGTAGATGCGAGACGCAATGCCATTTTGAGATCGTATTGTTGCTAAAATCAATGATATCAGGAAAAAATAGTCCGCACTAAATAGTTGGTCACTAATAGCTTTCTCAATTAGATTCGTATCCTCTTTAACATCGGTATCAATAATTGTATACAATTTTTCTATATCACTCCTAGGAATTTTCATTTGATCATCATATTCGGTTTTGAATTCTTCTATTTTTGTCCTTAGAAGCCAATTCTTTTTAACAAGATATGCTTTAGTAACTGCATCATTAACATCACTAGGTTCACTCAGATTAGTAATTATTTTCTTTTTAACATTTAAATGTTGAATATCTATGCTAATAACAAGTGTTTTAGTTATAATTGTTTTTAATATTGAATCGTTCAATCGTTGATTAACTGATCTTTATCCAAATTTATTTATGAAATTCATTTTGTGATTTACGAGCACCGTCTTGTTTTTAATTTAGATTTTACAGGATTATATTAGCTTCTTTCAGTTCTTCGATAATAGAAATTATTTCGTTTTTGTGATTATTATGTCCTACGCTTTCTGATGATAGAAGCAAACGTAATCTGTCTACTAATTCTTTAGGACCATCCCAATATATATAGTTCGGCTTACGATTGATTTATGATTTTAATCCGCTTCCTATCGTTAAAGCGTTTATTTTTGAATTAAACAATTTTTTAATTATACACTGATATTTTAATGTTTTGGTACTTTTAATTTGTGCATTTGCTTGATAATGACGTTGGTGCGCATTTGTATTTATTAGAATTTGTTTATAATTTTTTAAGTCATTTTTGGAGTAATTTAGAGGTTTGGTGTGAAATACTAATTCAAATAACCCCGGTGTCATTTTCCACCTGTTACCACCAACATTAATAGAGTTATCAGTATTAAATTTAATTTCTTATATCCATACCGCCATCTTCCTTTTTCATCAACATTAACACCATATAGTGTATCTAACTTTTTACTATGTTTGAGTAATTCTAAATTTTTTAGAAATTTATTTGAATTAGTGATACTGCTATCATACAATTTAATTCGTTTTCTATCATTATTTAATTGTCCCTTACTTTTTCTTTTCGCAAACAAATGATTTAATTTTTCCCGTTTTTTGTCATCATAATTAAAATAATCTTATTTTGTTTTAATTTTTCGCTTTCGTTTCACTTTTGTTTGTGTTGCAGTTGTCGATTGTGATGTTATTAAGGGATGCATAGTATTTTGCAATACGAGTACATTCTCATTATCAATTTTTCTTTTTACTTGTTTAGTCTCTATATTTCTTTCATAAGATTTTCTTTTTAATTGTTTTTATTTTTGTAGATTCTTTTCATATCTATCGTCTGTTGATGTGTTTGCTTTTTTCATTGGAAATGGTGCTTGTGATGTAATTAAAGGGGCTACTGTATTATGAACTACATTCTCTTTATCAGCATCATTTGCACTTTTTACTTGTGTATGTTCAGTAATTTTGTTATATCTCTGCCTTATATCTGTTATCAATCTGCTATCGAACTTCTATTGATCTGCTTTACATCAGGTATCTTATAATTGAAAGAAAGTATTAAATACTTTTCGATATCGTCCTTTATTTATTAAATCATCCTTACTTACAACAACAAACCCATACTTATCTCTCCAACATTCACTACAAATCTTCATAAGTTGATTAAATGACAAATCACCGATAATATGATCATTATATATATGCGTAACATTCATTTCATCTTGTTTAAATATAATAATCATATTTGCATTATCATGAATTAAATGTTTTGGAATTTTCGTATAAGCTTGAGATAAATAAAAACAATCAATATACTTGTGTCTTCCCATACAAAAATAATTTCTTATTGTGTTTGGTTTATCACAAATTGTCGAATATTATTATGGTGTATGGTTTAGCTTTAAATGGACTTATAACTTTTTCATTTTCCGAAAATGTAAAAAGGTTTATTCCCTTTATTGGATCAATCAGTTTCTTTAGGTAGCAATATTTTGGTTGATACAAAGAATTTGAATATACGTAAATATTTTTGAAATTAAGACCGGTAGGACTTTCTATAAGACTAAGCATAACATTAGTCTTACCACAGTCTGATAGTCCTACAATAAGTGCACGTATTGAATTTGGTAAAAGTGAACTATGAATATTTTTTTGTTTTTTCCCTTGCATATAGATATCATCAGCATTTCTCAATAAAATTGGCTAATGTTGTTTATTTAATCGCATATTGATAACTAATATGTTTTCAATATAAATTCTATATTATATGGAGAAAAAAGTATCTCATTTCGATTTGTAATGCTAACACGAATGGGTCTTGGCTATTTCATATAACAAAAATGTTTATAAACTATAACAAAAGAAATAAGCATAATCAGATTAAGATTGGCAATGGACTCGTAAACAACTTAATAAACGCATTACCTTTTGATCTACATTTACCTGGTTATCAATTATGTGGACCAGGAACAAAACTAAAAGAACGTAAGAAAGCAAGAGGAGATAAAGGAATAAATCCATTGGATACGGCTTGTAAAGAGCATGATATTGCATATTCACAATCAAAAGATATAAATAAAAGACATTACGCTGATCAAATATTAGCTGAAAAAGCTTGGGGACGAATAAAATCAAAAGATAGTAATTTAAGAGAACGGGCAGACGCTTGGTTTGTAACAAACGCAATGAAGACAAAAGTTAAATTTGGATTAGGAATGAATAATAACATTCGTAAATCAAGAAAAAAGAAACAGAAAGACAAAAGGATATTATAAAAAATTATTTTCAACTACTATCAAAAACACCTTGAAAATATTCAAAAAAGAAAAACCTGATAATATAAATGCTGCTATTAAAACTGCCCAAAAAGCTGTACATTCAAGATTTAGAAAGAAAAAAAAATCTAATATTGATATACCGAGAGTTATTCCAGTACCAAAAATTGGTGGATTTCTGCCATTATTTCCAGTTTTAACAGCGTTGTCTGCACTTGGTGGTTTAGCTACTGGTGGATCAGCTATTGCAAAAGCTATAAATAATATAAAAAATGGAAAGCAACAACCAACAGAGGCTACGCGTCACAATAGATACATGGAGTCAATTGCTATGAGTAAAGGTTTGTATCTTAAACCATATAAGAAGGGATTTGGACTTTATTACAATCAACAAAAAACTTTTAAAGAACCTACCCAAACGACCACTAACAGATATAGATTTGAATAAATATAGAAAACAACTTAAACATTTTAGAGGTGTTTTTATGCGTGATTGTTTACCTAAAAAACCATTACCTCAAGAATGTGGTATTGTTGATTTAGATGATTCAAGCGGTCGTGGAACACATTGGGTAGCGTACTACAAAAATCACAACTATAAGGAATATGTTGATAGTTTTGGCGACTTACAATCACCACTTGAAATAGTTAATTATTTAAAAGCCCCTATTGAATATAATTATAAACAAAAACAAAAATTCAATACTTTGAACTGTGGACATTTATGTTTAAAATTTCTTTTTCAAAAATACAATTGAGAATATCCGAAAGTATAGTATTGTCAAACTGGTAACAAAATGGAAGGGTCGATATGGAGCGGAAGCTCTTATTTCCAAGCCGGAATTTAAAGCTTCAACCATATTCAATGAAAATCTTGTTGCTATAGAGCTAAACAAGACAGAAGTATTCTTCAATAAGCCCATATACGAGTACGAGGTGTGATCAAAAAATAACCGTTATTGTGTGATCAAAAAATAAAGTATTTATTTATTCATCAACAACTATCTTGTCCCCTTCAAAGTAATTCCCCTCAGATATAATACACTTATGCCAGCGTTTTTTCCAATCCTCGAAACACTTCTGAAACGCTTTTTTTGGTATCGCCAACAGCTCCTGTTTCGATTTTTCTTTTATCTCCTCAATCGTAGCAAAATGCTTTGCTTTCATCGGTGTCTTCAGTTTTGGAAAGAGGAAAAAGTCAGCGGGGGCCAAGTCCGGTGAATACGGTGGTTGAGGCATAATAACGGTTTTGTTTTTGGCCAAAAACAGCTCCTGAGCGATGTCCATGCGACGTTGTTTTTGCTCAAAATTTATATATTTGGGTTACAAATATATATATTTGGGTTACGCTCGGGTGTAGCGTATCCAATAAAAAGAGAAAGAATATAAGAAATAAATGCTTATTCTAATTTAATAAATTCAAAGTATACTATGACGTATTTGTTATATCGTATACATAATATAAAATTCGTTTCTGCAAATTTCTAGAAATTTTGTTAAGTCCAGTATTTAATATAAATTTTAATTTCACAAAACGCTCTATAACACTCCACACTAGCTTCAGCACAGAACTGAGAACGTGTGCACGGCTCCGGCGCTGTGAATGGAAAAGAACGAATCGAAAAGCCGGAAACACGAAGTGTGTTGCTCCGCAGCCAACACAGGCTAGTTCCGGTTTACCCATACACACGCTGTGCGACAGCGACAGCGTGTTAATAGGTGGCGCGCGGAACTAACGTCTGCTTGCGTCGGCGTACCCGACAACTAGGTGGGGGTAGTGGTGTCGCCACATATATATATATATATATATATATATATATATATATATATATATATGCTTGCTTATTTTGAAGCGATGAAGGAAAGTAAAAAAGATTTTCTTTTGTTTTCATTTGAATTTTTTTATTTTTTTAAGTAATTGTTTTTATTGTTAAAAACTATAATCTATATATAGAAAGGAGGGTGATGTTAGTTACTACGCTTATAACTCAAGAACGCCTAGACCGATTTCGATGATGAGCACCAATTCGGTTAGGTCTTCACCCAAACAAGAAGAATACCCAAGAAAATTCCGGAAATTTTCCCGAAAAAAAAAATAATGAAGAAAATTTCCCATACATTTCGTATGGAGCGATTTTACAACGCCATCTTAACTCAAGAACCCATAAAAACGCACATAATTTCAAATGCTGTTTCCGGTATTGCCAGTAGATGGCGTTGTGTGCATCAACTTTTTTACAACGTCATCTTAACTCAAGAACCCATAAAAACGAACATTATTGCAAATGCTGGTTCCGGTATTGCCAGTAGATGGCGTTGTGTGCATCAACTTCTGACAAACAGAACAGTTGAACAGTTTCTCAAATTTGTATCAGCTTATGACAGTTATTGTAAATAAATTTGGTTAAATACATTTATTGTTTTGAATCGATTTTTTGTGAATTTTCTATTACCAGCGAAAAGAGACGTTAATTTCGGATTGTGCAATTAATTTTTACGTGGATTACTTTGAAAATCAATTCTTATTCGCTGATTATTTCATTCAGAGTGATCATTTTAGTGTGGAATTCTATTTTCAAACGGTAAGTGGCAATGAAAGTTGTTTATTTTGTGAGGTTATGAGCACATGTTTTGTGTGTTCATTTCTCAGTGTAATTCACAATGCCGCGAGCCAGAAGATCTAATCTTTCGCGTCGAACCCGAAATGCAAGTAGAGTTCAGAATATCGCCTATCAATTGACGACGGATGAACAAGAAATCGCACGAGAACAGCGCCGTGTTAGTATGGCCCGACTTCGTGCATCACAAACACAAGAAGAAAGACAGGCGGCAAATGAAACGACTCAGTTAGAAATGAGAAATCGTCGGGCAAACCAAACAACTCAACAACGTGATAATCTAAATCAACGCATAAGAAGAACTGCTTCAAGTGTTGATTTGAATCGAGTAGCGTTTCATTACGATTGCAGAATTGACTACAGCTCGCATCCTTCCGTTCAAATTGGCCCAATGGAGGTTGTGTGCAACCATTGCGGTGCATTGAAGTTTGCTGGATAAACACCTGGATTGTGCTGTCTCAGTGGCAAGGTTAAATTACCACCATTGCCCTTGCCAACAGAGCCATTGCGTTCTTTGCTTCATGGTGAAACACCAGAATCACGTCATTTTCTATCGAATGCTCAGAAATACAACGGATGCTTTCAAATGACTTCATTTGGAGCAGATATTATTCATGAACGCGGATTCAATCCGACATTCAAGGTAATAAATTAACCAATCATTTTCTTTTGATGCACAAAAAATGTTGATTCTAATTTCGTCATTGACTCTACAGATCCAAGGCCGAATTCACCATCGAATTGGATGAAGACGCACAACATAAATTCCTCCAAATCTACCTCATGGGCAATGTGGAACATCAACTTGATCACCGCCAAACAATCAATACGGAAATGAGAAGAGGAATTCTTCGAGATCTTCAGCAGCTGCTTCATGAACATCATGCATTGGTTCGTTTATTCAAAACTGCGTTGGATCGCATGCCAACTGATGACTATAAAGTCGTGATCAGAGCGGATAAACGACCTGCAGGAACGCACGAACGCCAATTTAACGCTCCAACAATAGATGAGGTTGCAGTTGTGATTGTTGGCGAAAACCGGGAATCACGCGATATTGTGATCACACGTCGGGACTCAGGGCAATTGCAACGAATATCCGAAACACATCGTTCATACGATGCATTGGAATACCCACTGATGTTTTGGCAAGGAGACGATGGATATTATGTCAACATCAAGATGATAAATCCATCGACCGGTGAGTATAGATATCAAAATAATTTTCATTTCAATATGACACTAATATCACTAATATCATTTAGGTGAGGAAACTACCAGGAAGGTCAGCTATCGTTTGATGATTCGCCAAAATGTAGACAACTATTTGCTTCGATTTCGTCGTTTGTTTCAGCAATTTTGCGTCGATATGTATGCGAAAATAGAAGCAGAGCGCCTCCTTTTTATCAGTTTAAATCAAACCAAACTACGTACGGAGGAGTACATTCATTTACGCGATGCAATTTGCACCGAAGGAAATGCATCTGATTTTGGTCGGTTGACCATTTTACCGGCGAAGTTCGTCGGCAGCCCACGTCATATGCATGAATATACGCAAGAGGCAATGACATATGTACGTCATTACGCCCGTCCAGACCTTCACGTGCAATCCAAAGTGAATAGAAATTGTTCAACTGCTGCTTCCTGGCCAAACATCAAGTGACCGGCATGATATCACCGCACGTGTATTCAGGCAAAAAATCCGGTCGCTCATGGACTATATTGTTAGGCATCGTGTCTTTTGGGGATACTCGATGTTGGATGTATTCGATTGAATGGAAAAAAAGGGGATTGCCGCATGCGCACATTCTCATTTGGTTAGTCGAAAGAATACAGCCACACCAAATTGATGACATCATATGTGCCGACTTTCCTGATCCCGAAACCGATCTAGACCTGCATGATGTCGCAATAACAAACATGATTCATGGACCGTGTGGCTCCATTAACCCACAATCACCATGCATGGTTGACGGCAAGTGTTCCAAGCGTTATCCACGAAATTTGACTGATGAGACCATCACTGGCAACGATGGTTATCCACTGTATCGGCGTCGATCATCTGATGATGGCGGTAGAACAATTACAGTCAACGTAAAAGGAAATGATTTCGTGGTCGACAACTCTTGGGTTGGTCGGTACGTATGCTGCAATGAGGCGATTTGGCGTATATTCTCATTTTCCATTCACGAACGCTATCCGACTGTTACACATTTGGCAGTGCATCTGGAGAACGGTCAACGAGTTTATTTCACTGCAGCAAATGCCGCTCAACGTGCTCAAACCCCACCAGCGACAACATTGACCAGTTACTTCTCGATTTGCCAAAGTGATCCGTTTGCACGTACGTTACTTTACTCAGAGATGCCGCGTTATTACACTTGGAATGCTTCATCGAAGAAATTTGAACGTCGAAAGCAAGGCGACGCAGTTCCTGGTCATCCTGATGTGCGTTCTACTGAAGCTCTTGGCCGTATTAATACAGCTCTTCCGAAAAATGATGAATACTTTTACTTGCGACTATTGCTGGTGAATGTTCGTGGCACGACATCATTTGAATCTCTTCGAACTGTCAATGGTGTAGTGTTGCCAACATTTTGTGCAGTATGTCAGGAGCTTAATTTGCCAGAAAACGATACGCATTGGGACACGACAATCGTTGAAGCAACTGTTTCCGCATCTCCAAGTCAGGTACGCACATTATTTTCAATCATTATTTCCACATGTTTTCCATCGAATCTACGTGAATTGTGAGAGAAGTACAAGGATGGCATATCAGAAGACATTTTAAATCGAGTTCGAGTCCATTAAGAGAATCCCCATCTTGAGATGAATGAAGAGATGCACAACCAGGCTTTGGTTTTGATAGAAGATATTTATTACCTAATGTGCGGCAGTTTGTTAGTCAGGTTAGGAATGACATCGCCTGATCGTGGAATAAACGACGCTTTCGAACGAGAATTGCAGCGTGAGCATGAATACGACACAAATGCATTAAGCCAATTGGTTCGAACGAATGTACCTTTGTTGAATCCCCAACAAAAAGAAGTGTACAATACGGTGATGAAGGCAATTGATGATGGAAATGTCGGCATGATTTTTCTTGATGCGCCTGGTGGCACTGGCAAGACATTCCTCATATCATTGATTTTGGCTACAGTTCGTGCAAGATCAGAAATTGCTGTAGCAGTTGCTTCTTCTGGAATAGCAGCTACGCTGCTGGAAGGCCGAACCGCTCATTCTGCATTAAAATTGCCATGGCCATCACTGGAGTTACTGAATTTAGCGTGGAAACCGGCCTGGTAGGCCTCATTGGTAAAATGCTGAAGAGCAGAATCATTAAGGCGAATCTAGGAGAATCGGTCCTACGTAAGTTGGAGAGCAGGGGTACACCTCAGGGAGGAGTCCTCTCGCCGTTTCTATGGAACACTGTAGATAACAAACTCCTGTTAATATTAGATGCGGTGGGATGTAAGGTGGTGTCTTATGCTGATGATGTTGACATTGCTGTCTCTGGAAAATTCACATCTATACTGCGAAATTTTTTGCAAAATGCTCTAGATATTCATTCAAAATGGGCTGAGGACTGTGGTCTTGGAGTAAATCCGGATAAGACTAAGGTCATTCTGTTTACTAGGAAACATAAAATCCCGCAAATAGATGCAATTACGCCTAAGGGAAAAGCTCTAGGAATTTCAGAAAAGACGAAATACTTGGGTCTTATAATTGATAGAAAGCTTACTTGGAAGTCAAACACCATAGAAGGAGCTAGAAAGCTGGCGTGGCTTTTTATGACCATATTAGGATCATATACGGACATATTCAGTGATCTTGATTACCTTCCTTCTTTTCTCTGTTTGGAAAGCAATTTTTGGGGGAGGATTCCTTCCAGAGAGGAATGACTCGAGGGGGATCCATTACCAGATAATCCTATCAAGATATACACAGACGGAACAAAAATTAATACCGGTGTAGGGACTGGAGTTTATTGCGAAATGCCCTCAATCAGGGAATCCATAATTGAATTGGCTGAGGATAAACGAAATAACCGTCAAGGACATCTGTATTTTCTCATACAGTCAAGCTGCACTAGTCAAGATGCACATTCCAAATAACATCAAAGAGTGTCTTAGACTGTCGCCGATCTCTAAATGAGATGGCTAAACAATTCCATATCCATTTTTACTGGGTACGCGGACATAGGGATATACCAGGGAACTGCAAGTCTGATCAACTTGCGAGAGATGGTACTTGTATGCCAAATGTCAGTAGGCATATGGGTATATATCTCGCGCCTCCCATAAGGGAGACACTAATTACTTCTACCAATGAAAGGTGGATCTGGGCCACAACCTGCGATATCGCCAGGCAAACATGGCCGAGGCTAAATCTGTGTCTATCTAGGAATATCATTAGACACAATAGACTACAAATTAGGATTTTAATAGGAGCCCTCACGGGACATTTCAAGAATATATGTTTATACACATGATTTCTGTCGCAGCTGCAGAAACGAGGAGGAACCGGAAACGATCCAGTATCTCTTCTGCAGATGTTCACCTTTTGTTAGAAATATGGAACGTTTACTAGCATCCCACTTCTTAAGAAGTATAGATAATCTATACCAGTCAGGTGCTAACACCTTCTTCGCTTTGTAAAAGGCTCAGGTTGGTTCAATCTGGAGTTGGAAGCGTAGTCTACCTCGCATCCGCGGCTCATAACGGACCCAACTGGTGGTCTAAGTGGCATCACTGGTTTATTGGTGATGCGGCTGCCCAACCTACCTACATATACTCTTACATATACTTATACATATACATATATAAATACGTATACATATACATGTAAATATACATATACTTATCCATACATACGAGTATATACGAGGTGTGATCAAAAAATAACCGTTATTGTGCGATCAAAAAATAAAGTATTTATTTATTCATCAACAACTATCTTGTCCTCTTCAAAGTAATTCCCCTCAGATATAATACACTTATGCCAGCGTTTTTTCCAATCCTCGAAACACTTCTGAAACGCTTTTTTTGGTATCACCAACAGCTCCTCTTTCGATTTTTCTTTTATCTCCTCAATCGTAGCAAAACGCTTTCCTTTCATCGGTGTCTTCAGTTTTGGAAAGAGGAAAAAGTCAGCGGGGGCCAAGTCCGGTGAATACGGTGGTTGAGGCATGATAACGGTTTTGTTTTTGGCCAAAAAATTACGCACAAGCATCGATGTGTGAGCTGGTGCGTTATCATGGTGCAAAATCTATGATTGGTTTTTCCACAATTCTGGGCGTTTCTGACGAATTGCTTCTCGCAAACGCCACATAACTTCAAGGTAGTATTCCTTGTTGACTGTACGACCTTTTGGCAAGAATTCATGATGCACCACGCCATTGCAATCAAAGAAAACTGTCAGCAAAACCTTTACGTTCGACCGAACTTGACGTGCTTTTTTCGGTCTCGGCTCATCTGACGTTTCCATTGGGATGATTGGGCTTTGGTTTCAATGTCATAGCCATACACCCACGATTCGTCACCAGTTATGATCTTTTTGAGGAAATCTGGATCGTTGTTGACGATGTTCAACAGTTCCTGAGCGATGTCCATGCGACGTTGTTTTTGCTCAAAATTGAGCAATTTTGGAACAATCTTCGCTGCCGCACGTTTCATGCCTAAAACATCCGTAAAAATTGCTTGGCATGAGCCGAACGATATCCCAACATCATCAGCAACCTCTCTGATAGTGATTAGGCGATTATCCAAAATCATTTTCCTCACTGCGTCAATGTTTTCATCGGTTGTTGACGTGCTCGGGCGACCAGGACGAGCATCGTCATTGACATCTTCTCGGCCTTCTTGAAACCGGTTATACTACAATTGAACTTGTGTTCTGCTCATAGTAGACTCGCCAATGACCCCAGTCAACATTTCAAATGTCCTTGCGCATTTAATTTCATTTTTTACACAAAACTGAATACAGTTTCTTTGATCCATTTTTTCGAATAGTACAAAATCGAAGAGCACACCAAAACACGACTAACCTTTTTATCTGTCAAAAACAAACTGACAATCCAAAATGGTTGGTATTGCCAACATATATAACAGACATGTCTACCAACATAACAGAAAAAAAATGCGACCATCGACCATACGTAACTCACGAAATTTGAAAATAACGGTTTTTTGATCACACCTCGTACGTTCGTGAAAAAATGTGTTGCTAGAAGCACATGTAAGATGAAATTCTTCTCTAGACAAGAACCTCATGACTATGGTCATTTCAATATTTTAAAAAACATACAAGATCAAATCATAATCTGCTCAATAACGGACTAAATGTTTCAAAAACGACAGTTTTTATCGCAATTTTGAGATTATTATCTCAGACCGTGATGAATGGGACATATGAGGACCATGGGTCGACCCTAGAAGTCTAGAATGGTTCACAGACGGTTCGAAAACAAACACCGGAACAACCTAGAAACATTAGGTGGAACAAATAAGGTTGCAATTTGCTGAATCCTGGCTTACTCGGGGATCGAAGCCAACGAAATTGCTGACGAACTAGCTACGGCCGGTTCCGCGCAAGCCTCATAGGTCCAGAGCCATATTGTGGCTCTGGAATTTCATCTTACATGTGCTTCTTGCAACACATTTTTTCACGAACGTACGAGGTGAAAAATAACCGTTATTTTCAAATTTCGTGAGTTACGTATGTTCGAAGGTCGCATTTTTTTCTGTTATGTTGGTACACATGTCTGTTATATATGTTGGCAATACCAACCATTTTGGATTGTTAGTTTGTTTTTGACAGATAAAAAGGTTAGTCGTGTTTTGGTGTGCTCTTCGATTTTGTACTATTCAAAGAAACTGTATTCAGTTTTGTGTAAAAAATGAAATTAAATGCGCAAGGACATTTTAAATGTTGACTGTGGTCATTGGCGTGTCTA
Organism: Clusia tigrina; assembly: GCA_920105625.2. Taxonomy (NCBI): domain Eukaryota; kingdom Metazoa; phylum Arthropoda; class Insecta; order Diptera; family Clusiidae; genus Clusia; species Clusia tigrina. The sequence goes on along the minus strand of OV050030.1, from coordinate 165,479,035 downwards.
CTATGAGCAGAACACAAGTTCAATTGTAGTATAACCGGTTTCAGGAAGGCCGAGAAGATGTCAATGACGATGCTCGTCCTGGTCGCCCGAGCACGTCAACAACCGATGAAAACATTGACGCAGTGAAGAAAATGATTTTGGATAATCGCCTAATCACTATCAGAGAGGTTGCTGATGATGTTGGGATATCGTTCGGCTCATGCCAAGCAATTTTTACGGTTGTTTTAGGCATGAAACGTGCGGCAGCGAAGATTGTTCCAAAATTGCTAAATTTTGAGCAAAAACAACGTAGCATAGACATCGCTCAGGAACTGTTAAACATCGTCAACAACGATCCAGATTTCCTCAAAAAGATCATAACTGGTGACGAATCGTGGGTGTATGGCTATGACATTGAAACCAAAGCCCAATCATCCCAATGGAAACGTCCAGATGAGCCGAGACCGAAAAAAGCACGTCAAGTTCGGTCGAACGTAAAGGTTTTGCTGACAGTTTTCTTTGATTGCAATGGCGTGGTGCATCATGAATTCTTGCCACAAGGTCGTACAGTCAACAAGGAATACTACCTTGAAGTTATGTGGCGTTTGCGAGAAGCAATTCGTCAGAAACGCCCAGAATTGTGGAAAAACCAATCATGGATTTTGCACCATGATAACGCACCAGCTCACACATCGATGCTTGTGCGTAATTTTTTGGCCAAAAACAAAACCGTTATCATGCCTCAACCACCGTATACACCGGACTTGGCCCCCGCTGACTTTTTCCTCTTTCCAAAACTGAAGACACCGATGAAAGGAAAGCGTTTTGCTACGATTGAGGAGATAAAAGAAAAATCGAAAGAGGAGCTGTTGGTGATACCAAAAAAAGCGTTTCAGAAGTGTTTCGAGGATTGGAAAAAACGCTGGCATAAGTGTATTATATCTGAGGGGAATTACCTTCAAGGGGACAAGATAGTTTTAGATGAATAAATAAATACTTTTTGAAAAAAGAACGGTTATTTTTGATCAAACCTCGTATGTAGTGGGGATAATCCTTTTATGGCCTCAAAAGCAGCGGTTGGGCAGCTTCGCATGGAACTTTGTCTTTGAAAACTTGTAAGTATTTTCTTGTGTTGTCTTAAGCCACCATAAAAGGGATGCATTGGTAATGATTGGACTAACCATCATTACATACATCCAGTGTATCATTTTAGAGTCTAGATCCCATGTTCTACCACAGAGACTTCGACAGGCCCACATTGCACCTGTGGCTTTGTTTAGCACCGAATTTAGGTGAGAGTTCATTAACGTTGTTGCTTATCTATTTGATAAACCATATAAACCAATCTACTAAAAAGTTTTTAGGAATAATATTATTAGACAAGTGGCATACATATTTTTTATAAGTCTTTTAAATTGTTATAAATAAGGTTGAAAGAATATGAAAAAGTAAGATTGTAAGAATATGAGAATGTGAGAATGTTTACCATTAATGTAAGTGTGAGTGAGCAGTTGGATTGAGAGTTACAATTATGAAATCCGCAAGTACACCCTCGTTTGCTATAATACTATTAAGCCCAGTTGAAGTAATATTATTAAGCCCTGTACAAACTGCCAGCGAAAGCACATAAAGGATTTTTGCAATCTTTACTACATTAGAATGCATTTCTCATAAAAAATTATTTTCATTTTTTACAATGATGCAGCATAGAACCACACCAGTTGACGGACATGCATGCAATGCATGCAATCTATGCAATAGATAAACTCTAAAGGATTGCTGTTTTTGGGATAGTTCTCCAATTTGTGGAACATGGGATTTTATGGATTTTTTATTTTCTTTTTGATTTTATTTGATATTTGGATCGATATGCTTTTTATTTGTAAATTTTGAATACGTTCAGAATTTCCACTTCTCATTTGCCATGTCTTGATTATAATTTTGGTGTTTTGTGAGAGCGACTAGAAGCAATTTCAGCAACTGGTATGGCGTGTCTCTTTTACATTCATTGGTACAGTTGGCTTGAGCCACTACCACCAATCAACAATTGCGTAACTGGAACACCAGAAAAGTCAATACGTAGACTGTAATTGTTTCTTGTGAATAGTATATAAGAATTTGTATTTTAAGAATAAAGCTTCTTTTTGTTCTAAAACTAAAAGTGTATGTAGTGATTCATTTTGTGAAGAGTGATTCTAGGTTTACAGGTACACGCGCGCCCAGGACAAGCGGCAAGAGGACTTCCCCGAGGACAAACAAATACGGCCCCCAACACTAGAGCCTGACTCATAATGTCGGATACTGTTCTTTCAAACTTGCCACTAATAATGACAGCAAGATCGTCAGCATATCCAATTGCCTCGAAACCTTACCGTTGTAGTTTAATCGTCAATAACTAAAGGCCATAGAAGGAGTGGCAACACACCGCCTTGGGGACAGCCTTTCATTGCCTTGACTGATACGGACTCGTCTCCCAGATATGAGCAAATTTCTCTACTTTTTAATATCGTTTTAACCCACCCAACAGTCGATTTGTCGATATTTTTGCAGAGCATATCCCCCTCTATATTAACAAAGGCAACCTCGACATTTAAGAAATCACATAAAACAATTTCCTTGGAATATTGAGCTTTCTCTAACTTTGTTACAATATAATGAAGTGCTCCCTCCGTGGATTTTCCCATATTATATGCAAACTGAGATTGGCGCAGAGGTTTTGTTCTGTCTAGCGTTTACCGAATATGTAGATCCACCAATCTTTCCATAGTTTTTAGAAAAAACGACGTGAGACTGATAGGTCTATAAGATTTAGGCAGTTCGCTGGACTTCTTACCCAATTTTGGAATAAATACCACATTGACTTTACGCCATATGGATGGTATGTACTCCTTGCTGAAACTGTTCCTAAAAATAGCAACAAGTGATTCAAGCATTATATCCAGTCCTCTTATCTAGAGGCCTGGAAAAATGTTATCCTCACCTGGTGTCTTGAATGGTTTAAAGGACCCAACAGCCTATTTAACTTTGTCTGGGGTAAATATTACTCCAGACAAACTCCAGGATCTTTTGTATAATACGGCCCATTGGTCGCATGACGGCTGATCCAGTGTCATTGACACTCTAGTTGACCCCGGGAAGTGCACCTGAAGCAGGTATTCTAAAGTGTCCCTCCTGTGCATTGTACCCTATAGTCGTCCCATACCTTCGTGCGTTTACAACGATTGAACAGTTTTCTTATCTTTTTACGCATATCTGCAAACTTGACATTCCACCATGGGACCTTGCGAGACACATTGTTAGTTTTGACCGCAGTGCTTTCATGATATGCTGAGATTATTATATCATTTAGTCGATACATCGCATCCTCCAGTTCACCAAGAGAACTTGTACTTCCAGGCCGCGAATCGGATCTTGATTCTTCCAAATGAAGTCATTTGAAAGCATCCGTTGTATTTCTGAGCATTCGATAGAAAATGACGTGATTCTGGTGTTTCACCATGAAGCAAAGAACGCAATGGCTCTGTTGGCAAGGGCAATGGTGGTAATTTAACCTTGCCACTGAGACAGCACAATCCAGGTGTTTCTCCAGCAAACTTCAATGCACCGCAATGGTTGCACACAACCTCCATTGGTCCAATTTGAACGGAAGGATGCGAGCTGTAGTCAATTCTGCAATCGTAATGAAACGCTACTCGACTCAAATCGACACTTGAAGCAGTTCTTCTTATGCGTTGATTTAGATTATCACGTTGTTGAGTTGTTTAGTTTGCCCGACGATTTCTCATTGCTAACTGAGTCGTTTCATTTGCCGCCTGTCTTTCTTCTTGTGTTTGTGATGCACGAAGTCGGGCCATACTAACACGGCGCTGTTCTCGTGCGATTTCTTGTTCATCCGTCGTCAATTGATAGGCGATATTCTGAACTCTACTTGCATTTCGGGTTCGACGCGAAAGATTAGATCTTCTGGCTCGCGGCATTGTGAATTACACTGAGAAATGAACACACAAAACATGTGCTCATAACCTCACAAAATAAACAACTTTCATTGCAACTTACCGTTTGAAAATAGAATTCCACACTAAAATGATCACTCTGAATGAAATAATCAGCGAATAAGAATTGATTTTCAAAGTAATCCACCTAAAAATTAATTGCACAATCCGAAATTAACGTCTCTTTTCGCTGGTAATAGCAAATTCACCAAAAATCGTTTCAAAACAATAAATGTATTTAATCAAATTTATTTACAATAACTGTCATAAGCTGATACAAATTTGAGAAACTGTTCAACTGTTCTGTTTGTCAGAAATTGATGCACACAACGCCATCTACTGGCGATACCGGAACCAGCATTTGAAATAATGTTCGTTTTTATGGGTTCTTGAGTTAAGATGACGTTGTAAAAAAGTTGATGCACACAACGCCATCTACTGGCAATACCGGAAACAGCATTTGAAATTATGTTCGTTTTTATGGGTTCTTGAGTTAAGATGGCGTTGTAAAATCGCTCCATACGAAATGTATGGGAAAATGAATTTTCTTCATTATTTTTTTTTCGGGAAAATTTCCGGAATTTTCTTGGGTATTCTTCTTGTTTGGGTGAAGACCTAACCGAATTGGTGCTCATCATCGAAATCGGTCCAGGCGTTCTTGAGTTATAAGCGTAGTAACTAACATCACTCTCTTTTATATATATAGATTATAGTTTTTAACAATAAAAACAATTACTTAAAAAAAAAAAAAAATCAAATAAAAACAAAAGAAAATCTTTTTTTCTTTCCTTCATCGATTCAAAATACGCAAGCATATATATATATATATATATATATATATATATATATATATATATATATATATATATATATATATATATATATATATATATATATATATATATATATATATATATATATATATATATATATATATATATATATATATATATATATATATATATATATATATATATATATATATATATATATATATATATATATATATATATATATATATATATATATATATATACTTGCGCTACAGAACGGGGCACTCAGCGTTAAGGTAGCACAACAGGCCGAATGCAGCTGCTTTCTTATCAATAAATAGCAAACTGTGTTGAAATTAAACTTGAAGGCAGCTGCATGGACTCAGCGCCCGAGCGATCACATCAGACCGAACGCATATGCTTTTTATCAATAAATACCAAACTGTGTTGAACTTGAACTTGCTGGCAGCCGTAAACACAGGGGCGGAAGGTGAGAGTAAATACTGTGTTGAACTTTTAGTTTAAAAGAAACTTGTGGTTGTGATCAAACAAAAGCTTTCCGTACGAGTAATATTGCTGGCGGGGTTGGTACCGAACAGCCTGTCCATTCATTGGTCTTTTGAAACATCCGTGGTGGTTCTGGTGGCCTATTTGGTAGTCATCTGATATTCCAGCGTCCCGATGTCTCGCCTATCGGAATAGTGCATCATTAGACACTTTCTTATTTTGACCCAGTCCAGTGGCGTTCTGTAGGAATCGAGGGCGGTAACTGCCTCTCCGACAATTTTTGTCCGTATCGTATGTAGTATGGCGTAATATCTTCCTGTACCATTGATACCGTCAAAAAGTTCCAGCACTCTCTCTACCGATTTACGCCACGAGCCGAATTCACCAGCTTTTCCAGAGAATTCCTTCAGGGATCTGACAATATCGGGGATTTTATCTAATTCTTCAATTCGAATTGCTCCTATCGGTTGGCCACCACCCTCATCTAGGGTATCCGGTCTGAGGAATTCTACCACTATTGCCCTAATATACTTAAGTGTATATATAAAAAGTTAAATCATTATGTGTTAAAGTTTTCAAAATATGTGTTTTTTTTATTATGTGCTAAGCACCCTTCTTCCTTGGTTATAATTACAATTTTATAACTAACTTTAATAGTTTCAATCAATGTTATTTCAGAAGATGCATAGCAAAGCTTAAGCAAAAATATATTTGGAGGAATCTTAGGGAGGCATGATTAAAAACTACGTAAACAACTGCGAAACTTTCAATGGAATAAAAATAACAAAGTATGCAAAACATAAGATGTGCATAGTATCTATGGACAAAGTAGGACGACTTACGCCATCCAACGGAATTCGTTACATTCTCAATTTGCAATGTGAACTAAGAAAATCTTAGTAGCAATACCTTTGGAGAACAAACAAGAAACATCAGTGGAGAGAGCAATAGTAGAAGACTTCATACTAAAATATGGATGTTTTAAAACTCTAAAAACTGGCCAAGGAACAGAATTTACCAAGGATCTACTACAACATATATGTAAAGATCCTCACGTTAAAAAAAATCGAGCAAAGAAGTCTGAAGTCGTGTTAGACCGACTACGAAATACCCTTTACCTGTATCTATATATATAAAACAGGATGTGTGTATGTATGTAACGTATGGACTCCAAAACGACTGGGCCGATTTTGATGAAATTTTCAGGGAATCTTCAAAATGTTCAGGCGGGTGACACTGTGAAGTCTGATTTTTCATTTTCGGTCTGTGGGCGGAGGGGCGTGGCAAAATCTAATTTTCATATTGTACCACCAATGACATATACATATATTTATTTTACACTTCCTTCAAAACATCCGAAAGTACATCATTGTTCGTTTTGCACGATTACAGTTTACTAAAATGCCACAAAAATAAAACAGCCATTGCTAAAAAAAACCACCGCAACACGGAAGCAGAGGGAAAGAAGAGTCGCTGAATCAGCTGAGGAACGCGAATCACGTCTTCAGGAAAATCGCGAAAGTGCATCTACGTCTAGAGCCGCCGAAACGGAAAGAGAACGCGAATCACGGCTTCAGCAAAAGCGTGACTGTGCATCTTCATCTAGAGCTGCTGAGACACCCCAACAGCATGTCGAAAGACTTGCTGCCAATCACTCACGAATGGATCGATCAAGAGAAAGAATCGATTTAAAGTTGGCGGCATTTCACTACAATAGGGACGATGACTACCGCAATCACAAGGACGTAGTGATTGGCGCAATGGACAAAGTTTGCTTACATTGTCGTGCTCTGAAGTTCACTAAGGAATCCCCGGGAATGTGTTGTTCGAGCGGTAGAGTTGTTTTGCCACCAATGATTGAGCCGCCTGAATCCCTACAAAGTTACATTTCTAGAGCCAATCCGATTTCCGAGCACTTCCTTCAAAACATCTGAAGGTACAGCTCATGCTTTCAAATGACGTCCTTCGGAACAATTAATATCATCAAAAACGCCTGTTACATGCCCACCTTAAAAGTGCAAGGCCAAATCTACCACAGAATTGGATCGTTGTTCCCACTTCCCAATGATGATGCCAAGTTCCTCCAAATTTATTTCACTGGCAATGAGGCTACAGAAGTTGAACAGCGTTGCGCAATCAGTACTGAAGTCAGATGGCAAATCGTTTCGAGTCTTCAAGCTATGTTACTCGAATACAACAGCCTCATCCGTCTATTCTAAACAGCCCTAGACGGTTGTGATAAGAGCTCACAAGACACCGGCTGGTGAGCATGAGCGGCGCTTCAATGCACCGGTGGTAGGTGACGTCGCAGTTGTTATGGTCGGCACAGACTTCGAGCGACGCGATATCATCATCCATCGCCGGAATGCAAGTGTTCAACGCATTACCGAAACTCATCGATCGTATGAAGCACTACAATATCCAGTGCTTTTTCCACGGGGTGAGGATGGATTTCATTTCAACGTAATGCAGATGACCCCAACTCAAATGGACAGTCGACAAAAAAAGTTTGCTGTATGGACTTTAATGCCTATCGCCTTATGATCAGGCCAAATGAATGGAATTATTTGTTGAAATGTCGTTAAGTCTTCCATCAATTCATTGTCGACATGTATGCGAAAATTCAAAGTGAACGTCTGCTCTTCATTCGGATGAATCAGCAAAAGCTACGCGTCGAAGAATATGTCCACTTGCGTGATGCGATCGCCAATGATGGAAACGCTGCGAATATCGGCCAAATGGTGATCTTGCCAGCGACATACACAGGCAGTCCGCGACACATGCATCAGTACGCTCAAGATGCTATGACATGCGTGCGCTAGTATGGACGGCCAGACCTCTTCATCACTTTCACATGCAACCCAGCATGGAAAGACATCACCGACCTTTTATTTACCGGCCAAAGTTCAACACATAGACACGATATTCTCGCCCGAATATTCAAACAAAAGTTGACAAGGCTGATGGATTTCATCACCAAAAATCACAAATTTGAATTTGAACCAGGCAGAAACACCAACTTGCAACATCAGCAAAAACTCCAGCATGGCCACAATCCTTAAAACGTGCAAAATTATCATTTGGGACGAATGCACAATGGCCCATAAGAAATTGCTCGAAGCGCTTGACCGGACTCTACGTGATTTTCGAGGAAACAACCAACCGATGGGAGGCGCTCTTATTCTTCTTGCTAGTGATTTCCGCCAAACTTTGCCCGTTATTCCAAGATCAATGCCCGCAGATGAGCTGAACGTATGTTTGAAAGCTTCATATCTTTGGAACCGAGTCGAGAAAGTCACGCTATCGACGAACATGCGTGTGCATTTGTTGCAAGACCCGTCTGCCCAAACATTCTCAAAACAACTTTTGGACTTCGGAAATGGAAAAATTGCAATTGATCGCGCCACGAACGAGATTTCGTTCCCGCCTAACTTCTGTCAAATGCAAATGAATATTCAAGCCGTTGTCGACAAGGTATTCCCAAGTCTAACAACCTCCTACAAAAATTCGGTTTGGCTGTGCGAACGTGCAATTTTGGCACCAAAAAGTGATGATGTCAACAATGAAACTGCCCGTCAAAATAATCAAATACAAATCGATCGACACAGTAATGGATGAAGAACAAGCCGTCAATTATCCCACTGAATTTTTGAATTCATTAGAACCACTCGGAATGCCACCGCATGTACTAACATTAAAGGTTGGATCACCGGTAATTCTTATTCGCAACTTAAACTCACCAAAGTTATGCAACGGAACCAGATTGACCATCAAAAACTGTTCACCAAATTTAATCGAGGCAACAATCATCGGTGGCAAATGCAAAGGCGAAGACGTACTTATTCCACGAATTCCGATGATTTCCAACGATTTAACATTCCAATTCAAGCGGCTCCAATTCCCTTTGCGTCTTGCCATTGCTATTACCATAAACAAAGCACAAGGACAATCATTGAATATTGCTGGCTTAATTTTTGAATATTCATGTTTTTCACACGGCCAGTTGTGGCTTGGTCCCGAGTTGGCACGCCAAAAAATTTATACGTTTTTACACCAAATAAAAAAACAAAATCATTGTTTATCCGCTGGCCTTAAGATGAAGTAATAAATAAATATAATTTCCAATTTGCCTTAAATACATGTGTTTCTTTTTTGATTCAGCCCATATCTACACCATATGTAAGTTATTCTGTGAAAAACTTTATGATAGGTATTCCATGGATTTTTATTTAAAGGCCGTAAATTTCGGTAAAAGCTCTATTTAAATCGTGTGGTAATACAACACTAATGTTTCCTTAGGGCCAGCAACGCGGACCGGGTCAGCTAGTAGTTTATAAAACCACGGTCATACAAATAAAATGTACGTGAGAGTTAAAACATGGTGATATGGGATCAACACAATTTTTTCGCCATGTCGGTTGAAATGTTACACCTATAATGATCATAGTTGAATTCTATAATACTATATACACATTTGTTGATATATTTTGTAGAGATTTCGAGTTATGAATATACTTAACTTGGTACTGTAGTTATACTTCACATTTCCATATGTACTTATCCGCACCTGCTACGGCCATTATGGTATTTATAAAAAAGAGCTCTACTGCATAAAATAAGTTTAAAATTTTTGATAGTAAAGGTTTGAAGGTATGAATTCTACTGCTTGTTGGTCCGCGGGAGGTAGTTGATACAGCTCCTACCTCCAATATATGAGAGGTTTTCCCCTATCCGCTACCTGGGGACGCGTCCTCAAGGAGTTACAAGCTTTCCCGAGAAACCTAATTAATTGTACCTATTACTACACCTAAATCATATACATTAAATAAATAAAGAATGCAGCAAAAATAAAGGACCCTACTATGATGAAATTGTAACACAAACTGCATCATGGTAACTGTAAATCTTTTCGTAAGTTTTCGCCTTGATTGGATTACTGTCCATATTAGACAAAGCCCAGTCTATGTGAGTGTTTCCTGAAGTGGTACTCTTATCTCTACATAGAAGAGATAATAAGCCGTTTCAGTTAGGATGTTTTCTACTTGGTCACAGTCACTGCCAATACATATATTAAAATCTCCTAATAGGACAATTCTCTAATTGACAGAACAATCGGTACTTAAAATATTTTGTAGTTCTATTTTTAGTAATCCTAACGGAATGATTTATTTCTATAAAGTACTATTAAAAGGATATCTCTATATTTATATACAACTAGCTGACCCCGCAGGCGTTGCCCTGCGTGAAATTATGTGTTTTGAAAAGAAAAGAAAGTTGAATTTATATTGTGTTGAAAATCATTTATTTGCGATTTTTCTACATTTTTTTCAATGTATCGCAGCTTGATAAACAACATTTTTTGTTTTCTGTTCCGGTGCGTAAATGTACAGAGGAGATGGTTTTCCAACTCGTGAACACGCCACGTATAGCTGGCCGTGTGAAAAACATGGCATTTCCAGATTTATGCCACACACTTCCAGCGACTGTCCTTGTGACCTATTGATTGTCATCGCAAATGCAAGTTTCACTGGAAACTGAATACGTTTGAACTGAAATGACAAATCGATGGAACTCAAAGGAATTCGTGGAATCAAGCATTCTGCCCCCTTGTAAGTCCCTTTCAAAATTCTTGCAACTATCATATTATTCGATAGCTGCGTCACAATCAGTCAGGTTCCATTACACAGTTTCGGCGCATGAAGATTGCGAAGCATAATAATGACAGATCCAACATTGAGACGCAAATAATGCGGCGGCATTCCAGGCAAATCCAAAGAATTTAGAAATTCCACTGGATAATTCACGGCTTCGTCTTCATTTTCAACACGATCGATCGATTTGTATGAGCGCAAATCTCCCGGAATTTGACTTTGAATTGTCCAGTTTAAGTCATTAACATCGGTATTTTTGGCAGCTAAAATTGCGCGTGCACTCAACCAATCGTAGTTACGATAATTTTGGCCAATGTTCGGATAAACATTCGTGGTGAGTTCAGCTTTCGTTGAAGTGAATTGACAAATGGCAGGTGGAATTGATATCAAACCACTGGAAGTATCAACCGTAATTTGCCCATTTCCAATTCTTAGCAGTTCTTTAGAGAAAACTTCTGCGGTGCTATCCTGTTGCAGGAACACTCGCATATTCATAGTCAATCGTATGGTTTTCACGTACCGCCACAAATACGATGACTTGAGACATGCGTTCAATTCATCCGCCGCTGTTGATTTCGGAATAACAGGAAGTGTTTGTCGGAAATCGCCTGCTAACAGTATCATTGCGCCACTAAAGCGACGATTATTATTCCGCAGATCTTTCATTGTTCTGTCAACTGCTTCTAGAGACCGTTTGTGAGTCATTGTGCACTCATCCCATACTATCAGTTTACAATTCTTCAACACTTTTGCCATAGCTGATTGCTTTGAAATGTTGATTTGCGTGTTTAACGGAAGCTTCAGTGCCGAATGTGCCGTTCTTCCACCTTCTAGAAGAGTTGCAGCAATCCCAGTAGATGCGAGACACAATGCCATTTTGAGATCGTATTGTTGCTAAAATCAATGATATCAGGAAAAAATAGTCCGCACTAAATAGTTGGTCATTAATAGCTTTCTCAATTAGATTCGTATCCTCTTTAACATCGGTATCAATAATTGTATACAATTTTTCTATACCACTCCTAGGAATTTTCATTTGATCATCATATTCGGTTTTGAATTCTTCTATTTTTGTCCTTAGAAGCCAATTCTTTTTAACAAGATATGCTTTAGTAACTGCATCATTAACATCACTAGGTTCACTCAGATTAGTAATTATTTTCTTTTTAACATTTAAATGTTGAATATCTATGCTAATAACAAGTGTTTTAGTTATAATTGTTTTTAATATTGAATCGTTAAATCGTTGATTAACTGATCTTTATCCAAATTTATTTATGAAATTCATTTTGTGATTTACGAGCACAGCACCGTCTTGTTTTTAATTTAGATTTTACAGGATTATATTAGCTTCTTTCAGTTCTTCGATAATAGAAATTATTTCGTTTTTGTGATTATTATGTCCTACGCTTTCTGATGATAGAAGCAAACGTAATCTGTCTACTAATTCTTTAGGACCATCCCAATATATATAGTTCGGCTTACGATTGATTTATGATTTTAATCCGCTTCCTATCGTTAAAGCGTTTATTTTTGAATTAAACAATTTTTTAATTATACACTGATATTTTAATGTTTTGGTACTTTTAATTTGTGCATTTGCTTGATAATGACGTTGGTGCGCATTTGTATTTATTAGAATTTGTTTATAATTTTTTAAGTCATTTTTGGAGTAATTTAGAGGTTTGGTGTGAAATACTAATTCAAATAACCCCGGTATCATTTTCCACCTTTTACCACCAACATTAATAGAGTTATCAGTATTAAATTAAATTTCTTATATCCATACCGCCATCTTCCTTTTTCATCAACATTAACACCATATAGTGTATCTAACTTTTTACTATCTTTGAGTAATTCTAAATTTTTTAGAAATTTATTTGAATTAGTGATACTGCTATCATACAATTTAATTCGTTTTCTATCATTATTTAATTGTCCCTTACTTTTTCTTTTCGCAAACAAATGATTTAATTTTCCCGTTTTTTGTCATCATAATTAAAATAATCTTATTTGGTTTTAATTTTTCGCTTTCGTTTCACTTTTGTTTGTGTTGCAGTTGTCGATTGTGATGTTATTAAGGGATGCATAGTATTTTGCAATACGAGTACATTCTCATTATCAATTTTTCTTTTTACTTGTTTAGTCTCTATATTTCTTTCATAAGATTTTCTTTTTAATTGTTTTTATTTTTGTAGATTGTTTTCATATCTATCGTCTGTTGATGTGTTTGCTTTTTTCATTGGAAATGGTGCTTGTGATGTAATTAAAGGGGCTACTGTATTATGAACTACATTCTCTTTATCAGCATCATTTGCACTTTTTACTTGTGTATGTTCAGTAATTTTGTTATATCTCTGCCTTATATCTGTTATCAATCTGCTATCGAACTTCTATTGATCTGCTTTACATCAGGTATCTTATAATTGAAAGAAAGTATTAAATACTTTTCGATATCGTCCTTTATTTATTAAATCATCCTTACTTACAACAACAAACCCATACTTATCTCTCCAACATTCACTACAAATCTTCATAAATTGATTAAATGACATATCACCTATAATATGATCATTATATATATGCGTAACATTCATTTCATCTTGTTTAAATATAATAATCATATTTGCATTATCATGAATTAAATGTTTTGGAATTTTCGTATAAGCTTGAGATAAATAAAAACAATCAATATACTTGTGTCTTCCCATACAAAAATAATTTCTTATTGTGTTTGGTTTATCACAAATTACATCATCGAATATTATTATAGAGTGTGGTTTAGCTTTAAATGGACTTATAACTTTTTCATTTTCCGAAAATGTAAAAAGGTTTATTCCCTTTATTGGATCAATCAGTTTCTTTAGGTAGCAATATTTTGGTTGATACAAAGAATTTGAATATATGTAAATATTTTTGAAATTAAGACCGTTAGGACTTTCTATAAGACTAAGCATAACATTAGTCTTACCACAGTCTGATAGTCCTACAATAAGTGCACGTATTGAATTTGGTAAAAGTGAACTATGAATATTTTTTTGTTTTTTCCCTTGCATATAGATATCATCAGCATTTCTCAATAAAATTGGCTAATGTTGTTTATTTAATCGCATATTGATAACTAATATGTTTTCAATATAAATTCTATATTATATGGAGAAAAAAGTATCTCATTTCGATTTGTAATGCTAACACGAATGGGTCTTGGCTATTTCATATAACAAAAATGGTTATAAACTATAACAAAAGAAATAAGCATAATCAGATTAAGATTGGCAATGGACTCGTAAACAACTTAATAGACGCATTACCTTTTGAATTACATTTACCTGGTTATCAATTCTGTGGACCAGGAACAAAACTAAAAGAACGTTTAGCAAGAGGAGATAAAGGAATAAATCCATTGGATGCGGCTTGTAAAGAGCATGATATTGCATATTCACAATCAAAAGATATAAATAAAAGACATTACGCTGATCAAATATTAGCTGAAAAAGCTTGGGGACGAGTAAAATCAAAAGATAGTAATTTAAGAGAACGGGCAGACGCTTGGTTTGTAACAAACGCAATGAAGACAAAAGTTAAATTTGGATTAGGAATGAATAATAACATTCGTAAATCAAGAAAAAAGAAACAGAAAGACAAAAGGATATTATAAAAAATTATTTTCAACTACTATCAAAAACACCTTGAAAATATTCAAAAAAGAAAAACCTGATAATATAAATGCTGCTATTAAAACTGCCCAAAAAGCTGTACATTCAAGATTTAGAAAGAAAAAAAAATCTAATATTGATATACCGAGAGTTATTCCAGTACCAAAAATTGGTGGATTTCTTCCATTATTTCTAGTTTTAACAGCGTTGTCTGCACTTGGTGGTTTAGCTACTGGTGGATCAGCTATTGCAAAAGCTATAAATAATATAAAAAATGGAAAGGAACAACCAACAGAGGCTACGCGTCACAATAGATACATGGAGTCAATTGCTATGAGTAAAGGTTTGCATCTTAAACCATATAAGAAGGGATTTGGACTTTATTACATTCAACATTCAAAAAACTTTTAAAGAACCTACCCAAACGACCACTAACAGATATAGATTTGAATAAATATAGAAAACAACTTAAACATTTTAGAGGTGTTTTTATGCGTGATTGTTTACCTAAAAAACCATTACCTCAAGAATGTGGTATTGTTGATTTAGATGATTCAAGCGGTCGTGGAACACATTGGGAAGCGTACTACAAAAATCACAACTATAAGGAATATTTTGATAGTTTTTGCGACTTACAACCACCACTTGAAATAGTTAATTATTTAAAAGCCCCTATTGAATATAATTATAAACAAAAACAAAAATTCAATACTTTGAACTGTGGACATTTATGCTTAAAATTTCTTTTTCAAAAATACAATTGAGAATATCCGAAAGTATAGTATTGTCAAACTGGTAACAAAATGGAAGGGTCGATATGGAGCGGAAGCTCTTATTTCCAAGCCGGAATTTAAAGCTTCAACCATATTCAATGAAAATCTTGTTGCTATAGAGCTAAACAAGACAGAAGTATTCTTCAATAAGCCCATATACGAGTACGAGGTGTGATCAAAAAATAACCGTTATTGTGTGATCAAAAAATAAAGTATTTATTTATTCATCAACAACTATCTTGTCCCCTTCAAAGTAATTCCCCTCAGATATAATACACTTATGCCAGCGTTTTTTCCAATCCTCGAAACACTTCTGAAACGCTTTTTTTGGTATCGCCAACAGCTCCTGTTTCGATTTTTCTTTTATCTCCTCAATCGTAGCAAAATGCTTTGCTTTCATCGGTGTCTTCAGTTTTGGAAAGAGGAAAAAGTCAGCGGGGGCCAAGTCCGGTGAATACGGTGGTTGAGGCATAATAACGGTTTTGTTTTTGGCCAGAAACAGCTCCTGAGCGATGTCCATGCGACGTTGTTTTTGCTCAAAATTTATATATTTGGGTTACAAATATATATATTTGGGTTACGCTCGGGTGTAGCGTATCCAATAAAAAGAGAAAGAATATAAGAAATAAATGCTTATTTTAATTTAATAAATTCAAAATATACTATGACGTATTTGTTATACCGTATACATAATATAAAATTCGTTTCTGCAAATTTCTAGAAATTTTGTTAAGTCCAGTATTTAATATAAATTTTAATTTCACAAAACGCTCCACACTAGCTTCAGCACAGAAATGAGAACGTGTGCACGGCTCCGGCGCTGCGAACGGAAAAGAACGAATCGAAAAGCCGGAGACACGAAGTGTGTTGCTCCGCAGCCAACACAGGCTAGTTCCGGTTTACCCATAAACACGCTATGCGACAGCGACAGCGTGTTAACAGGTGGCGCGCGGAACTAACGCCTGCTTGCGTCGGCGTACCCGACAACTAGGTGGGGGTAGTGGTGTCGCCACATATATATATATATATATATATATATATATATATATATAATTAAATAAACAAGCATATATATATATATATAGATATATATATGCTTGCTTATTTTGAAGCGATGAAGGAAAGTAAAAAAGATTTTCTTTTGTTTTTATTTGAATTTTTTTATTTTTTTAAGTAATTGTTTTTATTGTTAAAAACTATAATCTATATATAGAAAGGAGGGTGATGTTAGTTACTACGCTTATAACTCAAGAACGCCTAGACCGATTTCGATGATGAGCACCAATTCGGTTAGGTCTTCACCCAAACAAGAAGAATACCCAAGAAAATTCCGGAAATTTTCCCGAAAAAAAAATAATGAAGAAAATTCATTTTCCCATACATTTCGTATGGAGCGATTTTACAACGCCATCTTAACTCAAGAACCCATAAAAACGAACATTATTGCAAATGCTGGTTCCGGTATTGCCAGTAGATGGCGTTGTGTGCATCAACTTCTGACAAACAGAACAGTTGAACAGTTTCTCAAATTTGTATCAGCTTATGACAGTTATTGTAAATAAATTTGGTTAAATACATTTATTGTTTTGAAACGATTTTTTGTGAATTTTCTATTACCAGCGAAAAGAGACGTTAATTTCGGATTGTGCAATTAATTTTTAGGTGGATTACTTTGAAAATCAATTCTTATTCGCTGATTATTTCATTCAGAGTGATCATTTTAGTGTGGAATTCTATTTTCAAACGGTAAGTTGCAATGAAAGTTGTTTATTTTGTGAGGTTATGAGCACATGTTTTGTGTGTTCATTTCTCAGTGTAATTCACAATGCCGCGAGCCAGAAGATCTAATCTTTCGCATCGAACCCGAAATGCAAGTAGAGTTCAGAATATCGCCTATCGATTGACGACGGATGAACAAGAAATCGCACGAGAACAGCGCCGTGTTAGTATGGCCCGACTTCGTGCATCACAAACACAAGAAGAAAGACAGGCGGCAAATGAAACGACTCAGTTAGCAATGAGAAATCGTCGGGCAAACCAAACAACTCAACAACGTGATAATCTAAATCAACGCATAAGAAGAACTGCTTCAAGTGTTGATTTGAATCGAGTAGCGTTTCATTACGATTGCAGAATTGACTACAGCTCGCATCCTTCCGTTCAAATTGGCCCAATGGAGGTTGTGTGCAACCATTGCGGTGCATTGAAGTTTGCTGGAGAAACACCTGGATTGTGCTGTCTCAGTGGCAAGGTTAAATTACCACCATTGCCCTTGCCAACAGAGCCATTGCGTTCTTTACTTCATGGTGAAACACCAGAATCACGTCATTTTCTATCGAATGCTCAGAAATACAACGGATGCTTTCAAATGACTTCATTTGGAGCAGATATTATTCATGAACGCGGATTCAATCCGACATTCAAGGTAATAAATTAACCAATCATTTTCTTTTGATGCACAAAAAATGTTGATTCTCATTTCGTCATTGACTCTACAGATCCAAGGCCGAATTCACTATTGAATTGGATCATTGCTACCACTTGAAGACGCACAACATAAATTCCTCCAAATCTACCTCATGGGCAATGTGGAACATCAACTTGATCACCGCCAAACAATCAATACGGAAATGAGAAGAGGAATTCTTCGAGATCTTCAGCAGCTGCTTCATGAACATCATGCATTGGTTCGTTTATTCAAAACTGCGTTGGATCGCATGCCAACTGATGACTATAAAGTCGTGATCAGAGCGGATAAACGACCTGCAGGAACGCACGAACGCCAATTTAACGCTCCAACAATAGATGAGGTTGCAGTTGTGATTGTTGGCGAAAACCGGGAATCACGCGATATTGTGATCACACGTCGGGACTCTGGGCAATTGCAACGAATATCCGCAACACATCGTTCATACGATGCATTGCAATACCCACTGATGTTTTGGCAAGGAGACGATGGATATTATATCAACATCAAGATGATAAATCCATCGACCGGTGAGAATAGATATCAAAATAATTTTCATTTCAATATGACACTAATATCACTGATATCATTTAGGTGAGGAAACTACCAGGAAGGTCAGCGCAATGAATTTTTATGCGTATCGTTTGATGATTCGCCAAAATGTAGACAACTATTTGCTTCGATTTCGTCGTTTGTTTCAGCAATTTTGCGTCGATATGTATGCGAAAATAGAAGCAGAGCGCCTCCTTTTTATCAGTTTAAATCAAACCAAACTACGTACGGAGGAGTACATTCATTTACGCGATGCAATTTGCACCGAAGGAAATGCATCTGATTTTGGTCGGTTGACCATTTTACCGGCGAAGTTCGTCGGCAGCCCACGTCATATGCATGAATATACGCAAGAGGCAATGACATATGTACGTCATTACGCCCGTCCAGACCTTCACGTGCAATCCAAAGTGGATAGAAATTGTTCAACTGCTGCTTCCTGGCCAAACATCAAGTGATCGGCATGATATCACCGCACGTGTATTCAGGCAAAAAATCCGGTCGCTCATGGACTATATTGTTAGGCATCGTGTCTTTTGGGGATACTCGATGTTGGATGTATTCGATTGAATGGCAAAAAAGGGGATTGCCGCATGCGCACATTCTCATTTGGTTAGTCGAAAGAATACAGCCACACCAAATTGATGACATCATATGTGCCGACTTTCCTGATCCCGAAACCGATCTAGACCTGCATAATGTCGCAATAACAAACATGATTCATGGACCGTGTGGCTCCATTAACCCACAATCACCATGCATGGTTGACGGCAAGTGTTCCAAGCGTTATCCACGAAATTTGACTGATGAGACCATCACTGGCAACGATGGTTATCCACTGTATCGGCGTCGATCATCTGATGATGGCGGTAGAACAATTACAGTCAACGTAAAAGGAAATGATTTCGTGGTCGACAACTCTTGGGTTGGTCGGTACGTATGCTGCAATGAGGCGATTTGGCGTATATTCTCATTTTCCATTCACGAACGCTATCCGACTGTTACACATTTGGCAGTGCATCTGGAGAACGGTCAACGAGTTTATTTCACTGCAGCAAATGCCGCTCAACGTGCTCAAACCCCACCAGCGACAACATTGACCAGTTTCTTCTCGATTTGCCAAAGTGATCCGTTTGCACGTACGTAACTTTACTCAGAGATGCCGCGTTATTACACTTGGAATGCTTCATCGAAGAAATTTGAACGTCGAAAGCAAGGCGACGTAGTTCCTGGTCATCCTGATGTGCGTTCTACTGAAGCTCTTGGCCGTATTAATACAGTTCTTCCGAAAAATGATGAATACTTTTATTTGCGACTATTGCTGGTGAATGTTCGTGGCCCGACATCATTTGAATCTCTTCGAACTGTCAATGGTGTAGTGTTGCCAACATTTCGTGCAGTATGTCAGGAGCTTAATTTGCCAGAAAACGATACGCATTGGGACACGACAATCGTTGAAGCAACTGTTTCCGCATCTCCAAGTCAGGTACGCACATTATTTTCAATCATTATTTCCACATGTTTTCCATCGAATCTACGTGAATTGTGAGAGAAGTACAAGGATGGCATTTGAGAAGACATTTTAAATCGAGTTCGGGTCCATTAAGAGAATCCCCATCTTGAGATGAATGAAGAGATGCACAACCAGGCTTTGGTTTTGATAGAAGATATTTGTTACCTAATGTGCGGCAGTTTGTTAGTCAGGTTAGGAATGACATCGCCTGATCGTGGAATAAACGACGCTTTCGAACGAGAATTGCAGCGTGAGCATGAATACGACACAAATGCATTAAGCCAATTGGTTCGAACGAATGTACCTTTGTTGAATCCCCAACAAAAAGAAGTGTACAATACGGTGATGAAGGCAATTGATGATGGAAATGTCGGCATGATTTTCCTTGATGCGCCTGGTGGCACTGGCAAGACATTCCTCATATCATTGATTTTGGCTACAGTTCGTGCAAGATCAGAAATTGCTGTAGCAATTGCTTCTTCTGGAATAGCAGCTACGCTGCTGGAAGGTTGCCGAACCGCTCATTCTGCACTAAAATTGCCATGGCCATAACTGGAGTTACTGAATTTAGCGTGGAAACCGGCCTGGTAGGCCTCATTGGTAAAATGCTGAAGAGCAGAATAATTAAGGCGAATCTAGGAGAATCGGTCCTACGTAAGTTGGAGAGCAGGGGTACACCTCAGGGAGGAGTCCTCTCGCCGTTTCTATGGAACACAGTAGATAACAAACTCCTGTTAATATTAGATGCGGTGGGATGTAAGGTGGTGTCTTATGCTGATGATGTTGACATTGCTGTCTCTGGAAAATCCACATCTACACTGCGAAATTTTTTGCAAAATGCTCTAGATATTCATTCAAAGTGGGCGGAGGACTGTGGTCTTGGAGTAAATCCGGATAAGACTAAGGTCATTCTGTTTACTAGGAAACATAAAATCCCGCAAATAGATGCAATTACGCTTAAGGGAAAAGCTCTAGGAATTTCAGAAAAGACGAAATACTTGGGTCTTATAATTGATAGAAAGCTTACTTGGAAGTCAAACACCATAGAAGGAGCTAGAAAGCTGGCGTGGCTTTTTATGACCATATTAGGATCATATACGGACATATTCAGTGATCTTGATTACCTTCCTTCTTTTCTCTGTTTGGAAAGCAATTTTTGGGGGAGGATTCCTTCCAGAGAGGAATGACTCGAGGGGGATCCATTACCAGATAATCCTATCAAGATATACACAGACGGAACAAAAATTAATACCGGTGTAGGGACTGGAGTTTATTGCGAAATGCCCTCAATCAGGGAATCCATAATTGAATTGGCTGAGGATAAACGAAATAACCGTCAAGGACATCTGTATTTTCTCATACAGTCAAGCTGCACTAGTCAAGATGCACATTCCAAATAACATCAAAGAGTGTCTTAGACTGTCGCCGATCTCTAAATGAGATGGCTAAACAATTCCATATCCATTTTTGCTGGGTACGCGGACATAGGGATATACCAGGGAACTGCAAGTCTGATCAACTTGCGAGAGATGGTACTTGTATGCCAAATGTCAGTAGGCATATGGGTATATATCTCGCGCCTCCCATAAGGGAGACACTAATTACTTCTACCAATCAAAGGTGGATCTGGTCCACTACCTGCGATATCGCCAGGCAAACATGGCCGAGGCTAAATCTGTGTCTATCTAGGAATATCATTAGACACAATAGACTACAAATTAGGATTTTAATAGGAGCCCTCACGGGACATTTCAAGAATATATGTTTATACACATGATTTCTGTCGCAGCTACAGAAACGAGGAGGAACCGGAAACGATCCAGTATCTCTTCTGCAGATGTTCACCTTTTGTTAGAAATATGGAACGTTTACTAGCATCCCACTTCTTAAGAAGTATAGATAATCTATACCAGTCAGGTGCTAACACCTTCTTCGCTTTGTAAAAGGCTCAGGTTGGTTCAATCTGGAGTTGGAAGCGTAGTCTACCTCGCATCCGCGGCTCATAACGGACCCAACTGGTGGTCTAAGTGGCATCACTGGTTTATTGGTGATGCGGCTGCCCAACCTACCTACATATACTCTTACATATACTTATACATATACATATATAAACACGTATACATATACATGTACATATACATATACTTATCCATACATACGAGTATATACGAGGTGTGATCAAAAAATAACCGTTATTGTGCGATCAAAAAATAAAGTATTTATTTATTCATCAACAACTATCTTGTCCTCTTCAAAGTAATTCCCCTCAGATATAATACACTTATGCCAGCGTTTTTTCCAATCCTCGAAACACTTCTGAAACGCTTTTTTTGGTATCGCCTACAGCTCCTGTTTCGATTTTTCTTTTATCTCCTCAATCGTACCAAACGCTTTCCCTTCATCGGTGTCTTCAGTTTTGGAAAGAGGAAAAAGTCAGCGGGGGCCAAGTCCGGTGAATACGGTGGTTGAGGCATCATATCGATTTTGTTTTTGGCCAAAAAATTACGCACAAGCATCGATGTGTGAGCTGGTGCGTTATCATGGTGCAAAATTACATGATTGGTTTTTCCACAATTCGGGGCGATTCTGACGAATTGCTTCTCGCAACCGCGCATAACTTCAAGGTAGTATTCCTTGTTGACCGTACGACCTTGTGGCAAGAATTCATGATGCACCACGCCATTGCAATCAAAGAAAACTGTCAGCAAAACCTTTACGTTCGACCGAACTTGACGTGCTTTTTTCGGTCTTGGCTCATCTGGACGTTTCCATTGGGATGATTGGGTTTTGGTTTCAATGTCATAGCCATACACCCACGATTCGTCACCAGCTATGATCTTTTTGAGGAAATCTGGATTGTCGTTGACGATGTTCAACAGCTCCTGAGCGATGTCTATGCGACGTTGTTTTTGCTCAAAATTTAGCAATTTTGGAACAATCTTCGTTTCATGCCTAAAACATCCGTAAAAATTGCTTGGCATGAGCCGAACGATGTGCCAACATCATCAGCAACCTCTCTGATGGTGATTCGACGATTATCCAAAATCATTTTCTTCACTGCGTCAATGTTTTCATCGGTTGTTGACGTGCTCGGGCGACCAGGACGAGCATCGTCATTGACATCTTCTCGGCCTTCCTTAAACCGGTTATACCACAATGCAACTTGTGTTCTGCTCATAGTAGACTCGCCAAAGGCCACAGTCAACATTTCAAATGTCCTTGCGCATTTAATTTCATTTTTTACACAAAACTGAATACAGTTTCTTTGATCCATTTTTTCGAATGGTACAAAATCGAAGAGCACACCAAAACACGACTAACCTTTTTATCTGACAAAAACAAACTGACAATCCAAAATGGTTGGTATTGCCAACATATATAACAGACATGTGTACCAACATAACAGAAAAAAAAAATTCGAACATCGAACATACGTAACTCACGAAAAGATGAAAATAACGGTTATTTTTTTATCACACCTCGTATACTATATATCAAAATAAAAATTCTGAACAGGTCCGGCATAGTCTATGCATATCCGTGACCAAGGGAATTTGGTAGGAGTCCATGGAATCAGGGTGCATTTTTTGGGACTCGCTTGAGCGCGTTTACATTGTACGCAATTCGAAATTATCTGCTCGATTGAATGGTCTAGCTTAGGCCACTAGACATTTGAACGGGCTAAAGCTTTTGTCTTGTTAATTCCAAAATGGGAACGATGCAATTCTGAAGGAATGATCACTCTGTAGCCCCATAATAGACAACCTTACTCAACTGACAATTCGTTCTCTTTAGCACAGAAAGCACTGAACTCATTTCCTTTGAATGTCTTTAATTCTCCCCTATAAATCTCTTCTAGAACTCTCGATAAAACTGGATCGTTTCTAGTAGCATTCGCTATGTTTTTAAAATTCAAACACAATTAATTTTTGGTATCAATAAAATTGACGTATTCGCAAGGATCCTCACCGCTTAAGGTTTCATGCTGTAGGTAGCGAAGCAAAATGCTCATCTATGCGTGTTACCGGGTATTTAACATCTTTTAAATGCTTATTTATAGTTGTTTTATAATCTCCGCAAATGCGTATATCACTCGAAATTGTCTACCGGAACCAGAACGCCTTTATCTACTAAATCTCGCAACTGTGCTTCTATTGTTGGGGTATTGTCCTTGTTTGACGGGGGACGTGCTTCTGCTGTGCGTGTGTATCTGAAAAGCCTAAACCACTCTTTGGAAAAATCACTACACTACACTTTTAGTTTTAAAATCACAAGCCTTTATTTCTTAGAATACTAACTCTTATATACTATTTACAATTCACCATTACAATACAAAAACTGACCTTTCTGGTGTTCCAGTTTCGCACCTGTTAATTGGTGTCAGTTGGTCAAGCCAACTGACCTACGCCATTCTGAAATTTTGATGGTGCATTCTAACTTTCAATGCCCTTCAGTGGCTCGACTGCAAAACTGTAGCACCCTAAAAGTTTACATAATAAATATTACATAGGTAATATTAATTATAAATACTCGCACCTTAAAAATATGTGCTTTCTTAAGTAACTTTAACACATGCTAATCACACAGAATGTGTGGCATCTGTTAGGAGTCGATGATATCAGACACTACGCGCAGGCTGCTTGATTCTAGCTCACAACATCCCTCCCCTCTTTCTAAAAGAAGTTAGTGCAACTAACTTCTAATGAATCTTTACAAAATTTTTTTCTTTTCTGCATTTTAAACAATCTGTGCATTTTTCTAATCCTATAGTACATATATATAGTTTTTCTTTTTTCAAATTCGCCTTGTTTGAGTATATTTCTATACTGTTCGGAAGTGTTTTTGTACGCTCAGTGTTTGATTTACATATTTCTCAAATATTATTTTGTTGTATTAATATTATCAATTAAATCAAAATAATCTCGAGAAATTTAACAGTTCGTTTAACAAATTAAATACCTATATGAAATATAATTCAAAAAGTAAACACTAAAAATATAAACATAAACATATACATAAAGCTATGAGAGTCGCTCACTCTCCTCATAGAGAGCGTCGGCACTCGGTGCATATACCCGTTGCACCAAGCAATAACACTACAACAATACAATACGGCATATTATCGGCAACAACAATGCCACTAGCAGAGTCATCATCTGTGTCAGTAGCAGCGTCGGCAACAGCAGCGACCTCAACAGAAAAGTCGATCCCAGCAACTGTCGCTACAGGAAAGAGCGCGATGACTTTCGTCGAAACAACAACGAAGGCAAGGCAGCCCAGCATAGCGCCGTCACCAAACTCAGCAGCAGTAAGGAGTACAGCAACAATGCCTCTGCAGGCGGTAATAAACGGTGAGGTAAAGAAAATAAAAAAAGTGGCGCTAGTGCAGACTGGTATTGACCGCTACATAAACATTAATATTAAGAGAAAGATAAGTCCACAAAAGGTCATGGGCGTCGCCAAAAGGGCAAACACAACAAACTCAGGTGCTCCTCTGGAGAATAACAGATTTGCACTTCTTAGTGTAGAGAATTCTACTAATAAATCGAAAGGTGAACCTGTAGTCAGAAACGCCAGACCGCCACCAATTTACCCGCGCGAGCGTAGTTCTAATCAATTAGTATTGAACATCGCAAATATTATAGGCACAAATAATTTTCACATTGTGCCTCTTAGAAAAGGTGGTATTGAGGAGACAAAGATACAGGCATATAGTGAAAAGCACTATCGTGATATTATAAATTTTTTAACGGGGAACAAGAAAAATTATTATTCCTATCAGGTAAAGAGCTCAAAAGGCCTTGTTATTGTTTTAAAAGGAATCGAAGCCACAGTAGATTCTGGCGATATTAAAGAGGCTCTTGAAGAGCAAGGGTTCCCCGTTAAGGTTGTGATAAATATTGTGAATAAAAATAAGGTTCCACAACCTATATTTAAAGTTGAACTGGTCCCCAACTCAATCCAGCTTAAAAAGTACGAGACGCACCCAATATATAACCTAAGAAATCTTTTACACCGCAGAATTACGGTTGAAGAACCGCACAAACGTAACGGCCCAACACAATGTATGAATTGTCAAGAATTCGGCCACTCTAAATCGTACTGCACTCTGCGCAGTGTTTGTGTAGTTTG
The DNA here is from genome assembly GCA_920105625.2 of Clusia tigrina. NCBI lineage: Eukaryota > Metazoa > Arthropoda > Insecta > Diptera > Clusiidae > Clusia > Clusia tigrina. Next base: position 165,453,040 of record OV050030.1, on the reverse strand, counting down.
CGGTGATCTCCACCCTACAAGTACTTGCACCTTAGCTAAAACTGACACATCCGCAAAGAAATGTAGTAACTGTGGTGGTAGCCACACGGCAAATTACTGAGGTTGCCCGGTATATAAAGATCTAAAATCAAAACTGTCGCAGAGTATACAATTAAAACGTAACTTATCTCCAAATCCTATTTATATCCAGCCTGCCACCTCAAATCCTCAGATAGGTGACCCTATTATGCAAAAACCTTATTCTGGTCAAGCAACCTACGCAAGTGTTCTGCAGGGTAACGTACGGCAAGTTAACAATAACAATGCATCTAATAGTGGAGTAGAAGCCATGATCCTAAATCTTACTCAGTGTATGACTCAATTCATGTCTACAGTGCAAAATATGCTACAAGATTTAATTAAAGCTCAAAATCAGATGAACCAAACTCTTGTAAATAAAAAATGAGTTTGTTAAAAATATGTTCATGGAACGCAAACGGTGTTAACCACCATAAACTAGCCCTTAATAAGTTTCTACATGACCACGAAATTGATGTTATGCTTTTGTCTGAAACACATCTCACAAACAAATACAACTTTCATCTCCCAGGCTTCAAATTTTATAACACAAATCATCCTGATGGTAAGGCACATGGCGGTACGGCTATTCTAATCAGAAATCGGCTTAAGCATCATCTTATGCAATCGCATTCGATGCAATGGATGCAAGCTACTTCAGTATCTATTAAAAATCGTGGCAAAGACCTGACGCTTCCAGCTATATACTGCCCACCCCGTTTTACTGTAACAGAAACTCAATTTAAAGAACTTTTTGATTCCCTTGGTGATAGATTTCTAGCTGGCGGTGATTATAATGCGAAACATAAACACTGGGGCTCTCGCCTAATTAATCCAAAAGGCCGACAATTGTACAATGCAATAACTAACAGAAATAGTAAATACGATTTTGTCTCACCAGGACAGCCCACTTATTGGCCAACAGACCCAAAAAAAATTCCTGATCTTATTGATTTTGCTATTTCTAAAAATATAGATAGGTCTTTAGTATCAGCGGAAACCTGTGTCGATCTGTCCTCTGATCACTCGCCTGTAATAATCAACCTTTATGAACAACCAGAATATACAAGCCCACAGTTTCGCCTAGGGACCAACCAAACCGATTGGTTAAAATACAAAAAGTATGTATATTAGTAGTCATATCTCTACAAGAGTTGAGGTAAAACATGCAGATGATATAGATAATAATATTGATATTTTCAACTCCATGCTAGCGACTGCAGCCGTAGTGGCAACGCCAAAAAATACTTCTAGAAAGTGCAAGTATGCCTGTACAAATAGCCAAATTGAAAAACTTGTAGCACAGAAACGACGGCTGCGCCGAGAATGGCAGAAACATCGCTCACCCATATCTAAATACAATCTTAAAGCAGCCGAAAGGGCGCTTAAAGATGCTCTTACAAAGGAGGAGGATAAAAACCTAAAAGAGTACCTGAAGAAGGTAACCCCAAATTCTACCGAAAGGTATTCCCTTTGGAAGGCATCTAAAAACTTTAAGCCTCCAATGGAAGGTGTAAAACCTCAAAGAAACCCGTACGGCGCGTGGGCTCAAAGCGATCAAGAAAAAGCACTCTGCTTTGCACAACATCTATGCAACGTGTTCCAGCCGAATATGCCTACAAACTCCTTTGCACTGCCTGCCTTACCTTGCAGTACTGAGATTGCTCAGCCTATTAAAATTTCCCTTCCAGAAATAGCCAAACAAATTAAACAACTGAATCCAAAAAAATCACCTGGATTCGATAATATTACCCCGAAAATGCTAAAACAGTTACCAAATTCTGCATCAGCATTTCTCTGTAAGCTTTTTAACGCAATCTTGGGCATCGGTTAGTATCCGAATGCATGGAAGAAGTCTCAGATATGTATGATAGCTAAACCTGGAAAAGACGCAAAGCTACCGTCATCATATAGACCTATCAGCCTGTTGCCTTGCCTTTCCAAATTGTTTGAGAAACTACTATTAAATAAACTATCTGCTTTTCTTCATGAACATAGCGTAATACCGCAACACAAATTCGGTTTTCGCGAAAAGCACAGCACTATTGAGCAAGTCAATCGAATTTCAAATGAAATAAGAAAAGCATTTGAACTCGGGCAGTTTTACTCTGCAATATTCCTTGACGTGGCTCAAGCATTTGATAAGGTATGGCATCAAGGACTGATGTTCAAAATCAAAAAGTTTCTCCCAAAAAGTTATCATAAAATTCTCGAGTCTTATTTATCCAATAGACGTTTCAGGGTAAAAGTAAACGAATTCATTTCCGAAGATTTTCCAATTTTAGCCGGTGTGCCCCAAGGTAGCGTTCTAGGCCCTACATTATATGTAATATTCACATCTGATACTCCTATAAGTGAAAGCACGCTAATTTCAACATTTGCGGATGATACCGCCATACTCAGTTGCAATAAATGTTCGATAAAGGCGTCGAGAGCTCTGCAAGAGCACTTAGTTAGGGTAGAAGAATGGTTAGGAATGTGGCGTATAAAAGTCAATGAGCAAAAAAGCAAACACGTAACATTCTCTTTGAGGCCTGGTACGTGTCCAGCCATTCGGCTCAATAATATTGAGATTCCACAAGCTAATGAAGTCACCTATCTCGGCATTCATTTAGACAGGCGCTTAACTTGGCGTACGCACATTTCAACTAAAATTTTAAATATGAAGTTGAAGGTCGCCAAGCTGCATTGGCTAATAAACCACAAATCTACCTTAAGCCTAGAATACAAAATCCTCCTATACAATGCAGTTATTAAGCCGATATGGTTGTACGGGATTCAACTGTGGGGTAATGCATCCGCTTCTAACATTGCCATAATTCAAAGGTTTCAGTCGAAGATACTTAGGTTAATAACAGGTGCTCCATGGTACATGCGTAACGATAATATTCACAAAGACCTGAAAATACCAACAGTTATCACAGAAATAAATGCTAGAAAGCAGATATACATAGCAAAACTGGAAAATCACCCGAATCCACTAGCTAAATCCCTCGCAAAACCGATAAGCCGATCCCGCCTGCAGAGAAGAGACTTTCCGGCCTTGTGAAGAGCGAAGCAGAACCGAAATTTTGATGGCCAAATACAATTTGAGTTAAAATTATTATTTAGTGACTAGTTTTAAGATTTGATATACTTATTGTCAGGCTTAATTTAAGCAAATTCAATAAATAATAAATTCTTATAATACAAAAAAAAAAAAATTCGCTTTATGTGGGTTCAATTGTTGTTTTCTGTTCTTTTTACTTTTGTGTTCTTTTCATTTTTCCTCTTTTGTTTAATTTTGTTCTTTTATTTCTATCTTTTTATTTTCTTCTTTTTTTTTTTGTTTTATCTTGTTCTTTTGTTTCCATCTTCTTTTTTTTATATTCCCCTTTTTATATTTGGTCTCTCATCGACTCTTTTCTCACTGGCGTATATAAAAACAAAGTTACAAACTAATTACATATTTAGCTACGCTTCTTATAAATACGGTCCTCTGCAATTGTTGGTCCTGGTAACGCCCGTCCTGTGAGAGTGAATCTCCCTCGATGAACTCTGCATACCCCTCCCTTCTTTCTGGATCGGTACGTATGCGATATGGTTTGCCATTAAAACCTTGCTTTTAGTGGCCTTCTTCTTTCCATTTATATAGCGTGCCCCACGGCTGTACGTGGTACTGCCTCTGCTTATAGTATTCAACTTGTAAAAAACATTTGGAATACATGAGAGAATACAATACTCCTTCTTACTTTGCAGCAATTCGTTTTATGGTTGAAGTGTTTCTCTTGAGCTTCCTCATAATGGTATTTGACATCGTTTGGCCTTGATGTGGAGACAATCGGTATTTCTTTGAGACACACATTTAATGATGTAATTTGTGTAATCTGATCGGTAACCAGTCTCTGTGTCCTCTTGTATTAAATCATATTTCATATGTAAATCACATTTCATATGTTCATACTCTAGATTGGACATATACTTCAATGAAGCAATTAACTTCCGTGAGCCAAATTTCTTCTGCTTATTATATTTGTTGGTGGTTTTAGTCACCCTCCTTAAGCTTTTACGCATCTTCAACTTATTCAAAATCGATTCTGTTGAGAATGTGATACACTGGGTAGACATTGTAATATAAAATTGTCCAATTCAAAACATGACTCCGGAAGGAAACTTGTTTATTTTTCGTTGCTTGTCAATAAACCCATCCACAACGCGTTCAAATTCTGCGGCCATATGCCGTTTCGCAAAATTAATCCCCAATCTAATATGTTGGCATCCTTGGGGTCACAAACCTTAGATAGCTGCCAAAAATCTCTGATTTTCAAAAACACATCTTTCCGAATAATATGTTGGTCCCTTAGTCCGCACCGTATTCCAATATCCGCTGTTCTCGGAACTTCCTGCTTCGCTTCACTTCATCAGAGCTATTTAGAACACCTATAATAATTTTCTTAATTTTCTAGTATACATTTTAGTTTGATATTGCTTCTATGTTTAATTTTTGTCGAACATTTCATAAGTCAATTTAATAGATGAATTTCAAAATTATATAATATTTAAATAAATACACTATATGTACTATATGTACTCTTGGGTATAATTTTCCGATTTAGTATGATTTGTATTTTTTTATTATAACACTTATTTCATTATAAAGTTAGATTTTAAATAATTAATTTTTGTAACTCTAATTATTTTCTAAACTACCTTTAATTTTAATCTGAACTTTTACACAGATTATAATTTTCTTAATCTTTAACTTTTCTTAAACATACGCTATTCCTGAATATATAAACAAAAAACAATATTTCTACAACATGCTTATTCCATAATTGAATGCTATATCATTCAATTTGCGTCCACTCGTCTTTTCCCCTTACATGATCGGATTCGCTACCGTATCCTAGAGTAAAAGAGGACTCGACTATGTGTTTTCATAGCCATATAGGGCATCACTTTTGCTTTGACTAATTTTTCGTGCTCTTGTTCAACACGTGAGTTATCACTCATTTCAGTTTTGAACCAATTCATTGGTCCTCCGACAAACACCAGATTATATAAAATAATCCCGTTTGTGTCAAAACTTTGTCCATTGCATACAATTACATTTTATTTAAATTTACTTCTAGCCTGATATGTTAACGATTCTATTTTCCATCCTGTAATTAGCTCGTATATGGCTACATACATACATTCGAGGCGCTTTAAATTTCATAGAATTAATTGGAACCGTTATTTTCCCCAATTAACTATACATTTTCTTTTTATATCCCAACATATACATTTATTCAAATTTCCATATGCTAATTTCCTAATCAATAAACAGTTAAAACCTATGTATATCTACATATAGCCTGCTGCAGTATCTGCAAATTCCCAATTCCAAATCATATGTACCTACATACTTACTTATATGGCCATACCCATTCCTATAACTAGAATACTTACTTTTTTTTTCTAAATACATTCGCACTTTCATTCTTTATCCCATACACATATGTATATACACATATATACTTACTTCACCAGCAGCTCCGTTGCTTGGCGTTAACGCTCAAGCGTCAAAATTCAGTGCATACACCGCCGTATGTATGTACGTACATATTCGAAGTTTTATATTACTTACCCACGACTGTCTTACTATTTTATTTTATTTTTTAAATACATGCAATGAACCCGTTTATTATTATTTAATACGTAAAACAAAAAAATATTTTTCTCTACTGTCTTCATTCGGCAATAGTGCTTAATAAGCAGATTTTCATTACGTCAATTTTACTTGGCCGAGTTTAAGCGGCACACTTTTACTAGCATTGACTCTGAAGATCGGCGCTGTGTGTGTTATTTGATACACACACGTACGTGTTTACTTGTTACTCTTGTGTTAACATTTGTAAAACACTATTAACACATGTCTTTAGTCGCGTGATCTAACGTGTAATAATTTCATCAAATTATTATGTAGCTTTTTATTTTTTCCCTTAATCGTTACGACTGTTGTAACTGGGCTTCGGATCTCTGCTACTACATACGGACCTATCCACACAGGTGAGAATTTGTTTCTCCTAGCCTGATTCTTCATTAGTGCTTAATCACCCACGTTAAAAACGACTGGGTTTAGTACCTTTTTATAGGCTTCCCTGGCTACTCGTTTAGCACAATCCTGGTTTTCCCTGCCCAACTCGTGCGCTCGCTGTAGCTGATACTTTTGCACTTTATTCGGGTCATCAGCATTGTACACTGGCGCACATTTGCGCTTCAGATTTGCTGCCATGTTGAAATCAAACCCGTAGAGCGTCCTGAACGGAGTTTGCTTCGTTGATACATGTACCGTATTATTGTGTACATGCATTGCACTAGTCAACCAATTTGAGCCGTCTTCTTTGGCAAAACTGCGCAAGTACTCGGCCAGAGGTCGATGACTATGTTCCAATGAGCCATTCGCCTGTGGATGATATGGTGTTATGTGCAACTTCTTGATTCCCAGCATTTTACAAGTTTCTGAGAATAATTTCGATACAAAATTGGAACCATTGTCGGTTATCAAAACCTTAGGTATGTTGTACCGTGCTATTATTTCATCAAAGAATGCCTTGGCCATCGTACCTGCTTCAGCATCGGGTATAGCCACGCACGCCATATACTTTGAGAAATCATCTTGGAACGTCAATATGTACTTGTTTCCCGAAACTGTCTCAGGTAAAATTCCTCCAATATCCATATGAACTTTATCAAATGGTTGTTTTGGTGTGTCAGTTAACACCATTGGCATCTTTGTTAGCCTTGAACTTTTGTTGGCCTGGCACTTTGGGCAACTCTTTACATATTTTTTTATGTCTTTGAGCATACCTTTCCATCCGTATACTCGCCTAATTCTGTCATGGGTTTTCCAGAATCCCTGGTGTCCACCTAGAGGTGAATCATGGAAACCCTTTAACACAGCCTGGATATCCTTTATATCCTCCAGCCATTCCACACTGCTGGCTCTTTGTTCATTAGCAGCGTACTGATACCTTCTGTGCCTGCGGTACTCTGCTGAGTGCGTCCGCATTCAAATTCTTCTTCCCAGGTTTGTATATGATTTCAAAATCATACTCAGACAACTTGTGTCTGAACCTGGCTAGCCTAGACGTTTGGTCTTTCCAATTGGCTATGCCTCTCAACGGCTGGTGATCAGTGTATATCTTAAATGGGCGTCCTAGCAGATATGCTCTAAAATCCTTCGTAGCCCACACTATGGCTAGAAATTCCTTCTCTATCGTAGAGTATCTTTTCTCCGTGTCGCTAAGCACCCTGCTTGCGAATGCTATTGGTCGGTCATTACCGACTTCCCCTTGTGACAATACTGCCCCTAATGCTTCATTGGCGAGATACTCGGTGAAATTATGTTATCCTTTAACATTCCTTCCACTTGCCTATTTACCTCATCTTTGTGAGCTTGTGGCAATCTGTACTGTTTCTGGTTAATTGGTACTTGATCCACTGTAGTAGGTATTTCATGCTCTACCTCTGGTGTATATGTCATCTGGTCTCCTTCCAGCAAAAATATGTCATGGAATGACGTATAAATGGCTTCTATTGATGCCTTCTCTTCCGAAGTCACGCTTGGGTCTAACTTCAGGGATTCTAGCACCCTCTCCATTCTGTTTCTTATATCTACCTGCTTAATCTGATTCACCGATCTATAATTCGGTTCCTTAAAATTATCGTAACTAGTGAACTTGGGCCTAAAATCCTCATCCATCAGGTAGTCCTTTTCCGATGCGTTGAGTACGCAAGCGTCCACCTTACCCTTGTCAACGTGCGTTATGGTTTCTCCCATATATACGCCCTCCGCTAGCTGCTGCTTGTGCAAAACAACAGTCCTAAGTTTCGTATTTACATGCATAGTAACTACTGTGGTTGACTTTCCGTTTACTACCTCCATACCACACTTCTTAACCCTAGTCACGGTTCCATCCTGCCATGACATTAATGGAAAAGTAAAGATTCTATGCTTATTGTTATCATAGAATGATAACTGCTTGTCGAGCGCATCCAGTATGGTGCGTCCCCAAAGATTATCGCGGCCAATTATCCCATCAGCCGGGATACCTTTCCTATCCACTTCCACTGCGTGCACTCTAAAACTCATACCCTTAACTCCACTGAGCCCTATTCTGAGCGACCACAATGTCCTAATGCACCCTCCAAACGCTCCGTTAAGCGTTCTTAAGTCCATTTGATTAATGTCTAGCCCCTTCCGTAAAACACTAGATTTTACGAGGCTAGTGTCCGCCCCTGAATCTACTAATAGCACTAGCTTTCCACTAGCTGATTCCTTGCAGGGTATCTCGATGAAGGCATCACATATCCTGCACATAGCGAAGCAATGTCCTTCTGTTCCCAACAAGGACGCGTATCCACTCTCTAACTCTTCTTGGTTCTCCTTCTCCTGGACTGTAGTTCCTACATTACTAGTCCCACGTACTTCCGGCCTTATTATTACTTCCTTTCTTTTGGCTTTCCAGTTTATTGGCCTCGAGTGGGCCGCTGGAAGTTTCCCTGGTTCCTTTGTTGGGATTGTCTATCCCTGCATTCCGCTGCCCGATGTCCCATTCGTCCACATGAGAAACATCTCAACCCCTGTTTGGTGTTGCTTATCCTTGCTTCACTTCTGGAATTCCAATTTGGTCGCTGCTGACCACTCCTAGTTTTGAAAGGATTTCTTCCTTGGTTAATTCCTTCTGTTGAATTAACTCTGGGACTACTGAAGTTACCCCTGCTGTCCCTCAAAGGTGGAACCGGGCGCCTCGTAGCTGGCTGCCTTTTACTCTGATTCCATTCTGTATTTCCATGGCACTATCTACTTGCCTCATGACCATATGTTTAGCACTCCATACAGTAGGGCGTGTTTTTGCGTGTAATGCACTCATCCCTTGTATGACCTTGCTTACGGCAGAACGAACAAGTGGGTGCCCTCTGTACAAACCCCCTGTACATATTTCTTTGTTTCATGGCTCTGTTGTCGGAGAACCCGGGATTATATGCTCCTCTGAATATTTTGGGGACGGAATTGCTTCCATCTCTGTTCACGACAGCGGCGGTGAACATGTCCTGTCTATTTTCCAACATGTGTACCTCGCCTAACCCAGCCGTACTCCGTTCCACGAGAACTTGTGCTCTAATCGCTTCCTCTACTAATTCCTCCAGAGATCCTGTTCTGCTATTCAGCATATGAATCTTTAGAACGGAGTTGCGGAGCCCCACCACGAAAGTTGTCAACACCGACTCGTCAACTTCGTGTAATAACGCTGTATCTCCAATGGCATTGTACTTATTCCTGATTATTTCCTGGGCCATCATCTGAAGTGACTCTAAACGCCTGGCAAAGGCACGTATGTCTTCACTTGCCAGCTGCTTCCCGATTCTTATTTCTAGGGTTATGTCCTCCAAAGTTCTCTCCTTCAAATAAGTTCTCCTTAAAAGACTGTAAAGCTCGTCCACACTGGCGAATTGCTTTGGCAACACAAGGTTGTACGCGTCTTCAAATAACCTTTGCTTAACACAGTCGAAGAAGACCCGCAACTCATCAGGGCTTATGCTTCGCTTTGCAAGCTCACAACCTTGAATGAATCTGTTAACTTCTGACCATAAATCTTCTGAAGCTGCACCAGTAAACACAGGTACTAGCCTGGCCACTGTCTTTGAAATCTCCTCTATACCCATTTTGCGTATTTTTGTTTTACTTATGACCGGTAAAACTTGAGCGCTATCTTTATGGGTGCTTCCTAGATTCACTTCTCCCGGATCTGAGAGGTAATTGACCAATGACGGACTCAAACTAATTAGTCTTCGATCGTTTGCTCGTACAGGCGAAATACTGTCCACAGTATTGGGACTTTCCTGTACCGTTACTGCTTCTGGCTCTTTTGGCGGATATCCCTTATTTTTATTAGTTATCGGACTTCCTGGAGAAAAAGGCTCGACACCGATTTCAGATGCGCCAAACAAAAATCCCGCTCTCTCTCTTCACTCAATACTAATCTGGGCTTTACCACGTGGTTTATCCCTTCTGGTGTTAGATACTCCGGCCAGCGCACTTCCGGTGGCAATGTCAATACCGTCTGTGTAAATCCAGCCGATGCTGATTTTGATCTGTCCCTATTCAGTGAGGACCTATTGATCGCCCGTCCTTTTTTAAATTCCGCACACTCCTTTTCCAGCAGCGATGCTGCTTCCTCTGTCTCCGTCAATCTCCGAGAAAGTTCCTTTACCCTATTCTCGAGATACTCTTTTTGTGCTCTCAAATCTTCTGTTTTCTCAAGAAATTTGAAAAACTTTTCTTCGGTCCTTTTTTGGATTGCCGTCAAGGCTTGATCCGCTACTTCTAATAGTGACAGCTCCTCCGGCGTTCGCCTGCCTCCAAAATTCCTGAGCTTCTTCCCTGTTCGTACTCGCTTCGAACTGGTCAACTATTTTCCCAGTAAACAGTTTCACCTCTGATTGCATTGATTTCAATCTGTTCCTTATTTCCTCGTCTGGCGAAACCAAACTCACAATCTCTTGTCCTAGTCCCTCAAATTCAGAACTAAATGTATCTGCCCATTCGGTGACCAGACTCTTTATGTAGTCTGCGAAATTTTCCGCAAAATATTTGCCCTTGACGTACTCAACTGCGTGAGGTAGCAACAGCCCGTGATTATTGTTTTTCGCTTGCGGTAATACACGTTGTCCTTACGTAACCTGCCGTCTTTCTTAAAGTTACGGACCAGTTTTTCAATCGCTTCTCCAATTTGCTCCTGCCTCAGCAGTAATCCTTGCGCTTCCTTCGTCATATCCCAAATGCCAGAACAGATGGCGTATCCCATTTACAAATAAAAATCCAATAATTGTTAAAACTTGTTCCAATATTTTATTCTACCTTTCTATGATTCAAAACAGATTATTAAAAAAAATATTCTACCGTAAATTCTATCTTTATATAGATATTCTGCTACACTTGTTTTCCATCACAAAGTTCCGCTGTGTACCGGCGTCCATTAAGTCCTTCCATCAATGCAAATGGGTCCTTGACTTCCTCACAGATACTCCTTGTTTTCCCCACATGTATCCCCATATCCAATCACCAACTTTAATACTCCCAAAATATCCTCCCAATTCGCAAAAACCGAAATTAGATTTACAGGCAAAAAATGTCTTGATTCATTCCCGGAAATTTGAATCCATATTTAATAAAAAAAAAACCCGTAACGTATGCGCCACGTAATAATAGCATTTAAATGTTTTCTTCAACATTCCTACGCAAATTGTAGTTTTCGAACTACAAAAACTTTGAAACAACAACACGTGTTGTCTGCACCTCTTCACCTAATACCCTAAACTCAAAATGCCAAATATTTAAATCAATCTTTATTTTGATTTCAAAACAATATAAATTGAATCGTATAAATGTCCCTACCGACAAACAAACACAAATCCCCTATCATAACCGTACGAACCCTATACCGTGGCACGTTCTTTCCGAACCAAACCAACCGGTATACACAAGTTCGCTATTCAATAACGCAAAATCCGTGAATAAACAGACACGTTCCACATCCCACGAGAATGCTGAAACAAAATGTATTAAAAAGTATGAGCCTATTCTCAGTGGAACAACCCTATACAACCTGACCGTAAGTAAAAAATTTTCTTTTGGATCGAGTTATTGTCCTGCATGACCGGCAAAAAGCGCTCACACGGCCACCGAAGAATCGTCGACAAAATTCACTTAAATACTAAAGTATCCTAATATAACTATACTCACCATTTTTGTTCCCTCCATTGAACTCCTTTGGGATGGTTATCCTGATGGTTTCCTGTTGGTGGATTCCCGCGTAGGAGTGCTCTTTTCCTGGCACTCGACGTTGGATCCTACCGGCTGCGCCAAAATATTGGGGTATTGTCCTTGTTTGACGGGGGACGTCCTTCTGCTGTGCGCGTGTATCTGAAAAGCCTAAATCACTCTTTGGAAAAATCACTACATTACACTTTTAGTTTTAAAATCACAAGCCTTTATTTCTTAGAATACTAACTCTTATATACTATTTACAATTCACAATTACAATACAAAAACTGACCTTTCTGGTGTTCCAGTTTCGCACCTGTTAATTGGTGTCAGTTGGTCAAGCCAACTGACCTACGCCATTCTGAAATGTTGATGGTGCATTCTAACTTTCAATGCCCTTCAGTGGCTCGACTGCACAACTGTAGCACCCTAAAAGTTTACATAATAAATATTACATAAGTAATATTAATTCTAAATACTCGCACCCTAAAAATATGTGCTTTCTTAAGTAACTTTAACACATGCTAGCACACAGAATGTGTGGCATCTGTTAGGAGTCGATGATGTGAGACACTACGCGCAGGCAGCTTCATTCTAGCTCACCACACTATCTTAGACCTTGGCTTACAAAAAATCGGTTTCGCGTTGTCTAGAATACTAAGTTTTATTTTATTCCCATTCTAAGTACGTAGCTCTTTCGCAAAAACATTTTTAAATTTTCTTTTTATTTCTGCGATAATATCGTGATACTATGCTAGAAAATATAATTTCGCAAGGCTCATACCGAATAGAGACATAAAATAGGTGGACTGCGCGTTTTGCTAATAATCAAACGTGTTTTCTCGGATACTTCCACTAAATTAACGTGTTTGCTGGTACAAATGTTTGCTAAATGTCCCAATCGTTTGCATTTATAGCGCGAACTGTGTTTATATCTGCACTTGTCGCTCTCGTGCGTCTTCCACCCGCAATGCTTGCACTTCTTCGTTTTATCATTGTTGTTGTTGTTTTGACCACGCTGCAACGTTGATCGTTGATATCCGCCATTTTTAACATAACCTCGATGATTTTGCTTAATGTGAGACACTACGCGCAGGCAGCTTCATTCTAGCTCACCACACTATCTTAGACCTTGGCTTACAAAAAATCGGTTTCGCGTTGTCTAGAATACTAAGTTTTATTTTATTCCCATTCTAAGTACGTAGCACTTCTTCGTTTTATCATTGTTGTTGTTGTTTTGACCACGCTGCAACGTTGATCATTGATATCCGCCATTTTTAACATAACCTCGATGATTTTGCTTAATGTGAGACACTACGCGCAGGCAGCTTCATTCTAGCGCAACACACTATCTTAGACCTTGGCTTACAAAAAATCGGTTTCGCGTTGTCTAGAATACTAAGTTTTATTTTATTCCCATTCTAAGTACGTAGCTGTTTCGCAAAAACATATTTAAATTTTCTTTTTATTTCTGCGATAATATCGTGATACTGTGCTAGAAAATATAATTTCGCAAGGCTCATACCGAAAAGAGACATAAAATAGGTGGATTGCGCGTTTTGCTAATAATCAAACGAGTTTTCTCGGATACTTCCACTAAATTAACGTGTTTGCTGGTACAAATGTTTGCTAAATGTCCCAATCGTTTGCATTTATAGCGCGAACTGTGTTTATATCTGCACTTGTCGCTCTCGTGCGTCTTCCACCAGCAATGCTTGCACTTCTTCGTTTTATCATTGTTGTTGTTGTTTAGATCACGCTGCAACGTTGATCGTTGATATCCGCCATTTTTAACATAACCTCGATGATTTTGCTTAAGGTAAACCTCACTTTCAACACGTTGCGCAAAAATGTTTGCTTCTGCTGCCATTGCCTTCATCAACGCCTTTTTCAATATTAAGTTCTCCTCTTCCTCACAGAGCCGTTCAAAAACTTTACCGTCCAAGCTCGTCACAAATTTGTTCAACACAAATGCATCTAATTGTGCACCAAATTTACAGGTTTTTGCCAGTTTTTTAACGCAAGCAAACCAAACTGCTACTGACTCCTCGCGCGATTTCTTTGCGCCGAAAAGCGCTTGTCTTTCTCGAAAAATTATAACTGGTTGAGAATAGTGTCGCTGTAACACTAATCACACATAAATCTTTATATTTCATTGCTGCTAGCAGTACGGGGACGCACAAATCGTGAAGTAATCCATATGCTTCAATACCAACCGCTTTCAGTAATACTGAGGATTCAATTTTGTCATCTTCACACGACGTTTCCACAAAATGTGAATCGAGCATTTCTTGCCAATTGCGCCAATTATCGACGGCTGGGCGAAATTCTCGAACTCCAGTTGCCAAAGCTGTTGCTGCAATAATGGTATCATTTCCTGCTCTTAGGCTAACTACCGAATCATCATTTGGCATTGTGATTTTTGCGCGATTATAATTAAAAAAAAAACTGTATATTAGTCCTTTATGGATTTCCAGAAAACTTCAGAATCTGAAATGTAACAAAAAATTTCTCTTTTATCCTCGTCGCCACTTTAATAACTTGAGTGCATATTAACTGAAGGTTCAACAGCAACTAACTTATTCACTTATGTATTCTTAAATCTAGTTTGAGATAAGTCTTATTGCGATAAGTCGCTAGGTGGCGATTTACTTAAGGTGTAATTACATACATATATATATATATATATATATATATTTACATATGTATGTGGCGACACCAATACCCCCACCCAGTTTTCTGGTACGCCAGCTCAAGCAGGCACTAGTTCCGCGCGCCATCTATTGACACGCTGTCGCACAGCGTGTTTATGGGCAAGCGGAACTAGCCTGTGTTGGCTGCTGAACAACACACTTCGTGTTTCCGGCCTCTCAATCAACTCTCCTTCTTTTCTGCGCTGGAGCTGGTGTGAGCGTTTCGTGCAATCCAAAATAATCTCGGTTACTGGATTTAACCCAATTTCTGGAAACTTGACGAAACATATTTTATTATATATTTCGCATTGTTTGTATCATATATTTCATATTGTTTTTTACCAGCTATTATATTTACGATATAATAAATTCTTTCGCATTATTTTATTGGTGACGCTCGTTCGAGCACGCGCGAGCAGCCAAATTAGTGACCCCGAAGTGATACACGTATTCGACCCACCCAGAGTGGTATATAATATAACCAGCACACAACGCACATGATGCTCCACTCGCCAACAACCTCAGGACCGGCGCCGCCGGCACCACCGGAGCAGCCTCCGACTCAAGCACCGTATGCTTCGCACCTACAACTACCGCACGTGCATGCGCACGCACAGCTCGCTATGCCCACGCCATTGCTGCTACTGACACACCCGCCGCCACACCGTGCAAGGGAACCTGGGGGACACGCCTCCTTTTCGTTGCCGCCCACGATCGAGGCGGTGAACAGCTGCCGGCTCTGGAGGAGTAACCCCGATCTGTGGTTTTATCAGATCGTAGTCGCGTTCCAGGTCCACCATGTGCGCAACGACAACAGCCGTTACAATTTGGTAGTTGCGGCGCTTGACCCGGAGACCATTTCCGAGGTTGCGGATGTACTCCGCACAGTGCCGCCCGCGGGAAGGTATGAGGCGCTGAAGGCAGCCAAACTGAATCGCCTCACCGACTCGACGGCTCGACAGCTCCAGAAGCTACTCACCCAACTCGAGCAGGGTGACAGGAAGCCGTCTCAACTCCTGCTGCAGATGCGCGCCTTGGCAGGTGACAGGGCCACGGATGACGTCATCCGAGTGAAGTGGCTCGATTTGATGCCGCCGTCAACGCGACGGCTTCTCAAGATTCTGAAGGGTACCAGCCTGGAGGAGCTCGCAGAGGCAGCTGTCGAGCTGGTCGACAATGGATCTACGGTGACAGCTACGTCACCTCCACTCCCGTCTCCGAGACCCCGCTCTCCATTCGCGAACAGATCGTCGCACGATTCGACGGGTAACTCCGTGCACGCAGAGCTTGCCGCGCTGCGCGAGTCAGTGGCACATCTCGTGGCGCTAGCGCGGGAGAATCAGGAGCTCCTGCGTAAGATAACGCCCCCACTTCAGAGGGGTCGCGCTGATACCCGCAGCCCCAGCCGGCACCGAGATCGCTCTACAGCGCCTGGCCAATGTTGGTATCACCCGAAATACGGGGCGACAGCACAACACTGCCGACCACCGTTTGTTTTTGCCGCCGGCGTGGCGGCCGCCTCGACGCCGTCGGGAAACTAGCGCTGCCGACGCCGAATTGGGCGAACGACGCCGGCCGTCCACCAACCGAAAAACGCCTACACGTAATGGATCGAACGAGATCCACTCGCTTTCTCCTGGGCTCCGTTTCAATGGTCTCCTTACTGCCGAGGGGAACGGTCTCCCGCAAACTACAGCGAAAGAGCCTCACGCTGTACGCCGATAGCCACATACGTGCAGCTCACGCTGAAGCTGAACCTCGCCCTGCGGCGGGATTTTACTTGGGCGTTCACTGTGGCAGATGTGCAAGTCGCCATTCTCGGGGCGGACTTTCTGGCATACTATGGGCTCCTGGTAGACCTGTGGGGACGACGCATCGTAGCCCCCCTTACCAATATCGCGGCAACGGGCCGTATGGACTCGGCTCGAATCTACGGCATCTCCACAGTGGCACGCATTGATGCGCCTGTGGGACCACACGGCGACCGGTATAGAGAGCTCGTCCAGCGCTTGATGCAACTCGATTCACCAGCAGGAGTCATGGCCACTGTACCAGACTTGCCGATACAGCATTTCATCGTCACTGAGGGCCCTCCCGTTTTCGAGCGCCCCCGTAGACTCGTCGGCGAACGACTCGCTGCTGCCAAAGAAGAGTTCGCTGAGCTCCTCGACAAGGGGGTGGTATGCCCATCATCGAGCCCATGGGCTAGTCCGCTACACATGGTACCAAAGCTGAATGTAAGCTGGCGAGCCACTGGCGACAACCGCCGCCTGAACGCGTACACCTTGCCATATCGATATCCTCTACCGATCATCGAGGACCTGATCCACGAGAGCCGGGGAAAAGTTTTCTCTGTAATCGATCTGCAGAAAGCTTTCTACCAAATCCCGGTTGCCAAAGCTGACATCCCGAAAACGGCAGTCGCAACACCTTTCTGCCTCTTCGAGTTCGTGGGTGTGCCATTAGGCCTGCGTAACTCCGCGCAAACGGTTCAGCGTGTAATTAATCACCTACTGAGGAAACTCCCCTTCGCGAAGGGCTAGGTAGACGACTTGCTCATCGCATCCGAGACGCATGAAGAGCACCTGCACCATTTGAGCCAATTGTTGGAGACGCTGAAAGCGGCGAATCTACGCATCAACTTGGACAAATGCCAACTCGGTGTTCAGGAAGTTACATTCGCTGGGTATCGGGTCTCGAAAGAGGGGTTTAGGCCCCCGCGCCCAAATATCGAGGCAATCGACGCTTTTCCAAGCCCGACAGACTCTACCCAGCTGAGACGTTTCCTGGGTATGCTTAATTATTACCGCAGGTGTATACCGCACGCTGCGGAACTACAGGCCCCGCTTAACGAACTTCTGAGGAACCTCACGAAGAAAAAGGTGGCAATTAGCTGGACGACGCAAACGGAGCAGGCATTCCTGCAGTGCAAGGCGAGTATCGTAGCGGCAACAGATTCAGCTTTCCTCTCGCCTACCGCGCCAAATCAATCTCTACACCGACGCTTCGAGCACCGCCATCGAAGCGGCACTCAACCAAGAGCAACCCGATGGGACCTGGAAGCCTCTGGGGTTCTTCTCTAGGAAGCTCAATCCCCCAGAAACTCGCTACAGCGCCTACGACAGGGAGTTGCTCGCGGTGTATATCGCCGTCAGACACTTCAGGAGGATCTTGGAGGCACACGTCTTCACTATACACACAAACCACAAGCCGCTCGTCTTCGCTGCACACCAACGCTCGGACAAGGTAACGCCGAGGTAGAGCTGGCACCTCGACGACGTCCTCCAATCCAACTCACGATTTGTGTACGTTCCCGTGGGGGAAAACGTTGTGGCAGACGCACTTTCACGAACCTGTGCGGTCTCGATGCCTTCCGTCCTCGACGAAGCCACTATCAGCCTGGAGCAAGCCTCTGACGTAGAGCTACCTCACCTGCTGGAGAGCCCGCGTATATGATTGGATCGCCTCGCTTTCAACGATAGCCAGATCTACTGTCTGGTTACCGATGGGGCGACACGGCCCTATTTGCCATCCAACCTGCGTCGAGCGGCGTTTGGCATCGTACACGGATCATCCCACCCGAGTGGTCGAGCAACGGCGAACCGTCTGGTGGCCAAATACTTCTGGCCAAGCATGCGCAAAGACGCGCTCCGCTGGGCCCGTGAATGCCAACCATGCCAACGCGCGAAAGTCCATCGCCACAATCGCGCCAAGCTGCAAAGCTTCGGGGAGACAGATGACAGGTTCTGCCACGTTCATGTTGCTCTGATCAATCTACCGCTGGTGAGAGGACTGTAGCACTGCCTGACCATCATCGGCCGCTTTTCCCGATGGCCGGTGGCTGTCCCACTCCCGGACATTCGAGCTGTGACCGTCGCACGAGCGTTCTTCCACAGTTGGGTCTGTACTTTCGGCACGCCACCCACCATCACGTCCGACCAGGGGGGTCAATTCGAGGGGGAGCTATTCACGGCTCGAAATGATGGGTGCTAACCACGTTCACACAACGCCTTACCAACCACAGTTAAACGGCATGGTGGAGCGACTACACCGCACACTAAAAGCGGCCTTGATGTGCAGTCCACAAATACCATGGCGAGACGCCTTGCCAACAGTGCTATTGGGGATGGCACGTTGTACAAAGAGGACCTCAAAGCAACTCCAGCCGAGATGCTCTTCGGCACCCAACTCCGCCTGCCGGGGGAATTCTTCGGACAACAGAACGACCCTACCACCCAACCGGTTTTCGTCGAGCAGTTGCGCAAGCTGGTAAAAGCGATCAGGCCGGTACCAGCGTCCAACCACTCGAGACAGAAGCCGTTCGTCTTCAAAGAATTGCGCACCTGCACGCATGTATTCTGCAAGCTGGACAAATTCCGGAGGCCACTCGAGCCGCCATATACCGGCCCACATAACGTAATCCGCCGGGTCAACGACAAGAGTTTCCATATCGAGTTGAACGGCGTCGAGAAAGCCATCTCTAAGGACTGCTTGAAGCCGGCATACCTCGAGGTGAGTGACTCAACATTGGCAGGCTGCAGGCACCCCGATCACCATCGCCAACCCGATCGCCATCGCCGCAATAGTCGTCATCGTCAGCGACAAATTGCCCGCCAGCGATCCATCCAAGGAGTCATCTGAGGAGTCAACCAACGCCCCGCTCAGGAGACCAACTCTCACCCCAGCCGGGGAGTCGAGCGACGAGACGGGCATCGTTCTCCGCGCCTCCTGCGGCGAGCACTGGGGGAGGAGTACCAGTGGCGACACCACTACCCCCACCCAGTTCTACGGTACGCCATCGCAAACAGGCACTAGTTCCACGCGCCATCTATTGACACGCTGTCGCACAGCGTGTTTATGGGCAAGCGGAACTAGTCTGTGTTGGCTGCTGAACAACACACTTCGTATTTCCGGCCTCTCAATCAACTCTCTTTCTTTTCTGCGCTGGAGCTGGTGTGAGCGTTTCGTGCAATTCAAAATAATTTCGGTTACTGGACGTAACCCAATTTCTAAAAACTTGACGAACCATATTCTATCATATATTTCGAATTGTTTGTATCAATTATTTCATATTCTTTTTTACCATATATTATATTTACGATATAACAAATTCTTTCGCATTATTTGATTTGTGACGCTCATTCGAGCACGCACGAAGCCATATATATATATATATATATATATATATTTATATATATATATATATATATATATATATATATATATATATATATATATATATATATATATATATATATATATATATATATATATATATATATATATATATATATATATATGGCTTCGCGCGTGCTCGAATGAGCGTCACAAATCAAATAATGCGAAAGAATTTGTTATATCGTAAATATAATATATGGTAAAAAAGAATATGAAATAATTGATACAAACAATTCGAAATATATGAATATATATATATATATATAAATATATATATATATATATATATATATATATATATATATATATATATATATATATATATATATATATATACGAGGTGTGATCAAAAAATAATGTGTGATCTAAAATAAAGTATTTATTTATTCATCAACAACTATCTTGTCCCCTTCAAAGTAATTCCCCTCAGATATAATACACTTATGCCAGCGTGTTTTCCAATCCTCGAAACACTTCTGAAACGCTTTTTTTGGTATCGCCAACAGCTCCTGTTTCGATTTTTCTTTTATCTCCTCAATCGTAGCAAAACGCTTTCCTTTCATCGGTGTCTTCAGTTTTGGAAAGAGGAAAAAGTCAGCGGGGGCCAAGTCCTGTGAATACGGTGGTTGAGGCATGATAACGGTTTTGTTTTTGGCCAAAAACAGCTCCTGAGCGATGTCCATGCGACGTTGTTTTTGCTCAAAATTTAGCAATTTTGGAACAATCTTCGCTGCCGCACGTTTCATGCCTAAAACATCCGTAAAAATTGCTTGGCATGAGCCGGACGATATGCCAACATCATCAGCAACCTCTCTGATAGTGATTCGACGATTATCCAACATCATTTTCTTCACTGCGTCAATGTTTTCATCGGTTGTTGACGTGCTCGGGCGACCAGGACGAGCATCGTCATTGACATCTTCTCGGGCTTCCTTAAACCGGTTATACCACAATTGAACTTGTGTTCTGCTCATAGTAGACTCGCCAAAGGCCACAGTCAACATTTGAAATGTCCTTGCGCATTTAATTTCATTTTTTACACAAAACAGAATACAGTTTCTTTGATCCATTTTTTCGAATAGTACAAAATCGAAGAGCACACCAAAACACGATTAACCTTTTTATCTGTCAAAACCAAACTGACAATCCAAAATGGTTAGTATTGCCAGCATATATAACAGACATGTGCACCAACATAAAAAAAAAATGCGAACATCGAACATACGTAACTCACGAAAAGATGAAAATAACGGTTATCTTTTCATCACACCTCGTATATTGAAACATGATTGCATACTTTTAGGATCCCTTCTGGAGTATGAGAATGAGTGCACCACCCTGTGAGTGTAAGTCAAGACACGAACTATTCGTATAAAAGTTTACTTAAGAACACCCTGTCGGTGGTGTAAAATAATGAAGGCTTCCTTTGAGGCGTATATCAAGTTCTAGAAAGATCTAGAAAAATCTAGAAACTTCTAGTGTATTGTAGAAGTTTCCACCTCAACCATTCGAAACTATAGAAAGCACAAGACTGTGCAAAGTCGAGGAAATTCGAACAGAGATCGTAACAGTGTGTACATCGTGCATTCAAATTGAAGCAGCAGTATTTGTAATTGTGAAATTCATTAATAAATAAAGTGATGAAATTACTTATTAAATAAAGTGATGAAATGCTTATTAAATAAAGTGATTCATGAATTGTGAAACAAAGTACAAATTGTAATGAAGTAAACATTTAGCCTAATATTAAATGTGTAAATAGCAATAATTAAATAAAGTTAGTTATTTTAATTTAACCAACGATTGTTTGATTACTACATGATTCAGTGGTACGAATCCGAGTACCGAGAGTTAGAGTAAATTGTCAGGAGGGCAATTTCGTAACAGAATAAATTGTCAAGAGGGCAATTTCGTAACAATATATATACATATACATATACAAACACATAAATGTATACATATACATATGCGTATACACATTCAATATACGTATACATTGTAGTGTACCATACAAGTGTACACTGACGACCACACATCGTCATAAGCACAGCAGCAAGTAGCATATGCAAACAAACTGACAATAGCGCAGCGTGCGCAATTGCACTCAATGTCCAAATACGCTAGACCAGCATTTTGGGGGTGAAATAACACACGCTGCCTATATTGCAACGCATGCATGTTAAACAGTGCAGTGACTTTAGCCCTGTACTTGCACTCAAAATAATTAACATAAACAAAGACGATGATTCGTCAATGAATAATATCGGTAATCCGATACTTGAGACAAATTTCGGGAATATGATTTGTAACTAGTGTAAATAAGATAGATACATTTTATATTAGTTAGAATAAGAAAACAATAACAATTGAATGATATAAAAAGGCCAGCGAGCCACCAAATAAACCAGAATTAATCTGAACTTCTAAAACTGCAATCCTGCATTAGATTTCCTATTTCTTCTCTCGTGCTCTGGACTAGGCATAGTTACAGAACAGCACAAACAATAGCTTGGCCAACGGCACACTCTGCCGGTCAAAAACTCTGCTGAGGGCGACATTCCGCTTCGCACTAGGTTTCTGTGTATAATTGCATTCATACGTTGTGTGAAATCTGCAATCGATGCGTAAGCCGATCTTGCAAGGCCAACGCAGTTGATGTTCAATCAACCCTCATCTACATACGTATATCACCCCTACATGGCGATCCTGCAACCGTTCCTGCAACCGTTCCTGCAACAGATCCTGCAACCGATCCTGCAACTGACCTGCAACCGTTCCTGCAACCGATCCTGCAAGTGACCTGCACCCGTTCCTGCAACCGTTATATAATCCTGCAACCGTTCCTGCAACCGTTCTATAGTCCTGCAACCGTTCCTGCAACTGTTATATAATCCTGCAACCGTTCCTGCAACCGTTCTATATTCCTGCAACAGTTCCTGCAACCGATCTTGCGACCGATCTACAACCTAAAAACCATCAAAAACAGCAACCCAACTCATGGAAGAATACGTGCCACAATCTGCATGCAAACCAACCGTTCCTGCACCAATATACGTTGCACAACCTCCACTAAAAGTCGGACCACTTCCACTAACGATCAAGGAGTACCAACGACGCCAAATACTCCAGAAAGAGCTGAAGAAAACAGCAATCCCACCGTGCACAATAAAACCTCTAAAGAAACGAGGAGGACTGTTAACCAAACAGAAGCACAAATTAGCGCACCTATTTTCAATCGTTAGAGACGAAACCAGCCCACCTCCGTGGAATGAGGCCACACGAATCTGGGAGGAAATTGAAGAACTCAAACTCCAAATCAAAAACAGAAGAAAGTGACCAGATAGCGTGCATGCGAATAACTTGGCGTATGATCGGAAAACCTGGCACTCCAACCGTAGAGGACTATAAAGACCAATCAACAATCGAAGACGAGACTATACGGATGATCGAGGCGCTCGAAGAATGGGAAAAAGCCAGAGTAAGCCACAGCACCAAGATGCTACGATAAACAACAACCAGCTATCGACAGAAATCACCTACCCATCGATTCCGGAGTCATACGTAGTAATATTTTTAGTAATAATTATCATTATCGTAGCATACAAATTAGATAAATATTTTAAAAAATATGTCCATAAGTATAAGAATGACGCTAATGGCAACGCTATTACAGCAGTCTAATTTAAACAATATATTAAATAAACATTTAAACATTTAAATAAAAATGTCAAATTTTATATAAAAATAAATAAAAAAATTTCCTAATACAAATTTCTCACTATAATCCTAAATGGATTTAAAATTCAATGCCTTAAAAGATATACTAGCAACACTTAGGAAAAATCCCAGCAGAAGACATACAAACAAAACAGTGACAGCAAAACTTAGACTAATTGACACTTTAAGAGAGGAGTTTAATAATATAATAGAGACCGACACTGACAATAAAGATCTAACTGGAATAAAAATTAGCTTCGCCAATACTTATTCCACAATAAAAACCATTTTACTACAACAATTAACCGAAGAGACTGAACCAATAGACAACATGGCATCTTTTAGCATAGAAACGGCATCAAAATCTCTACCCACATTTACGGGCAACTTCAGAGAATTAGATAGTTTCATAATCACAGCTGAGCTGATAAACAAATCACTCAACGAGTCAGGACAGACAGATTTACTAGAGTATATCTACCATGCCAAATTATCTGCCAATGTAAGAACAGCAATAGGAGGTTACACAAAACCAGAAGACCTAAATACACTCACCACTCTACTACAACAGAGGTACAAAGACGCGACAACAATACCACAGCTACAAGCTAGACTAACTAATCTACAACAAAGGAATTCAGGAATCAACTCATACAAAGAAAAAATACTGACAATAATAGAAAGTTTAAACAGAATTAACATACACACTTTAGGAGAGACAGCTACACAAGCAGAAAAGAACGTAATAATAAAAACAAACAAAAAGTTAGCATTGGACACTTTCAAGAAAGGACTGAATGAGAATTACAAAGCGACAATTTTTGCTGCAAGACCACAAGATCTAGCAGAAGCAACAGAATTGGCACTTGAACTTGAGAGCGAATCTAGAATAATGCCGAACACATCACAGCTGATGCAAGTAAGACATAATTCATTCAACTCACAAGGTACAAGGTCCAATTTCAACGCTCCGCGCAAATATAATTCATTCAACCCTACTCCACAATACACAAACAACACACGACATAATTTCAGCACACGCTATGACAAAAATAAATACAATAACAATAACCGTAGCAATACAAATTACAGTCAAAGAAACAATAACTACAACAACACCAATAATCAAAATAATAACAACTTCAGACACAACAACAACTACAACTCACAAGGCAGACAACAGAACAACAACAACAATTACAACTCAAACAGAAACCGCCGCATAAACATGATACACGATGCGGGAAACGAACAAGGCCCAGAATGTATAACCATTCTGGACAGCCAAAATTAAATGTGTATAAAATCTCGGATAACCACACAAATTTCGTCACGCTGACACACAAAAAGCAAAAAATGACATTTTTGATAGACACAGGTGCCGACATCTCATTATGCAAAATAAGCAGCAAATTAGAAAACCACGAATACTTTCCTGATGACAAATGCAAATTAACAGGCATAACAAACGAAGAGGTATATTCTGAAGGTCAAATAGAATTACAATTAGATATTGGAGAAGAATCTTGCAACCACCCTTTCCAATTAGTAAACAAAACATTTCCAATAGAAACAGATGGCATTCTAGGTAGGGATTTTTTTGAAAAATATATATGTAAAATCGATTATGAAACGTTTACAATTTCCGCGTACGTAAACAAACAAACATTCATTATACCCATGCACACTAAATCTCACGATACTCAAACAATAAAAATACCAGCAAGAACAGAAATAATACAAGCCTTAAAATTAAACATAAATGAAGACAAAATAATTCTAAATAAAGAATTAAAAGAAGGCATATTTCTAAGCAACTCAATAGCACCCACAAGTGGTATAACCCACATAAAAATTTTAAATACAACAAACAAAGAGGTAATTTTAGACGGCATACAATTTGAAACTGACTCACTAAAAAATTATGACATACTAAAGTACAGTACGCAAGATAATTACAATGAAAATAGACTACAGAAAATCATTGAAACTTTAAATTTTAACTGCACAGACGAAATTACAAAAACCCAACTCATAAACATCCTAAGACAATACCAAGAAGTTTTTCATCTTGAAGACGAACCACTTTCGACAAACAATTTTTACACACAAAACATAACGACACATGACAACACCCCCGTTTACATTAAAAACTACAGACTGCCACACACACACACAGAAATTGTGAATGAACAGGTAAAGAAAATGCTACAAGAGGATATCATTGAACCTTCAGTCAGCCCATACAATGCTCCACTCCTTTTGGTTCCTAAAAAGAACACTTTTGACAAAAAGAAATGGAGACTTGTAGTGGATTTTAGAAAACTGAATGACAAAATAGTAAATGATAAATTCCCGCTAACTCGCCTAGAAGACATTCTGGACAAGTTAGGCAGAGCAAAATGGTTTTCAACCTTAGACATGACCAGTTCATTTCATCAAATAAAATTAGAAAAACAATCACGACCATTAACAGCTTTTTCCACATCTAATGGCCATTATCAATTTAAAAGACTACCTTTCGGACTAAAAATTTCATCCAACAGCTTTCAGAGAATGTTAACAATAGCACTCTCAGGACTTGACTCAGAAGCATTCCTTTATGTAGATGACATAATCATCTATGGATGCAGTCTAAACCACCATAACCAAAATTTAATCAAAGTACTAGACAGACTAAAACAACATAACTTAAAATTAAACGCAGCAAAGTGCAACTTTCTGAGACCAGAAGTCGTATATTTAGGACATTTGATTACACAAGACGGAGTTAAAACTGACCCAGCAAAATACGAGACTGTAAAAAATTACCCTCAACCGAAAAACGCAGACGAAGTAAGAAGATTCGTTGCATTCTGCAACTACTATAGAAAATTCATACCAGAATTTGCAGATATTGCAAAATGTTTAAACTCCTTACTAAAGAAATCAGCCAAATTTGTATGGACAGATGAATGCCAAAAATCTTTTGAAACTCTTAAACTAAAATTATTAAACCCACCACTATTGCAATACCCAAATTTTGATAAACCTTTCATATTAACTACAGATGCATCGAATTATGCATTAGGCGCCGTACTATCACAAGGCGAAATAGGACAAGATTTACCAATATCATATGCTAGCAAATCATTACAAAAACACGATTTGAATAAGCCAGTAATAGAAAAAGAGCTACTAGCAATACATTGGGGTATTAACTTCTTCAAACCCTATCTATATGGTCAAAAGTTCACGGTAGTAACTGACCATCGACCACTGATATCGCTATTCTCTCACAAAAACCCTTCATCTAAAATGACCAGAATTAGATTAGACCTCAGTGACTATGATTTTAACATAGTATATAAAACTGGAAAGATGAATACAAATGCAGATGCATTGTCAAGAATACAAATCGACTCGGACATTCTAAAAGAAATGATACCGAAAGAAATTGATGAAAAAGCCAAAAGAACCCTAGTAATAACGAGAGGGATGGCAAATAAAAATAAAACAAATGAAGAGGCAAATAAAAATGAAATAAATAAAGAGGCAAATAAAAATGAAATAAATAAAGAGGCAAATAAAAATGAAAATAAGAAATTGAGAAATTGCATATCTCAGGAGACTGATCACCTTCAAATATGGGAATGTACATCAATAAATGACGTCAAGAATATTAAAAAATTAAAATTTAATGTCGACAAGAAAAATCAAAGCTTTGAAAAAATGAATATATATATGAAAAATGATATTGTGCACATAGGCGAAAGCGATAATTCACCGAATCAAGATTCGACTCTGAAGAAGCTCCGACCTAAAAATAAAAATATAAATGAAAATATAAAGCATGCAGGAATCAATGATAAATCAGCGAGACTAGACTCGATTCTGAGGAAATTGATATCCAAAACGAAGAAAGAAAAAATTAAAGAATTAGCAATTGCAAATAATGATGAAATATTCAAAATATATACAAAAGAAGAATTTAAAGAAGCCTACGCAAAAATAAAAATTAATAGCAAAAGTCCTCAGCTAAAAATATTAATTTATATACCTCCAAAGAGAATAATGGAGGATATTTTAAAATACAAACTAATAGATGAATGCCACAAAACAGGACATCCCGGAGTAAGAAAAACTCTACTCAAATTAAAACAAAGATACATTTGGAAAAATATAAACCAAATGGTAAAGAAATTCATATCCAACTGTGACACATGCGTGTAGTGTAAACAAACAAGACACATCAAACAACCACAAACCATAACAGACACCCCTAACACAAGTTTCGAAGTCATATCAATTGACACCGTAGGACCACTAAAAATTTCAAACGAATACCGCTACATACTGACCATGCAGTGCGAGCTGACAAAGTTCGTAATCGCACATCCAATGATAACAACAGCCAAAACATTAGTTGAACAATTTATACTCAAATACGGACACTTCAAAATTCTTAAATCTGACAACGGGACAGAATTTACAAACGAGCTAATGGCAAACATATGTGCACTGCTCAAAATACAACAGAAATTTTCGACACCGTACCACCACCAAACAATAGGCTCACTAGAACGCAACCACAGAGTTTTGAATGAATTCCTACTGACATCGACAAACGACGACGAATGGGATAAGTGGATTCCCTACTTCACTTTTACTTACAACACAATGCCACATGTTGACACGGGCTACACGCCATATGAATTAATATATCGGAAACTCCCAGGCTTACCCAATGAAGTAATAGAAAGTAACACAAAAATTTACAACTTTGAAAATTACGCCAACGAGCTAAAAGCGAGATTACGCTATGCCCACGAAAAGGCAAAACAAATGCTAATGAAAGCAAAAAAAAAAACGTACACTAACCGACTCAAAAACTAATACAAATACACTTAATGTAGAAATAGGAGATTTAGTTCTATTAAAAGTAGAAAATAGGAAAAAGAATGTGAATCCATATAAAGGACCATATAAAATACTAGATAAGTTAGGAGTAAATTCATTAATAGAATATAATGGTACACCTAAGAAAGTACCTAATAATCAATTAAAACCATACAATGTAATTTAAATTTATAATTACAACTATCACAATATATAAACAAAACAATGTAATTAGTAATCATAAATATATGTAATTATATCAAAACTGCATAATTTGTAATTTTAACTATACAATTAAAAACGCTACTATGTAACTTTAATAATAAGAAACAATTTAAAAAAAAAAAAAATCAATACCAATTAAGACAATTGTAATACAACACAAACCATATTTCCAGAAAAATTATTCGCTAACACCCCTAATTTTTCTCTTAAGGGTGAGGGTGTAGTGTACCATACAAGTGTACACTGACGACCACACATCGTCATAAGCACAGCAGCAAGTCGCATATGCAAACAAACTGACAATAGCGCAGCGTGCGCAATTGCACTCAATGTCCAAATACGCTAGACCAGCATTTTGGGGGTGAAATAACACACGCTGCCTATATTGCAACGCATGCATGTTAAACAGTGCAGTGACTTTAGCCCTGTACTTGCACTCAAAATAATTAACATAAACAAAGACGATGATTCGTCAATGAATAATATCGGTAATCCGATACTTGAGACAAATTTCGGGAATATGATTTGTAACTAGTGTAAATAAGATAGATACATTTTATATTAGTTAGAATAAGAACACAATAACAATTGAATGATATAAAAAGGCCAGCGAGCCACCAAAT
The DNA here is from genome assembly GCA_920105625.2 of Clusia tigrina. NCBI lineage: Eukaryota > Metazoa > Arthropoda > Insecta > Diptera > Clusiidae > Clusia > Clusia tigrina. Next base: position 165,423,878 of record OV050030.1, on the reverse strand, counting down.
AAACCAGAATTAATCTGAACTTCTAAAACTGCAATCCTGCATTAGATTTCCTATTTATTCTCTCGTGCTCTGGACTAGGCATAGTTACAGAACAGCACAAACAATAGCTTGGCCAACGGCACACTCTGCCGGTCAAAAACTCTGCTGAGGGCGACATTCCGCTTCGCACTAGGTTTCTGTGTATAATTGCATTCATACGTTGTGTGAAATCTGCAATCGATGTGTAAGCCGATCTTGCAAGGCCAACGCAGTTGATGTTCAATCAACCCTCATCTACATACGTATATCACCCCTACAACATATACATATAAATATTTATATACATATACATTTACATATACATATACTCATGCATATATATATATATATATATATATATATATATATATATATATATATATATATATATATATATATATATATATATATATATATATATATATATATATATATATATATATATATATATATATATATATATATATATATATATATATATATATATATATATATATATATATATATATATATATATATATATATATATATATATATATATATATATATATATATATATATATATATATATATATATATATATATATATATATATATATATATATATATATATATATATATATATATATATATATATATATATATATATATATATATATATATATATATATATATATATATATATATATATATATATATATATATATATATATATATATATATATATATATATATATATATATATATATATATATATATATATATATATGTATACTTATATGTATTTGTATATGTATACGTATATGCATACGTATTTGCATCTGTATATGTATATGTATATGTATATGTATACGTATATACGAGTTTATATATGTGGGATTTGATACCTCGAAATAAAACACAGCTAGTAAGAAGATTAAAATAAATATTTAATAATGCGATAATATTAATACGTTAATGCATACACCAATAACACACGTCTGACCGCTTGGACATCAACTAAACGACTGCGCATGCTTATTGATTGTAGTGCGTTTGGTGTGGTTGTATCGCCGAATGGTGATGCCAGTCGCTATCACTCGCATTACCACACTCGGCCATCCTTCATAACATCCGACCCGGATGTGTCTATCATCTGGAGTCCGGCTTATAACTATAATCCATGGCTTCATGTGATCTGCACTCGTAGATGTTTTTCCTGGTCCGTCGTGTTCGCCAACTTTCCTCACCTCATATCTATCATTGCCCTTATATGCAATAATTTCATAAGGTTCATGGTACTTTGGTCGCAATTACATTCCAACGCCAAATTGAGTATGAGCGATGCACACAAGATCGTCTACTTTATATTGCTTTGGCGCTTTCCGCTTCGCATCGATTGTTCTTTTGTTCTCATTTTGGTCGGATGTGATTTGCTGTTTTGCTTTGCTTCGTAATTCTTCTCGGTCGCGATTGAATTTAGCTGCTACCTCAGCGTCAATAATTTCGGCAATGAGCATGTCATCTTTCGTCTTCATCGGTACATCCGGATCGTCTATGGACAATTTTGAAAGAACCGAAATTATGGTTCTGTGGACACGTTCGACTTGCCCATTTCCTCTCGGAACCCCTGTTGCCGTTAAAACTGAATCGATGTTTTCGGATCTGCAATGTTCTTGAAATGCGTCTGCCGTGAATGCCGTTCCTCTATCTGAAATGATACGCCTCGGATTTCCGAAAATATTTGTTACTATTTTCAATTTACCAAGTGTTTCCAATGCGGCAGTAGATTTAGTAGGAAAAATCCAAACAAACTTAGTGAACGAATCCACTATTGTCAACAGATATTTGTAATTTTTATTTGTTGATGGCATTGGCATGGTCCTACGTGATCCATATGCCATGTGTCCAACGGCGCGTCTCCTTTTGGTATCGGATGAAGAAATCCCTCTTTTTTACCAGCTTTTCTCTCGGTTAGTATGCATGGTACACAATTCTGCACAACACTGTTTATCATCGTTTTCAGATTTGTGACGTAAAACTCATTTTTGATCACGTCTTCCATCTTTTTATGCTTGAAATGTCCCTGCTCATGCGCTTTACTGACAATTCCGTGCTGCATTGCTGCGGGTATAACAATGACGACATTACCATTAAACTCCTTACAGAGCAACCCGTTTTGCATAACATAATTGTAATAACTTCGTTCACGCAGCACATCGATAATGGCCCGTATGTTTTCGTCGTTTGCTTGAGCGGTTTTGATTCTGCTAAGCATGCTCGCTTCTTGTATTAAATGCATTCGACTCAATGAATCTACATGTTTCATCCTGTCGCCTACACGATTTACCACCTCACAATCATATTCCTGCAGTGCTAATGCCCAACGAGAAATTTTCGGCACATCTTTCTTTTTCATCGTCGCTTCAAAGGCCTTGCAGTCAGTCACAATTTTGAATCGATGCCCGAGCAGATACACGCGCAATTTTTGTACTGCCCTGATTACCGCGAGCACTTCCAATTCATAGCTGTGATAATTTTGTTCGGCTTCTGTTGTTTTAATGCTGATATATCGAACTGGATGCAATTTCCCATCATCATAATCACGCTGCAGCAGTATTGCTCCGAATGCCCATTTGGATGCGTCTGTATGTAATTCGGTTTCAGCGCCGTGCCGAAAGATTGTCAATACTGGTCGTTCTGATATACAATATTTAAGCGTTTGGAATGCACGACGCTGTGTTTCACCGAACTCGAATTTGGCATTCTTTCGCAACAAATCACTCAATGGACGCGCTCTCATTGCAAAATTCTGGATAAATTTACGGAAGTATCCAGCTAAGCCGAGAAATCGCTGTACTTGCTTCTCTGTTTTCGGCTCTGGAAACTGCCGAACGTCTTTCGTCTTCAACGGTGATGGTTTGATGTGGCCATTCTCTACTTCGTATCCCAAGAAATCGATTTTCCTCTGTAGTAATTGGCACTTCTTCCATTTGATATTCAAATTGTATTCAGCCGTGACATTTAGAACTATTCGCAACCGGCGCACCGCTTCCTCTTCGTTGTCTGCAATGATGATCAAATCGTCCATGTAAATTAATAGAATACCTTTGAGCATCAACGGCTTGAATATCGTGTTAATAAATCGCTGGAAGGCAGCCGGGCTAACGCACAACCCAAATGGTACTTTAAGAAATTCGAATTGGCCAGCTGGTGTAACAAACGATGTATACTTTCGGCTGCCTTCATCGACCGACACATGAAAAAACCCATTTGCCACGTCGAGTGTACTGAACACTTTACTCTTCTGTAGCAAGTCGATTTGTTCTTCTATTATCGTCATAGGGTATTTGTCCTTCACAACTTTCTTATTGAGCAGCCGATAGTCAACACACAATCTCTTTGACCCGTCTTTTTTCTTTACCAGAACAATTGGACTGGCGTATTCAGAAACACTTGGACGAATAATTCCATCCGCTAACCATTCATTTGTTTGTTTTTCCACTTCAAATTTTTCACATTGTGGCAATCGTCGTACTCGTTGCGCCACTGGAATCTCGTCTGTCAACACAATTTTCAAACTCACTGGCGCTTCTTTAATTGGTCGTGGTTTATATTCGTCTATCAGTTGCTTTACTTCTGCTTGAATTGAATTGCATCGTATGTGTGTAATGTCTGGCTGCATATTTTCTTCGTCTGAAATAAACACAAATTTCTCTTTTTGAATCATTTCTACAGTCGTTACATCGGTGGTAGATTTTATTGCGTCTGTCATCCATACTCCGTCGCCAGAGAAACAAACAGTTGCTTGCTTTGTTAAATTTGTACCGATTATCACATCTACATTCATACTATCGTTTGGCATGATATGGCACTGACCGATCAACTCGCATTCGTCTGCTCTCACTGTAACATTGAATACTCCAATTGCCTTTGTGTGTGTTAAACCGATACCACACACCACCATACCCGTTGCTGAATATGCACCGAAACCATGTGAGTGAAATACATCTTTCCGAATCGTTGTAATTTGGCTGCCGCTATCTATTAATGCTTCCATTTCTATCCCGTTAATATTAACAGCTTTGTAAGAATTTTTGCATTCCATCACATTAATGCCGCCACTTGTCTTGGCACCATGTCTCTCGCGTTTGCATGCAATTGATTTATGGCCGAACTCATTGCATTTGAAGCATTTAGGTCCTCGATTCTTGTCTGGACAATTGTCTGAAAAATGTGATTTGTCGCCACACCTCTTTCGATTCTACTTACTGCGTTATTAAATTCGCTCCTTTCGTTCGCTCTTCTTGGTTCGGTTTTGGACTGTATCTGCTCAAACGTTTTCAGTTTCTCTTTTAGTTCTGCGATAGACTTTGCTTCATAAAGGAACGTCTTGCTGTGTGGAGATCCCGCTATGCCATCAATGATATAAATCATAATTGCACACACCTCAAGATTTGCCTGTGCTGCTATATCCAGCATCGTATAGACATATTGTCTGTATGTTTCATTCGGCTTCTTTTTCCGTTCGCACAGCATTCGATGTACAGTGGCACTATTTACCGCTGATTTAAACTCTTGTTTTAGGTCCGCTGCGAGCGCCGTATACGATTTTGCTTTGGATTCGTGTTCCATATACAGCTTACCTGTAACCTGTAAAGCTGTACCTTTAAGTAATGGCTTCGCATACATCAGCTTTTGTAGCTCCGACCATTGTAGCAAATCGGCTGTTTGTTGAAATTCATCTATCCAATCGTTTATGCTGCGTCCATCGTCGTCAGAAAATTTGTGTAGCGATTCATCAATATCGCGAAACGTAAACTCTGGCCGATTTCGTTGCATCGTTTGCTCCAACATTTGATTGTCCAATTCGTTTGAGGGTGCCATTTGGGGTGCAGTAGTACTAGGTGTTATTTGCATGGCACGCAGACGCTCTAATTCCTCGTTCACTCGCTGTTCAAATATTCTATCAGTTTCCTCTTTCATTCTCCTCTGCGTTTCTCGCATCACTTTTTCCTCTTCTTCTCGCATCATTCTCTGTTCTGCTTCTTTTTGAATTTCCTCGTCTTTTTCTCTCTTTCGTCGTTCTGCTTCTTGTTTGATTTTCTCGTCTTCTTCTCTCATTCGTCGCCCTGCTTCTTCTTTAATTTCCTCGTCTTCTTCTTTACGTCTTCATGTTTCTTCCCCCTGCATCCTTTCCTTTCTTTCTTTCTCATACATTTTCACTCGCCTGGCCAATGTCGTTTTATCGCCCTTCACGGACAGACTGTATTGGCGGCATACTTCCTGTAAATCTTCCAACGATGATGTGTTCCAATCCATATTTAATTACTTTATTGTTTATTCTTATACACAAATCACTTTAATAGTTAATAGATTAGTCTTCTTAAATTAGGTTGAGCCCCCAAATGTGGGATATGATACCACGAAATAAAACACAGCTAGTAAGAAGATTAAAATAAATATTTAATAATACGATAATATTAATACTTTAATGCGCACACCAATAACACACGTCTGACCGCTTGGACATCAACTAAACGACTGCGCATGCTTATTGATTGTAGTGCATTTGGTGTGGTTGTATCGCCGAATGGTGATGCCAGTCGCTATCACTCTCATTACCACATATATATACATATACATATACGAGGTGTGATCAAAAAAGAACCGTTATTGTGTGATCAAAAAATAAAGTATTTATTTATTCATTAACAACTATCTTGTCCCCTTTAAAGTAAGTCTCCTCAGATATAATACACTTATGCCAGCATTTTTTCCAATCCTCGAAACACTTCTGAAACGCTTTTTTTGGTATCGCCTACAGCTCCTGTTTCGATTTTTCTTTTATCTCCTCAATCGTAGCAAAACGCTTTCCTTTCATCGGTGTCTTCAGTTTTGGAAAGAGGAAAAAGTCAGCGGGGGCCAAGTCCGGTGAATACGGTGGTTGAGGCATGATAGCGGTTTTGTTTTTGGCCAAAAACAGCTCCTGAGCGATGTCCATGCGACATTGTTTTTGCTCAAAATTTAGCAACTTTGGAACAATCTTCGTTTCATACCTAAAACATCCGTAAAAATTGCTTGGCATGAGCCGAACGATATGCCAACATCATCAGCAACCTCTCTGATAGTGATTCGACGATTATCCAAACTCATTTTCTTCACTGCGTCAATGTTTTCATCGGTTGTTGACGTGCTCGGGCGACCAGGACGAGCATCGTCATTGACATCTTCTCGGCTTTCCTTAAACCGGTTATACTACAATTGAACTTGTGTTCTGCTCATAGTAGACTCGCCAAAAGCCACAGTCAACATTTCAAATGTCCTTGCGCATTTAATTTCATTTTTTTACACATAACTGAATACAGTTTCTTTGAACCATTTTTTCGAATAGTACAAAATCGAAGAGCACACCAAAACACGACTAACCTTTTTATCTGTCAAAAACAAACTGACAATCCAAAATGGTTTTTATTGCCTACATATATAACAGACATGTGTACCAACATAAAAAAAACAAAAATGCAAACGTCGAACATACGTAACTCACGAAAAGATGAAAATAACGGTTATCTTTTGATCACACCGTATATGTTCTTTTAGAGTTCTAACTTTGAACTGACTTTATTAAATCATTGCTTGCGTTTTTATACAAAACTAAAATGTCAAAATCCATAGCATATAATCAGCAATACTGTAGTTCGGTGCAAGTTGCACAGCATATTTGCTAGAGGAGCATGTTATCATAACACTAAAAGCAACACACAAACGTGTCGAATTGATGATGACAATACCAAAGACCAACGCCGAATAATCCACTGGAAAGCTATGATATTGATGGATTTGCTTTTTGTTTGGAAGATCGCTGATTTCGCGTGCTTCAAAAATTTCTTGCAGCCTTGTCAATTCCTTTAGTTTTGGTTCAGAATCAACCTTTGTGTTGTGGTATTTATGGAATTTGTGCTGCTTTTGTTATGTTTATATTGACACCGTTTCCAACTGCAGTGTAGGCAGTGCCTGTAAATGATGATAATATCTGGTTGCTGGATATAGTTAAGAATTGATATTTTAGTACACATCCTGCCGTCAGCTCGAGAAATCCGGAGCCTTCCAGTGGTATTTGCGAGACCAGGTTATTGCTGTTACTTGTATTGGTGTTGCCAGAGCGAACATCTGTTGATTTATTTCATTGGTTTGTGTCCACACATGATATCCGCTATGCTCAGGTTTCCAGTGGAATATGGTTTCTTTGTTGAATAAGCTGACCTCATAAGCACAAATTTCTGATCCCTTGTTGTATATGGGTTACTTGTTGTCACAAAGATATAATTCGTTTTCCATTCTGAAACAAGACTGTAGATTTTCAATCGTGGTTGGAAAATACTTATCTCGATGTAAGTTGGTCGCCAGAATTGTTGTAGATACTTTTATTGCTACCATAGTGTTATTGATCAAGTGCCAAGAGACTCAGGTAAAATTCTGCACCCAGCGAGACTTCAATTTTGTCTTGCTTGCAAAAATTCGGATCTGTCAACTGTATGTTGGCCGGGATTTTCCAATTTGAAGTATCAAATTGATTACTTGGTTCAGCGGAAATAATATTTTGAAGTACAAATTTGTACTTCAAAATATTATATGAACCAAGTGATTCAGTTTTAACGGCAACAGGGGTTCCGAGAGGAAATGGGCAAGTCGAACGTGTCCACAGAACCATAATTTCGGTTCTTTCAAAATTGTCCATAGACGATCCGGAGAAATGGTATCAGTATGTCAGCGCAGTTCAACAGTACTTAAATAAAACAACTCAGCGATCAATAAATAATTCACCGTTTCAATTGATGGTTGGAGTACCGATGAAGACGAAAGATGACATGCTCATTGCCGAAATTATTGACGCTGAGGTAGCAGCTAAATTCAATCGCGACCGAGAAGAATTACGAACCAAAGCAAAACAGTAAATCACATCCGACCAAAATGAGAACAAAAGAACAATCGATGCGAAGCGGAAAGCGCCAAAGCAATATAAAGTAGACGATCTTGTGTGCATCGCTCATACTCAATTTGGCGTTGGAATGTAATTGCGACCAAAGTACCATGAACCTTATGAAATTATTGCATATAAGGGCAATGATAGATATGAGGTGAGGAAAGTTGGCGAACACGACGGACCAGGAAAAACATCTACGAGTGCAGATCACATGAAGCCATGGATTATAGTTATAAGCCGGACTCCAGATGATAGACACATCCGGGTCGGATGTTATGAAGGATGGCCGAGTGTGGTAATGCGAGTGATAGCGACTGGCATCACCATTCGGCGATACAACCACACCAAACGCACTACAATCAATAAGCATGCGCAGTCGTTTAGTTGATGTCCAAGCGGTCAGACGTGTGTTATTGGTGTATGCATTAACGTATTAATATTATCGCATTATTAAATATTTATTTTAATCTTCTTACTAGCTGTGTTTTATTTCGTGGTATCAAATCCCACATATATATATACGTATACATATACAATTAAATACTTAAACGCATACATATACATATACATATACAGATGCAAATACAAATACGTATGCATATACGTATACATATACAAATACAAATATATGTATATATATATATATATATATATATATATATATATATATATATATATATATATATATATATATATATATTTATATATATATAATTATATATATATATATATATATATATATATATATATATATATATATATATATATATATATATATATATATATATATATATATATATATATATATATATATATATATATATATATATATATATATATATGCATGAGTATATGTATATGTATACATTTATGTGTTTGTATATGTATATGTATATACATATATTGTTACGAAATTGCCCTCTTGACAATTTATTCTGTTACGAAATTGCCCTCCTGACAATTTACTCTAACTCTCGGTACTCGGATTCGTACCACTGAATCATGTAGTAATCAAACAATCGTTGGTTAAATTAAAATAACTAACTTTATTTAATTATTGCTATTTACACATTTAATATTAGGCTAAATGTTTACTTCATTACAATTTGTACTTTGTTTCACAATTCATGAATCACTTTATTTAATAAGCATTTCATCACTTTATTTAATAAGTAATTTCATCACTTTATTTATTAATGAATTTCACAATTACAAATACTGCTGCTTCAATTTGAATGCACGATGTACACACTGTTACGATCTCTGTTCGAATTTCCTCGACTTTGCACAGTCTTGTGCTTTCTATAGTTTCGAATGGTTGAGGTGGAAACTTCTACAATACACTAGAAGTTTCTAGATTTTTCTAGATCTTTCTAGAACTTGATATACGCCTCAAAGGAAGCCTTCATTATTTTACACCACCGACAGGGTGTTCTCAAGTAAACTTTTATACGAATAGTTCGTGTCTTGACTTACACTCACAGGGTGGTGCACTCATTCTCATACTCCAGAAGGGATCCTAAAAGTATGCAATCATGTTTCAATATACGAGGTGTGATGAAAAGATAACCGTTATTTTCATCTTTTCGTGAGTTACGTATGTTCGATGTTCGCATTTTTTTTTATGTTGGTGCACATGTCTGTTATATATGTTGGCAATACTAACCATTTTGGATTGTCAGTTTGTTTTTGACAGTATAAAGAATTATTATATTTATTTCCATATAAACATCTAGTTTTGTCAATTTGAAGACAACACGTCTTATTGGTGCAAGAACTGTTTAATGATTGCCTTCTTTAGTGCTTTACAAAAGTTACTATAACTAGAGACCGCGTAACTGCGCCGCCAGTGACGCCGGCAGAGGAGCGGTCTGCGCTTATGTATAAATGTATGCTTATGTGTAAATGTATGAATATAAGTAAGTGCTGATAATGCTAACGCTGCGGCAGAAAGGAGGCATCATGTACACATAGTGACAGAACCGTCACGCATGTCAAAGATGCCGACTCAGCACTGTCCAGTCCCATTGAACTCAAGGGCGGTCATATTACCAGGCACCATGCTTGGGTTTTAGGTTTGCATATACATTGTAGCCAAGTGCTACAATGTGTTTGTGATAATATTTATGCATAACACTGAGTACAGTGTGCATTCTATATGTGAACATACTACAACAGATAAAAAGGTTAATCGTGTTTTGGTGTGCTCTTCGATTTTGTACTATTCGAAAAAATGGATCAAAGAAACTGTATTCAGTTTTGTGTAAAAAATGAAATTAAATGCGCAAGGACATTTCAAATGTTGACTGTGGCCTTTGGCGAGTCTACTATGAGCAGAACACAAGTTCAATTGTGGTATAACCGGTTTAAGGAAGGCCGAGAAGATGTCAATGACGATGCTCGTCCTGGTCGCCCGAGCACGTCAACAACCGATGAAAACATTGACGCAGTGAAGAAAATGATGTTGGATAATCGTCGAATCACTATCAGAGAGGTTGCTGATGATGTTGGCATATCGTTCGGCTCACGCCAAGCAATTTTTACGGATGTTTTAGGAATGAAACGAAGATTGTTCCAAAGTTGCTAAATTTTGAGCAAAAACAATGTCGCATGGACATCGCTCAGGAGCTGTTTTTGGCCAAAAACAAAACCGCTATCATGCCTCAACCACCGTATTCACCGGACTTGGCCCCCGCTGACTTTTTCCTCTTTCCAAAACTGAAGACACCGATGAAAGGAAAGCGTTTTGCTACGATTGAGGAGATAAAAGAAAAATCGAAACAGGAGCTGTTGGCGATACCAAAAAAAGCGTTTCAGAAGTGTTTCGAGGATTGGAAAACACGCTGGCATAAGTGTATTATATCTGAGGGGAATTACTTTGAAGGGGACAATATAGTTGTTGATGAATAAATAAATACTTTATTTTAGATCACACTTTTTTTTTGATCACACCTCGTATACACACACACCTCGATCACACATCGAATATATATATATATATATATATATATATATATATATATATATATATATATATATATGGCTTCGCGCGTGCTCGAATGAGCGTCACAAATCAAATAATGCGAAAGAATTTGTTATATCGTAAATATAATATATGGTAAAAAAGAATATGAAATAATTGATACAAACAATTCGAAATATATGATAAAATATGGTTCGTCAAGTTTTTAGAAATTGGGTTACGTCCAGTAACCGAAATTATTTTGAATTGCACGAAACGCTCACACCAGCTCCAGCGCAGAAAAGAAAGAGATTTGATTGAGAGGCCGGAAATACGAAGTGTGTTGTTCAGCAGCCAACACAGACTAGTTCCGCTTGCCCATAAACACGCTGTGCGACAGCGTGTCAATAGATGGCGCGTGGAACTAGTGCCTGTTTGCGATGGCGTACCGTAGAACTGGGTGGGGGTAGTGGTGTCGCCACTGGTACTCCTCCCCCAGTGCTCGCCGCAGGAGGCGCGGAGAACGATGCCCGTCTCGTCGCTCGACTCCCCGGCTGGGGTGAGAGTTGGTCTCCTGAGCGGGGCGTTGGTTGACTCCTCAGATGACTCCTTGGATGGATCGCTGGCGGGTCATTTGTCGCTGACGATGACGACTATTGCGGCGATGGCGATCGGGTTGGCGATGGTGATCGGGGTGCCTGCAGCCTGCCAATATTGAGTCAGTCACCTCGAGGTATGCCGGCTTCAAGCAGTCCTTAGAGATGGCTTTCTCGACGCCGTTCAACTCGATAATGAAACTCTTGTCGTTGACCCGGCGGATTACCTTATGGGGGCCGGTATATGGCGGCTCGAGTTGCCTCCGGAATTTGTCCAGTTTGCAGAATTCTTTGAAGACGAACGGCTTCTGTCTCGAGTGGTTGGACGCTGGTACCGGCCTGATCGCTTTTACCAGCTTGCGCAACTGCTCGACGAAAACCGGTTGGGTGGTAGGGTCGTTCTGTTGTCCGAAGAATTCCCCCGGCAGGCGGAGTTGGGTGCCGAAGAGCATCTCAGCTGGAGTTGCTTTGAGGTCCTCTTTGTACAACGTGCCATCCCCAATAGCACTGTTGGCAAGGCGTCTCGCCATGGTATTTCTGGACAGCACATCAAGGCCGCTTTTATTGTGCGGTCTAGTCTCTCCACCATGCCGTTTAACTGTGGTTGGTAAGTATAAAAAAAAGTAACATGAACGTGGCAGAACCTGTCATCTGTCTCCCCGAAGCTTTGCAGCTTGGCGCGATTGTGGCGATGGACTTTCGCGCGTTGGCATGGTTGGCATTCACGGGCCCAGCGGAGCGCGTCTTTGCGCATGCTTGGCCAGAAGTATTTGGCCACCAGACGGTTCGCCGTTGCTCGACCACTCGGGTGGGATGATCCGTGTACGATGCCAAACGCCGCTCGACGCAGGTTGGATGGCAAATAGGGCCGTGTCGCCCCATCGGTAACCAGACAGTAGATCTGGCTATCGTTGAAAGCGAGGCGATCCAATCATATACGCGGGCTCTCCAGCAGGTGAGGTAGCTCTACGTCAGAGGCTTGCTCCAGGCTGATAGTGGCTTCGTCGAGGACGGAAGGCATCGAGACCGCACAGGTTCGTGAAAGTGCGTCTGCCACAACGTTTTCCCCCACGGGAACGTACACAAATCGTGAGTTGGATTGGAGGACGTCGTCGAGGTGCCAGCTCTACCTCGGCGTTACCTTGTCCGAGCGTTGGTGTGCAGCGAAGACGAGCGGCTTGTGGTTTGTGTGTATAGTGAAGACGTGTGCCTCCAAGATCCTCCTGAAGTGTCTGACGGCGATATACACCGCGAGCAACTCCCTGTCGTAGGCGCTGTAGCGAGTTTCTGGGGGATTGAGCTTCCTAGAGAAGAACCCCAGAGGCTTCCAGGTCCCATCGGGTTGCTCTTGGTTGAGTGCCGCTTCGATGGCGGTGCTCGAAGCGTCGGTGTAGAGATTGATTTGGCGCGGTAGGCGAGAGGAAAGCTGAATCTGTTGCCGCTACGATACTCGCCTTGCACTGCAGGAATGCCTGCTCCGTTTGCGTCGTCCAGCTAATTGCCACCTTTTTCTTCGTGAGGTTCCTCAGAAGTTCGTTAAGCGGGGCCTGTAGTTCCGCAGCGTGCGGTATACACCTGCGGTAATAATTAAGCATACCCAGGAAACGTCTCAGCTGGGTAGAGTCTGTCGGGCTTGGAAAAGCGTCGATTGCCTCGATATTTGGGCGCGGGGGCCTAAACCCCTCTTTCGAGACCCGATACCCAGCGAATGTAACTTCCTGAACACCGAGTTGGCATTTGTCCAAGTTGATGCGTAGATTCGCCGCTTTCAGCGTCTCCAACAATTGGCTCAAATGGTGCAGGTGCTCTTCATGCGTCTCGGATGCGATGAGCAAGTCGTCTACCTAGCCCTTCGCGAAGGGGAGTTTCCTCAGTAGGTGATTAATTACACGCTGAACCGTTTGCGCGGAGTTACGCAGGCCTAATGGCACACCCACGAACTCGAAGAGGCAGAAAGGTGTTGCGACTGCCGTTTTCGGGATGTCAGCTTTGGCAACCGGGATTTGGTAGAAAGCTTTCTGCAGATCGATTACAGAGAAAACTTTTCCCCGGCTCTCGTGGATCAGGTCCTCGATGATCGGTAGAGGATATCGATATGGCAAGGTGTACGCGTTCAGGCGGCGGTTGTCGCCAGTGGCTCGCCAGCTTACATTCAGCTTTGGTACCATGTGTAGCGGACTAGCCCATGGGCTCGATGATGGGCATACCACCCCCTTGTCGAGGAGCTCAGCGAACTCTTCTTTGGCAGCAGCGAGTCGTTCACCGACGAGTCTACGGGGGCGCTCGAAAACGGGAGGGCCCTCAGTGACGATGAAATGCTGTATCGGCAAGTCTGGTACAGTGGCCATGACTCCTGCTGGTGAATCGAGTTGCATCAAGCGCTGGACGAGCTCTCTATACCGGTCGCCGTGTGGTCCCACAGGCGCATCAATGCGTGCCACTGTGGAGATGCCGTAGATTCGAGCCGAGTCCATGCGGCCCGTTGCCGCGATATTGGTAAGGGGGGCTACGATGCGTCGTTCCCTCAGGTCTACCAGGAGCCCATAGTATGCCAGAAAGTCCGCCCCGAGAATGGCGACTTGCACATCTGCCACAGTGAACGCCCAAGTAAAATCCCGCCGCAGGGCGAGGTTCAGCTTCAGCGTGAGCTGCACGTATGTGGCTATCGGCGTACAGCGTGAGGCTCTTTCGCTGTAGTTTGCGGGAGACCGTTCCCCTCGGCAGTAAGGAGACCACTGAAACGGAGCCCACGAGAAAGCGAGTGGATCTCGTTCGATCCATTACGTGTAGGCGTTTTTCGGTTGGTGGACGGCCGGCGTCGTTCGCCCAATTCGGCGTCGGCAGCGCTAGTTTCCCGACGGCGTCGAGGCGGCCGCCACGCCGGCGGCAAAAACAAACGGTGGTCGGCACTGTTGTGCTGTCGCCCCGTATTTCAGGTGATACCAACATTGGCCAGGGGCTGTAGAGCGATCTCGGTGCCGGCTGGGGCTGCGGGTATCAGCGCGACCCCTCTGAAGTGGGGGCGTTATCTTACGCAGGAGCTCCTGATTCTCCCGCGCTAGCGCCACGAGATGTGCCACTGACTCGCGCAGCGCGGCAAGCTCTGCGTGCACGTAGTTACCCGTCGAATCGTGCGACGATCTGTTCGCGAATGGAGAGCGGGGTCTCGGAGACGGGAGTGGAGGTGACGTAGCTGTCACCGTAGATCCATTGTCGACCAGCACGACAGCTGCCTCTGCGAGCTCCTCCAGGCTGGTACCCTTCAGAATCTTGAGAAGCCGTCGCGTTGACGGCGGCATCAAATCGAGCCACTTCACTCGGATGACGTCATCCGTGGCCCTGTCACCTGCCAAGGCGCGCATCTGCAGCAGGAGTTGAGACGGCTTCCTGTCACCCTGCTCGAGTTGGGTGAGTAGCTTCTGGAGCTGTCGAGCCGTCGAGTCGGTGAGGCGATTCAGTTTGGCTGCCTTCAGCGCCTCATACCTTCCCGCGGGCGGCACTGTGCGGAGTACATCCGCAACCTCGGAAATGGTCTCCGGGTCAAGCGCCGCAACTACCAAATTGTAACGGCTGTTGTCGTCGCACATGGTGGACCTGGAACGCGACTACGATCTGATAAAACCACAGATCGGGGTTACTCCTCCAGAGCCGGCAGCTGTTCACCGCCTCGATCGTGGGCGGCAACGAAAAGGAGGCGTGTCCCCCAGGTTCCCTTGCACGGTGTGGCGGCGGGTATGTCAGTAGCAGCAATGGCGTGGGCATAGCGAGCTGTGCGTGCGCATGCACGTGCGGTAGTTGTAGGTGCGAAGCATACGGTGCTTGAGTCGGAGGCTGCTCCGGTGGTGCCGGCGGCGCCGGTCCTGAGGCCGTTGGCGAGTGGAGCATCATGTGCGTTGTGTGCTGGTTATATTATATACCCCTCTGGGTGGGTCGAATACGTGTATCACTTCGGGGTCACTAATTTGGCTGCTCGCGCGTGCTTGATCGAGCGTCACCAATAAAATAATGCGAAAGAATTTATTATATCGTAAATATAATAGCTGGTAAAAAAACAATATGAAATATATGATACAAACAATGCGAAATATATAATAAAATATGTTTCGTCAAGTTTCCAGAAATTGGGTTAAATCCAGTAACCGAGATTATTTTGGATTGCACGAAACGCTCACACCAGCTCCAGCGCAGAAAAGAAAGAGAGTTGATTGAGAGGCCGGAAACACGAAGTGTGTTGTTCAGCAGCCAACACAGGCTAGTTCCGCTTGCCCATAAACACGCTGTGCGACAGCGTGTCAATAGATGGCGCGCGGAACTAGTGCCTGCTTGCGCTGGCGTACCCGAAAACTGGGTGGGGGTATAGGTGTCGCCACATACATATGTAAATTTATATGTATATGTATATTTATATATATATATATCTATATATATATATATATATATATATATATATATATATGTATATATATATATATATATATATATATATATATATATATATATATTTATGTATGTAATTACACCTTAAGTAAATCGCCACCTAGCGACTTCTCGCAATAAGACTTATCTCAAACTAGATTTAAGAATACATAAGTGAATAAGTTAGTTGCTGTTGAACCATTATTGCAGCAACAGCTTTGGCAACTGGAGTTCGAGAATTTCGCCCAGCCGTCGATAATTGGCGCAATTGGCAAGAAATGCTCGATTCACATTTTGTGGAAACGTCGTGTGAAGATGACAAAATTGAATCCTCAGTATTACTGAAAGCGGTTGGTATTGAAGCATATGGATTACTTCACGATTTGTGCGTCCCCGTACTGCTAGCAGCAATGAAATATAAAGATTTATGTGTGATTAGTGTTACAGCGACACTATTCTCAACCAGTTATAATTTTTCGAGAAAGACAAGCGCTTTTCGGCGCAAAGAAATCGCGCGAGGAGTCAGTAGCAGTTTGGTTTGCTTGCGTTAAAAAACTGGCAAAAACCTGTAAATTTGGTGCACAATTAGATGCATTTGTGTTGAACAAATTTGTGACGAGCTTGGACGGTAAAGTTTTTGAACGGCTCTGTGAGGAAGAGGAGAACTTAATATTGAAAAAGGCGTTGATGAAGGCAATGGCAGCAGAAGCAAACATTTTTGCGCAACGTGTTGAAAGTGAGGTTTACCTTAAGCAAAATCATCGAGGTTATGTTAAAAATGGCGGATATCAACGATCAACGTTGCAGCGTGGTCTAAACAACAACAACAATGATAAAACGAAGAAGTGCAAGCATTGCGGGTGGAAGACGCACGAGAGCGACAAGTGCAGATATAAACACAGTTCGCGCTATAAATGCAAACGATTGGGACATTTAGCAAACATTTGTACCAGCAAACATGTTAATTTAGTGGAAGTATCCGAGAAAACTCGTTTGATTATTAGCAAAACGCGCAATCCACCTATTTTATGTCTCTATTCGGTATGAGCCTTGCGAAATTATATTTTCTAGCAGAGTATCACGATATTATCGCAGAAATAAAAAGAAAATTTAAAAATGTTTTTGCGAAAGAGCTACGTACTTAGATTGGGAATAAAAAAAAACTTAGTATTCTAGACAACGCGAAACCGATTTTTTGTAAGCCAAGGTCTAAGATAGTGTGTTGCGCTAGAATGAAGCTGCCTGCGCGTAGTGTCTCACATTAAGCAAAATCATCGAGGTTATGTTAAAAATGGCGGATATCAACGATCAACGTTGCAGCGTGGTCAAAACAACAACAACAATGATAAAACGAAGAAGTGCTACGTACTTAGAATGGGAATAAAATAAAACTTAGTATTCTAGACAATGCGAAACCGATTTTTTGTAAGCCAAGGTCTAAGATAGTGTGGTGAGCTAGAATGAAGCTGCCTGCGCGTAGTGTCTCACATTAAGCAAAATCATCGAGGTTATGTTAAAAATGGCGGATATCAACGATCAACGTTGCAGCGTGGTCAAAACAACAACAACAATGATAAAACGAAGAAGTGCAAGCATTGCGGGTGGAAGACGCACGAGAGCGACAAGTGCAGATATAAACACAGTTCGCGCTATAAATGCAAACGATTGGGACATTTAGCAAACATTTGTACCAGCAAACACGTTAATTTAGTGGAAGTATCCGAGAAAACACGTTTGATTATTAGCAAAACGCGCATTCCACCTATTTTATGTCTCTATTCGGTATGAGCCTTGCGAAATTATATTTTCTAGCACAGTATCACGATATTATCGCAGAAATAAAAAGAAAATTTAAAAATGTTTTTGCGAAAGAGCTGCGTACTTAGAATGGGAATAAAATAAAACTTAGTATTCTAGACAACGCGAAACCGATTTTTTGTAAGCCAAGGTCTAAGATAGTGTGGTGAGCTAGAATGAAGCTGCCTGCGCGTAGTGTCTCACATCATCGACTCCTAACAGATGCCACACATTCTGTGTGATTAGCATGTGTTAAAGTTACTTAAGAAAGCACATATTTTTAGGGTGCGAGTATTTAGAATTAATATTACTTATGTAATATTTATTATGTAAACTTTTAGGGTGCTACAGTTTTGCAGTCGAGCCACTGAAGGGCATTGAAAGTTAGAATGCACCATCAACATTTCAGAATGGCGTAGGTCAGTTGGCTTGACCATCATACTTTTTAATACATATTGTTTCAGCTTTCTCGGGGGATGTGGAACGTGTCTGTTTATTCACGGATTTTGCGTTATTGAATAGCGAACTTGTGTATACCGGTTGGTTTGGTTCGGAAAGAACGTGCCACGGTATAGGGTTCGTACGGTTATGATAGGGGATTTATGTTTGTTTGTCGGTAGGGACATTTATACGATTCAATTTATATTGTTTTGAAATCAAAATAAAGATTGATTTAAATATTTGGCATTTTGAGTTTAGGGTATTAGGTGAAGAGGTGCAGACAACACGTGTTGTTGTTTCAAAGTTTTTGTAGTTCGAAAACTACAATTTGCGTAGCAATGTTGAAGAAAACATTTAAATGCTATTATTACGTGGCGCATACGTTACGGGTTTATTTTTAAATATGGATTCAAATTTCCGGGAATGAATCAAGACATTTTTTGCCTGTAAATCTAATTTCGGTTTTTGCGAATTGGGAGGATTTTTGGGAGTATTAAAGTTGGTGATTGGATATGGGGATACATGTGAGGAAAACAAGGAGTATCTGTGAGGAAGTCAAGGACCCATTTGCATTGATGGAAGGACTTAATGGACGCCGGTACACAGCGGAACTTTGTGATGGAAAACAAGTGTAGCAGAATATGTATATAAAGATAGAATTTACGGTAGAATATTTTTTTTAATAATATGTTTTGAATCATAGAAAGGTAGAATAAAATATTGGAACAAGTTTTAACAATTATTGGATTTTTATTTGTAAATGGGATACGCCATCTGTTCTGGCATTTGGGATATGACGAAGGAAGCGCAAGGATTACTGCTGAGGCAGGAGCAAATTGGAGAAGCGATTGAAAAACTGGTCCGTAACTTTAAGAAAGACGGCAGGTTACGTAAGGACAACGTGTATTACCGCAAGCGAAAAACAATAATCACGGGCTGTTGCTGCCTCACGCAGTTGAGTACGTCAAGGGCAAATATTTTGCGGAAAATTTCGCAGACTACATAAAGAGTCTGGTCACCGAATGGGCAGATACATTTAGTTCTGAATTAGAGGGACTAGGACAAGAGATTGTGAGTTTGGTTTCGCCAGACGAGGAAATAAGGAACAGTGAAATCAATGCAATCAGAGGTGAAACTGTTTACTGAGAAAATAGTTGACCAGTTCGAAGCGAGTACGAGCAGGGAAGAAGCTCAGGAATTTTGGAGGCAGGCGAACGCCGGAGGAGCTGTGTCACCATTAGAAGTAGCGGATCAAGCCTTGACGGCAATCCAAAAAAGGACAGAAGAAAAGTTTTTCAAATTTCTTGAGAAAACAGAAGATTTGAGAGCACAAAAAGAGTATCTCGAGAATAGGGTAAAGGAACTTTCTCGGAGATTGACGGAGACAGAGGAAGCAGCATCGCTGTTGGAAAAGGAGTGTGCGGAATTTAAAAAAGGACGGGCGATCAATAGGTCCTCACTGAATAGGGACAGATCAAAATCAGCATCGGCTGGATTTACACAGACGGTATTGACATTGCCACCGGAAGTGCGCTGGCCGGAGTATCTAACACCAGAAGGGATAAACCACGTGGTAAAGCCCAGATTAGTATTGAGTGAAGAGAGAGAGCGGGATTTTTGTTTGGCGCATCTGAAATCGGTGTCGAGCCTTTTTCTCCAGGAAGTCCGATAACTAATAAAAATAAGGGATATCCGCCAAAAGAGCCAGAAGCTTCCCGTCTTGTTCTAGTACTGCTCCTATCGCGAAGTTAGAAGCGTCCGTGGTCAAGTGGAATTCTTTTTTAAAGTCTGGAAATCTAAGAACAACATCTTCAGATATGAGAGAGTTTTTTTTTTTTGAAAAGCTTCGAGAGCGTCGCTATCAAATTTAATAACTTTTGTACTAGAGGCTTGCTTGGACGTTCGTCCATCTTCCCCTCTGAGAAGGACTGTCTGGGGTTTCGCTAATTTCGCATAGTCTCTGATGAATCTTCGGTAAAACCCTGATAGTCCTAGAAAAGATCTTAGGTCTTTAAGTCTTTTTGGGCATGGGAATTGACTTATTGCTTCTACCTTACTTGGATTTGTTTTAATGCCTTCTGCGGATATAATAAATGCTAAAAATTCTACGCGGTCTTTTAAAAATTCGCATTTATCCATTTGAACTTTGAGGTTTGCATCTTAAAGTGTTTTAAAGATTGAGGATAAATTTTTGAAATGAGAATCTTCATCTTTACTGAAGACTACTATATCATCTATATAGACGAAGCATATCTTGCTTATATGTTCCCTTAAAATATCATCCAAGGCTCTTTGAAATATGGATGGGGCGTTTTTCAGCCCAAATGGGAGTCGGACGAATTCGTATTTTCCATTACTAACCGAAAAAGCTGTCTTTTCGACATCACTTTCGTGCAATTTGATTTGGTGGAATCCGCTTTTTAGGTCGAGTACCGAGAAAATTCTATTTTGGCCGAGTTGCGATAATACTTTTTTTTTTTTTTTTTTTTTTTATTTCTATATAAATATATTTGTATTACAATTTTTCTACTTATGCCTCAGCGCTAAAAAGCTTGATAGAGGCTAGAAGGCAACCTATTGACTAACAAGAAATTTAAATTTTAGTTAATTCATTTAATTTTAAACTTTTAGATAATTCACTCAATTTATACAATTTTAATTAAGTTATAATAATTAAGAAACTAATAATAATAAAAATAAAAAAAATTAATAAATTCATTGGATGTATATTTATGCATATTGCTAATTAATGCTTGTTGGATGTCTCAAAACGCAAGAAGTAAATCGGTGTTTTGCAATAAATACTTTTTTAAATTTAATTTGAAAGCAGACAGAGATTCAAGGCTCTTCAAGGTGTTAGGTAGCTTGTTAAACTCGTTTGGTCCAGCAAAACAGATACGTTGCTTTGTTAATTCTAACCGACATCTGACTACCTGTAGATGCCGCGCTTGCCTAGTAACTCGATTTGTTTGGACCATGTTTTGCTGAAATTGTAGGGTATGGGTTCCTATACCACGTAAGGTTTTAAAAACCTGTACCAATAGTTGTATCTTATATAGACCTTTCACTGGGAGTACATTTTTAGCAAAATCTTTATATAAACTCGTCGTGCTATGTCTCAAGGGAAGATCAAAAACAATTTTGAGGGCTTTGTTCTGTGCTATTTGCAAGGATTTCAAATAACAATTAGTTTTACTACCATACACTATAGGTAGGTAAGATAAATGAGAGTGAACCAGAGACTGATAAAGCATCATTTTTGTTTCTATATTTAGCTTATTCTTAAATTTGTACAAGATACCAATTCCTGATGATATCCTACTCTTCAATCTCTTGATGTGACAATCCCACATCATATTTTGAGTGAATGTCATTCCTAAGTATTTTACACTTTCCGACTCTTGTATTATATTTCGGTCAATTTGTACAGTAAATATATCATTTCTGTAATTTTATGGTTTAAATCTAATCAAATTCGTTTTCTCTTTGTTTAAAGCCAATAAGTTAATTCTTGCAAATTCAGAAAGAATTGCAGAATCATACTCAATCTGTGTTCTTAGAAACTCTAGATGTTTGTATTTGTAAAAAAGACATACGTCATCAGCAAACATGAACAGCTTACCATTGAAATTTATGTTTTTTAAGTCATTAATGTAAATTTTGAAAAGTAATGGTCCAAGGACACTACCTTGTGGGACACCACATGTCACAGACAACATACTGCTTTTAGCCACACCGATTTGTACAATTTGCTTTCTATTCCTTAAATAATCCTTAAAAAGATTTAGGGTTGAAGAGGTAAACCCAAGAATATTCAATTTAGAAATCAGTATTTCATGATCAACTAAATCAAACGCCTTCGAGAAGTCGTAAAAAACACCCGCAACGCCTTTGTAGCCTTCATCAAGGCCACAGCAAATGTAATCCACGACATTTACCACTGCCTCTCCAGTACCAGTACCCCTCCTAAAACCATATTGCCGATCAAACAAAACATTATTCTGTTCCAGATAAGCTGCTAGCTGCTCATACATAATCTTTTCAAAAATTTTATCAATGATAGAAAGAATTGAAATCGGGCGAAAGTTTTGTATGACATTGGACTGAACACCCTTAGGAATAGGAGTCACTTTGTGAATCTTCAGAACGTCAGGATATGTTGACTCTTCGATCATGCGATTGAAAATATTTGCAACAATATTGCAGAGAAGAGCTTTCTTTGAGAGCAACATCTTTGGTGTAATTTTATCAAATCCAGGACTCTTGTTAGTTTTTAGGTTATCCAAAATATTTTCAATTTTAGCCCTATCAACTGCAGTCAGTCTAAAATTATCGTTCGTAGGTACTAAAGTACGAAAAAAATTGTAGTCGTCATCTATTTCTTGAGCTATGTTCATTTTCGTATTCTGAACTACATTATAGAAGTAGTTGTTAAGCTTTTCAGCCTTATCATTATCTGTAGATAAAAGAACATCACTTTCATCTACAAAGTCTATAAAACCAGTATTTTTTTTACCCAGTTGTTTATTGAGAAAATCCCAAGTTTTTCTCACATCACCATTACATAGCCTTAAGTTATGTGAATAGTAGTCGTTCCTTAACTGTTTACTACATGTATTTATAATTTTACTAATTCTTTTAAGCCGTTTAGAAATAGTTTCATTATTTCTATCTTTCCTTCTTGCTTTCAATAATTTTGTTTTATAATTAATAAGACCTAATAAGGAATTAGTCATCCAAGGGTTGATTTTATGTTTGATATTCACATCTTTTGTATTTATGGTTGTACACTGTTCAGCTGCTGATGAAAGCATGTTAATGAGGTTCTCACATTTAGCTGACGAGCTATTTGAAATGTTGCATACATAAGAGTTCTGTTCTAAAATATTTGCAAATTTGTCATAATCAAAACATATTTTCTTCTCCGAGACTGTTTCTTTGAGGTTGACTGTTAAGTCAAGCTCACACATTATAAAGTTGTGATCGGTCAAATTCGATTCAATAGAATTTATTGACATACTACATGACAAATTACTAAAAACACAATCTATACAAGACATACTCAACGGTCTGGTTATAAGATTATGACAGGATCCAAAATTAAACTCAGAAAAAGTATCTAAAAGTTGTTTACTCAAGTTATTAGTACAAAGTATATCAACATTAAAATCTCCAGCAATTATACAAGGAGAATTGTGAGCTAATGGTAATATAGATTCAAGGTTTATATAAAAATTTTGCACGGGACACTTCTGAGATCTGTACAATGACGTTATGACAAGGGGTTTATTATCAATTATTATGTTTGGAAGTGATATCATTATCAAATCCAAAAAGTTTCTACTCTGATTCAATAATACCCTGTGATTTACTTCTTTGTTTATGTATATAGAAGTCCCTCCAAACCCATCATCCCTACAGCAATGAACCGAGTTAAAACCAGGTAAGAAATATAAATCCGTACAATGTGCATCAAACCAAGTTTCTTGTACTGCAATAACAGTTGGCAGTTTTGAAATTTTGCATAATTCATTTTTAAATATGTTAAACTTGTTAAGTGAGGAAATACTTCTTACGTTTATTGACAGGAATTTAAAAAGTTTCGAATTATGTTCATTTATGTTAAGATTATATGAATCGAGACTTGAAAAATAAGAGTTCATTGAAATGCAGAATAAGAGTAACAAAATTAAAAATCAAAATGGAAAATATATAAGAAAAAAAAAACAAATAGAAAGTTAAATTACTGGTGTTCTCCATTACCAACATCATCTTCAACGTCAGCTATATGAATTATGCTTCTTCTTGATGAGCCACCAGCGTATTTACTGAGTAAATTATCCACGTCATCCATTGTTTTCAAAATGATGTGCCTGAAATTAGCATCTCGTTTAGCAATTACGTTTCCACCTCTAGCGTACACAAACTGGAACCCCACAGCTTTCAACGACTTTGCATGATTAAGGATCTCAAGTGATTCTTTGCACAAATAGTCATTTACATAAACATTCTGAAGCTCACTGATCGTTTTTAGTTTAGATTTTCCATTCATAAATGCTTTCTTTGACTTCTTACTGTTGAATTTAACAACTATTGATCTATTTGCTGATCTGTCATTCTGTCTAAGGACGTAAACATCCTCTATGTCGACTTCACTTATATTCGCTTCCGTTTTCTTAGCAACATCCAACACTACATCCATAGCTTTCATTTCATTGCTGATGTAAACATTGTTAATGATACAGTCGTTTTGCACTCTAACATCGTTTAACAACTTAACAGTGGATTTTAATTGTTTTATTTCATCTCGTAGGGTGAGATTATCTTTTTCCAATTTTGCAACTTTTTGCGTATTCATTTTAACACCTTTTAGAATTTCATCGTATTGGGATGACATGAACTGAATCGACTCGTTGATTTTATTCAATTGGTTTAATTTGCAATTTATTTCAGCTAAATCACTCGAAGCAGAAGACGCATTTTTATTCGGTGTACATAGCAGACATATGTATTCGAGAGTATCATCAGTTAACAATTTGTCATATTGAGTTTTATCCAGACTGGTACACAGTGCATGAAGAGTCTTACCACACTTATCGCACTGGATAGATTCATCACTTTCCATAACCTCTGTATTGCATTTGCCACATAATTTTTTATTGTTAGGTAACCTAGACGGGTATCGTTTGTTCGGCATTACACAGCTTTCGTTTCCCTTCTTGTATATACTTGTTTATCGATTTTATCTTGTATACTTTTAGGCTCCGTGCTAAAAAAAAAAATTACTTTTGCTTCAGAGTGTACCCTAATGTAATCCTGGTTCTTGTCTTAGATGACAAAGAAGCAGCACCAAGCACAACAGGCAAGCTAGCAATTAGACAGCTGATTTCTTGAAGTCTCAATTTTTTGTTCTGAACTCACAACTCGGCTTCCATCAGATCTGCTCCATAGGAATCCACATATGTAACGAATGGCCAATTATTTCACTTGATCGCAATTAGAGCAGGTCAATTAGCACTCTCAACAAGTATGCACGCAAAGTTCACTGTTCCGCCTTCCGCCAAGTCTGCCTCGGTACAATCAGAAACCAACCAGGAACTTAAAACAAATTGGAAAAGACAGGTGTACTCGATTCCTCCTGAAACAAGAACAGCCAGGACGACAGTTACACGTACGCGAGGCTTTTAAGTGAATTAAATAACTATTACAATCTGCAAGTTAAGATAAGTTTCGCGGACCGCACAAAATTTTCAACTTCTTAGGTTAGAACAGAGTTGCCAACTTCGTTGATTTCTGGTATGGGGTAGCGGTCTGGAATAGTTATTGAATTGAGTTTTCTGTAATCTATTACTAATCGGTATTTTTTTTCAAGAGAAGCATCGGTCTTTTTTGGGACTATCCATACTGGTGCATTGTATGGAGATCTTGAAGGTTGGATAATACCATCTTTTAAAAGTTGATCAATTTGTTTGTCCACTTCATCTTTTAGAGACATTGGGTAGGGGTAGGATTTAGTGTAGGTCGGTTCATCACTTGTTGTTCTAATTCTCCCTTTAACTTTTGTCGTAAATGTGAGTTTCTCATCTGGATCTACAAAGAGATTTGCGTATTTTTCTGTTAATTTACGAACTTTAGATTTTTGATCTTGCGACATGTGATTGTCTCTGAGGGTAACAGAGTTTATTGATTCTGAAATTTGTTGTTTGAGTCGAATTTTTAGTTTATTTTTAATAAGCATATAACTTTCTTCCGTAAAGATGACGGCTGATAAGTCTTTAAGACTATCATTACCTAAAATTCCATGAAAGGATTTTAGTGTGGGTAAAATGAAAAACTGTATTTTAATAGTATTTATACTAAAAAGGTTTATCATGGTGTGTTGAGTTATTTCAACTTTGCCGCCGACTGAATTTGCATAAAAATTTTGTTTGTTTGGTGTTGGCTTTTTTACTAAACTTGGCTGTATATAATTTTTATTCGATCCTGTATCGACTAAGAATCGTAAGATTTTACCGTTGCTCGTCTTACATTCGAAGTATGGTAAGGACGAGCTTGTTAATCTAAAAAATGAATATCTGCGTAATCGTTTGGTTCTTCATAATAGTTGTTTTGACTTGACATGTAGTCGCTTAGGGTTTCGTTTCCAACGTGCATTGTTGCCATAGAATCAACTACAGAGTTGTAAGTGCTAGTGTCATATTGAAGAGGATAAGCCTCGTTAGAAATATTGTTGACTTCTTTGCTGTCTTGATCTGGGTTTGGATTGTCTATTGATTCAGTTTCATGATAAGAATCTATTGGTGTCGCTGATACATGGAAGTTTCTCTGTATTTTAGGTGGGTGTACTTGCATGGATGGAGATGGTGTGTATGGTTCGTTTGGTCTTTTACCGAATAGAGGATTTTGGGATCTTGGCCTATTCATGTAGTTTATTCCTCTTGAGCGCATGCTCTGGTCAATGTACATTGGTTCTGGCCTAGCCAATGGCTTTGGAGGAGTTGGTCGATTGGTGGACCGTGTTGTTGAAAGGGATTATATTGGGGGTGTCGGAATGGTTGTTGAAAGGGCTTATGTTGAGGGTGTTGGAAAGGTTGTTGAAATGGTCGTTGATATTGAGGGTATTGGTTGAATTGGGTACTTTTAATAACTGGTTGGGGAACATGTGTTAAGTGTGGGTAAAATTGTTGTTGTTGGGTTATATAGGTTGGCCTACGAGGTGGCAGTTGGTAACTGAGGTGCTGGTTTTCTGCTGTTAGGAATGTTAGCATGCTGTGACCGATAATTCTGGTTTTCCAGTTTTTGACATAGATATAAAGCTTGAGGCAAGTCTGCAGGCTCTCTAATTCCTAAGAGTCGGGGTAGATCGCCTCTTAGTCCTCTAATGAAGGTATCCAATGCTTTGTCTCTGTAGGTTTCGGTTATCAAATGCATGGCATCTGGAGAAGTGTCCATACTAGAGATTTTGTTTAGTATTAATGTCAGATGTTGGTATACCATTTGGTAGTAATGTTCAAGGCTATTACTACCTTGTGAATACATTCCCAATTTAATGGCAATATTCGAAATACATTCCCAATTTAATGGCGTATTGTAAGACTCAAGTACCGCGTCTGCGTTACCTGTGATTTTATTTCTTATGGTATTAAGAATACCGAAGTATTTTGGTGTGCCTTTAAGATGATTGTAGATGTTGAGAATTCTCTCAATATTTTTCCGCCATGAGCTATACTCGCTGGGGTTCCCTGAAAATTCTCTTAGTGTTCGCACTACGTAAGGAACTTTGTCTAGTTCGCCTAAATTCCCACAGAATTGTGCATCAATACTCTGTTCTATTCCCTTGTAAAAGTTGGCATGAGGATTAATTATATTTTGTACAATGTTTTTGCATTGGTCGTTACAGACTTTTGCGACAATACTTGTAACAAGTGCCTCGAATTCAGGTGTTGCCACCACTTGATTTGGAGGGTTTGATATATTTGGATTTGGAGGAGGTAGGTTAATATTTGGGAGTTGGAAATTTGGTAAAGCATTATTAGTACCTGAAGGTTCTGTCATGGTATTTTTTCTGTGTTTTTCTCTTAATTGCTTAGGAATTTTGGAGGTTTTTTCTTCTTTTTATTTTTTATTATATTATAGCCTGGAGGGTCCCCCTTCCCGTGGTGAATCGCAGGCTCGTTTGATTGTATTATTATTTTCTTATATTTATATTTTTATTTTATCTTTTTTATTATATTATAGCCTGGAGGGTCCCCCTTCCGGTGGTGAATCGCAGGCTCGTTTGATTGTGATATTATTTTTTTTATATTTATATTTATTCCCAATTTATGTTTGTGCTATTTTTCTCAACAAAAAAAAAATATTTCCCGTTTTCAAACTTATTTTAATAGTGCTTTCCTCACGATCTTTCTCACAATTCAAAATTAATAAAATTATTCTCAAAATTATTTGTATTTATAGTGTTTTCTTACAATTTCTAAAGTTGTTTCAAAAATTCAAGGTTTATTTTAATAAGATTTTTCCACAAAAATTATTTCAAAATTTTTCTTTATAA
Source organism: Clusia tigrina (assembly GCA_920105625.2). NCBI lineage: Eukaryota > Metazoa > Arthropoda > Insecta > Diptera > Clusiidae > Clusia > Clusia tigrina. The sequence continues at coordinate 165,395,631 of OV050030.1, read as the reverse complement.
ATGATTCTTTAAATTTTTTCTTTAATTTTAACAGTTTTTTTTTCTGTTATATTTTTTAAAAGTGTTCACTCTTAATTTTAATTTAATTTAATAATCTTAATTTAATTCTTACAATACTTTTTCCAGGAACATCCCGCGCTGATAAGGGTTTTTGAATCCTTTTTGTTGTTGTCTACTACTTGGGAAAACTCCTTATACTCCCTTGCGATTTCGTCTTTCTATGGATTGACAATTGTTCCTTGTTGTAGATTTGTATCACTTGTATCTTTGGTAGCAAACTTCTTGAGGTTGACTTAAACTGTCGATTCGGACACTCTTATTTTGTGCAGGTTTGTATCACTGAGTAGCAAGCTTCTTGAGGTTGACTTAAACTTTTCGATACGAGCACGTTGGGCGCCAGTTAATTTATTTTACATTGCAAAGACTAAAAAATATATTTTTTTAGAGCTTGCGCTCTTTATTTATCAAACTCAAACTTAGAACTGCTCTTAACAATTTTTATATTTTATTACTACACCTAAAGCTCCTCTGCCGTGCTGTGTTGTTTTTGTTGCAATTCTGCTGCTATTGTTTTTGACTGCAGTTCTTTAGAACGATGTCTGGAAAAACGTCATCAATTATTGTAGAGCGGATGCGCGTGTAGTTTTGGTGAATGTTATTTACGTTAACTTATATATATATATATATATATATATATATATATATATATATATATATATATATATATATATATATATATATATATATATATATATATATATATATACAAAAATCCAAAATGGTTGGTATTGCCAACATATATAACAGACATGTGTACCAACATAACAGAAAAAAAAATGCGAACATCGAACATACGTAACTCACGAAATTTGAAAATAACGGTTATTTTTTGATCACACCTCGTATATATAAAGATCCTCACGTTAAAAAAAATCGAGCAAAGAAGTCTGAAGTCGTGTTAGACCGACTACGAAATACCCTTTACCTGTATCTATATATATAAAACAGGATGTGTGTATGTATGTAACGTATGGACTCCAAAACGACTGGGCCGATTTTGATGAAATTTTCAGGGAATCTTCAAAATGTTCAGGCGGGTGACACTGTGAAGTCTGATTTTTCATTTTCGGTCTGTGGGCGGAGGGGCGTGGCAAAATCTAATTTTCATATTGTACCACCAATGACATATACATATATTTATTTTACACTTCCTTCAAAACATCCGAAAGTACATCATTGTTCGTTTTGCACGATTACAGTTTACTAAAATGCCACAAAAATAAAACAGCCATTGCTAAAAAAAACCACCGCAACACGGAAGCAGAGGGAAAGAAGAGTCGCTAAATCAGCTGAGGAACGCGAATCACGTCTTCAGGAAAATCGCGAAAGTGCATCTACGTCTAGAGCCGCCGAAACGGAAAGAGAACGCGAATCACGGCTTCAGCAAAAGCGTGACTGTGCATCTTCATCTAGAGCTGCTGAGACACCCCAACAGCATGTCGAAAGACTTGCTGCCAATCACTCACGAATGGATCGATCAAGAGAAAGAATCGATTTAAAGTTGGCGGCATTTCACTACAATAGGGACGATGACTACCGCAATCACAAGGACGTAGTGATTGGCGCAATGGACAAAGTTTGCTTACATTGTCGTGCTCTGAAGTTCACTAAGGAATCCCCGGGAATGTGTTGTTCGAGCGGTAGAGTTGTTTTGCCACCAATGATTGAGTCGCCTGAATCCCTACAAAGTTACATTTCTAGAGCCAATCCGATTTCCGAGCACTTCCTTCAAAACATCTGAAAGTACAGCTCATGCTTTCAAATGACGTCCTTCGGAACAATTAATATCATCAAAAACGCCTGTTATATGCCCACCTTAAAAGTGCAAGGCCAAATCTACCACAGAATTGGATCGTTGTTCCCACTTCCCAATGATGATGCCAAGTTCCTCCAAATTTATTTCACTGGCAATGAAGCTACAGAAGTTGAACAGCGCTGCGCAATCAGTACTGAAGTCAGACGGCAAATCGTTTCGAGTCTTCAAGCTATGTTACTCGAATACAACAGCCTCATCCGTCTATTCTAAACAGCCCTAGACCAGATGACGGCAGATGATAATACGGTTGTGATAAGAGCTCACAAGACACCGGCTGGTGAGCATGAGCGGCGCTTCAATGCACCGGTGATAGGTGACGTCGCAGTTGTTATGGTCGGCACAGACTTCGAGCGACGCGATATCATCATCCATCGCCGGAATGCAAGTGTTCAACGCATTACCGAAACTCATCGATCATATGATGCACTACAATATCCAGTGCTTTTTCCACGGGGTGAGGATGGATTTAATTTCAACGTAATGCAGATGACCCCAACTCAAATGGACAGTCGACAAAAAAAGTTTGCTGTATGGACTTTAATGCCTATCGCCTTATGATCAGGCCAAATGAATGGAATTATTTGTTGAAATGTCGTTAAGTCTTCCATCAATTCATTGTCGACATGTATGCGAAAATTCAAAGTGAACGTCTGCTCTTCATTCGGATGAATCAGCAAAAGCTACGCGTCGAAGAATATGTCCACTTGCGTGATGCGATCGCCAATGATGTAAACGCTGCGAATATCGGCCAAATGGTGATCTTGCCAGCAACATACACAGGCAGTCCGCGACACATGCATCAGTACGCTCAAGATGCTATGACATGCGTGCGCTAGTATGGACGGCCAGACCTCTTCATCACTTTCACATGCAACCCAGCATGGAAAGCCATCACCGACCTTTTATTTACCGGCCAAAGTTCAACACATAGACACGATATTCTCGCCCGAGTATTCAAACAAAAGTTGACAAGGCTGATGGATTTCATCACCAATCACAAATTTGGCGAAACTCAGTGCTGGATGTACTCGGTTGAATGGCAGAAGCGAGGCCTGCCACACGCCCATATTTTAGTCTGGCTAAAACAAAAAATCATGCCAACACAAATTGATGACGTGATTTCCGCAGAACTCCCGAATCCCACAGCAGATCCGGTTCTATTTGAATCAATCCGAAAACACATGAACCACGGGCCTTGCGGTGAAAAGTCGATCAAATATATTTGCAAATACGTCAACAAAGGCAGCGACATGGCAGTATTCGGGCTTGCCAATCAAACTGACGAAATCACGCAATTCCAGATGGGGCGTTACATCAGCAGCAATGACGTATACTTTCATTCAACATCCACGAGCGATATCCAACAGTTCCACATCTAGCTGTTCATTTGGAAAATGGCCAGCGTGTTTATTTCACCGAACGAAATGCTGAAAATAGAGCCGGACAGCCGGCACACACCACTCTCACCGCTTTCTTTGAATTGTGTGCAACCGACAATTTCGCCAAGATTTTAATATATCCTGAAATTCCCAAATATTACAGTTGGAACACGTCGTCGAAGAAGTTCATGGGAAGAAAGCATGGTGCGATTGTCGCAGAATATGCTGGTGTGCATTCTTCTCATGCTTTGGGACGTGTCTACACCGTTCATCCGAATAATGCTGATTGCTATTATTTTCGATTGTTATTGCATACGATCAAAGGTCCAACATCATTCGCCGCCTTGAAAACTATCCATGGAAATGAATGTCAGACTTATAGAGAAGCGTGTTTCCGATTGGGCCTGCTTGAAAGTGATCAGCATTGGAACACAACGCTAACAGAGGCGTCACTCACGTGTCACCCAAACCAAATACGCACTTTGTTTACGATAATTTTAACTACATGTTCACCATCTAATCCACGAGAACTGTGGGAAACGCATCGCGAAAGCTTAGGTGAAGACATTCTCCGGCAATCACGCGCAACTTATCCTAACCAGGAGTATTCGGACGAGATTTTCAACCAAACTCTACTGCTGATTGAGGACATGTGCATATCCATCAACAACAAACTCTTTATTCAACTTGGAATGCCGGCTCCGATACGGGACATAAACAGTGTTCAAGACAGAGTCCTGGTGCGAGAACAACACTTCGATGTCAACCAGCAACAACAATATGTGGAAACTCAAACAAGACGGTTGGTTGATGATCAAAAAACTGCTTACGCAAAAAGCATCCAACGGGTAACAAACGGAAATGGCGGACTTTTTTCCTGGATGCACCAGGAGGAACAGGCAAAACATTCCTCATCAATCTAATATTGGCGTCGGTTCGAATGCAGAATTGGATTGCACTCGCAGTGGCATCATCGGGAATTGCATCAACGCTATTGGACGGCGGACGCACTGCACACTCAGCACTGAAACTTCCATTGAATTTGAACCAGGCAGAAACACCAACTTGCAACATCAGCAAAAACTCCGGCATGGCCACAATCCTTAAAACGTGCAAAATTATCATTTGGGACGAGTGCACAATGGCCCATAAGAAATTGCTCGAAGCGCTTGACCGGACTCTACGTGATTTTCGAGGAAACAACCAACCGATGGGAGGCGCTCTTATTCTTCTTGCTAGTGATTTCCGCCAAACTTTGCCCGTTATTCCAAGATCAATGCCCGCAGATCAGCTGAACGTATGCTTCAAAGCTTCATATCTTTGGAACCGAGTCGAGAAAGTCACGCTATCGACGAACATGCGTGTGCATTTGTTGCAAGACCCGTCTGCCCAAACATTCTCAAAACAACTTTTGGACTTCGGAAATGGAAAAATTGCAATTGATCGCGCCACGAACGAGATTTCGTTCCCGCCTAACTTCTGTCAAATGCAAATGAATATTCAAGCCGTTGTCGACAAGGTATTCCCAAGTCTAACAACCTCCTACAAAAATCCGGATTGACTGTGCGAACGTGCAATTTTGGCACCAAAAAGTGATGATGTCAACAAGCTCAATGAAACTGCCCGTCAAAATAATCAAATACAAATCGATCGACACAGTAATGGATGAAGAACAAGCCGTCAATTATCCCAATGAATTTTTGAATTCATTAGAACCACCCGGAATGCCACCGCATGTACTAACATTAAAGGTTGGATCACCGGTAATTCTTATTCGCAACTTAAACGCACCAAAGTTATGCAACGTAACCAGATTGACCATCAAAAACTGTTCACCAAATTTAATCGAGGCAACAATCATCGGTGCAAATGCAAAGGCGAAGACGTACTAATTACACGAATTCCGATGATTTCCAACGATTTAACATTCTAATTCAAGCGGCTCCAATTCCCTTTGCGTCTTGCCATTGCTATTATCATAAACAAAGCACAAGGACAATCATTGAATATTGCTGGCTTAATTTTTGAATCTTCATGTTTTTCACACGGCCAGTTGTGGCTTGGTCCCGAGTTGGCACGCCAAAAAATTTATACGTTTTTAGACCAAATAAAAAAACAAAATCATTGTTTATCCGCTGGCCTTAAGATGAAGTAATAAATAAATATAATTTCCAATTTGCCTTAAATACATGTGTTTCTTTTTTGATTCAGCCCATATCTACACCATATGTAAGTTATTCTGTGAAAAACTTTATGATAGGTATTCCATGGATTTTTATTTAAAGGCCGTAAATTTCGGTAAAAGCTCTATTTAAATCGTGTGGTAATACAACACTAATGTTTCCTTAGGGCCAGCAACGCGGACCGGGTCAGCTAGTAGTTTATAAAACCACGGTCATACAAATAAAATGTACGTGAGAGTTAAAACATGGTGATATGGGATCAACACAATTTTTTCGCCATGTCGGTTGAAATGTTACACCTATAATGATCACTAAGTTTCATAGTTGAATTCTATAATACTATATACACATTTGTTGATATATTTTGTAGAGATTTCGAGTTATGAATATACTTAACTTGGTACTGTAGTTATACTTCACATTTCCATATGTACTTATCCGCACCTGCTACGGCCATTATGGTATTTATAAAAAAGAGCTCTACTGCATAAAATAAGTTTAACATTTTTGATAGTAAAGGTTTGAAGGTATGAATTCTACTGCTTGTTGGTCCGCGGGAGGTAGTTGATACAGCTCCTACCTCCAATATATGAGAGGTTTTCCCCTATCCGCTACCTGGGGACGCGTCCTCAAGGAGTTACAAGCTTTCCCGAGAAACCTAATTAATTGTACCTATTACTACACCTAAATCATATAAGTTATATACATTAAATAAATAAAGAATGCAGCAAAAAGAAAGGACCCTACTATGATGAAATTGTAACACAAACTGCATCATGGTAACTGTAAATCTTTTCGTAAGTTTTCGCCTTGATTGAATTACTGTCCATATTAGACAAAGCCCAGTCTATGTGAGTGTTTCCTGAAGTGGTACTCTTATCTCTACATAGAAGAGATAATAAGCCGTTTTCCGTTAGGATGTCTTCTACTTGGTCACAGTCACTGCCAATACATATATTAAAATCTCCTAATAGGACAATTCTCTTATTGGCAGAACAATCGGTACCTAAAATATTTTGTAGTTCTATTTTTAGTAATCCTGACGGAATGATTTATTTCTATAAAGTACTATTAAAAGGATATCTCTATATTTATATACAACTAGCTGACCCCGCAGGCGTTGCCCTGCGTGAAATTATGTGTTTTGAAAAGAAAAGAAAGTTGAATTTATATTGTGTTGAAAATCATTTATTTGCGATTTTTCTACATTTTTTTCAATGTATCGCAGCTTGATAAACAACATTTTTTGTTTTCTGTTCCGGTGCGTAAATGTACAGAGAAGATGGTTTTCCAACTCGTGAACACGCCACGTATAGCTGGCCGTGTGAAAAACATGGCATTTCCAGATTTATGCCACACACTTCCAGCGACTGTCCTTGTGACCTATTGATTGTCATCGCAAATGCAAGTTTCACTGGAAACTGAATACGTTTGAACTGAAATGACAAATCGATGGAACTCAAAGGAATTCGTGGAATCAAGCATTCTGCCCCCTTGTAAGTCCCTTTCAAAATTCTTGCAACTATCATATTATCCGAAAGCTGCGTCACAATCAGTCAGGTTCCATTACACAGTTTCGGCGCATGAAGATTGCGAAGCATAATAATGACAGATCCAACATTGAGACGCAAATAATGCGGCGGCATGACAGGCAAATCCAAAGAATTTAGAAATTCCACTGGATAATTCACGGCTTCGTCTTCATTTTCAACACGATCGATCGATTTGTATGAGCGCAAATCTCCCGGAATTTGACTTTGAATTGTCCAGTTTAAGTCATTAACATCGGTATTTTTGGCAGCTAAAATTGCGCGTGCACTCAACCAATCGTAGTTACGATAATTTTGGCCAATGTTCGGATAAACATTCGTGGTGAGTTCAGCTTTCGTTGAAGTGAATTGACAAATGGCAGGTGGAATTGATATCAAACCACTGGAAGTATCAACCGGAATTTGCCCATTTCCAATTCTTAGCAGTTCTTTAGAGAAAACTTCTGCGGTGCTATCCTGTTGCAGGAACACTCGCATATTCATAGTTAATCGTATGGTTTTCACGTACCGCCACAAATACGATGACTTGAGACATGCGTTCAATTCATCCGCCGCTGTTGATTTCGGAATAACAGGAAGTGTTTGTCGAAAATCGCCTGCTAACAGTATCATTGCGCCACTAAAGCGACGATTATTATTCCGCAGATCTTTCATTGTTCTGTTAACTGCTTCTAGAGACCGTTTGTGAGTCATTGTGCACTCATCCCATACTATCAGTTTACAATTCTTCAACACTTTTGCCATAGCTGATTGCTTTGAAATGTTGCAAACAGGTGTTTCGTTGATTTGCGTGTTTAACGGAAGCTTCAGTGCCGAATGTGCCGTTCTTCCACCTTCTAGAAGAGTTGCAGCAATTCCAGTAGATGCGAGACGCAATGCCATTTTGAGATCGTATTGTTGCTAAACTCAATGATAACAGGAAAAAATAGTCCGCACTAAATAGTTGGTCATTAATAGCTTTCTCAATTAGATTCGTATCCTCTTTAACATCGGTATCAATAATTGTATACAATTTTTCTATATCACTCATAGGAATTTTCATTTGATCATCATATTCGGTTTTGAATTCTTCTATTTTTGTCCTTAGAAGCCAATTCTTTTTAACAAGATATGCTTTAGTAACTGCATCATTAACATCACTAGGTTCGCTAATAACAAGTGTTTTAGTTATAATTGTTTTTAATATTGAATCGTTAAATCGTTGATTAACTGATCTTTATCCAAATTTATTTATGAAATTCATTTTGTGATTTACGAGCACAGCACCGTCTTGTTTTTAATTTTGATTTTACAGGAATATATTAGCTTCTTTCAGTTCTTCGATAATAGAAATTATTTCGTTTTTGTGATTATTATGTCCTACGCTTTCTGATGATAGAAGCAAACGTAATCTGTCTACTAATTCTTTAGGACCATCCCAATATATATAGTTCGGCTTACGATTGATTTATGATTTTAATCCGCTTCCTATCGTTAAAGCGTTTATTTTTGAATTAAACAATTTTTTAATTATACACTGATATTTTAATGTTTTGGTACTTTTAATTTGTGCATTTGCTTGATAATGACGCTGGTGCGCATTTGTATTTATTAGAATTTGTTTATAATTTTTTAAGTCATTTTTGGAGTAATTTAGAGGTTTGGTGTGAAATACTAATTCAAATAACCCCGGTGTCATTTTCCACCTATTACCACCAACATTAATAGAGTTATCAGTATTAAATTTAATTTCTTATATCCATACCGCCATCTTCCTTTTTCATCAACATTAACACCATATAGTGTATCTAACTTTTTACTATCTTTGAGTATTTCTAAATTTTTTAGAAATTTATTTGAATTAGTGATACTGCTATCATACAATTTAATTCGTTTTCTATCATTATTTAATTGTCCCTTACTTTTTCTTTTCGCAAACAAATGATTTAATTTTTCCCGTTTTTTGTCATCATAATTAAAATAATCTTATTTTGTTTTAATTTTTCGCTTTCGTTTCACTTTTGTTTGTGTTGCAGTTGTCGATTGTGATGTTATTAAGGGATGCATAGTATTTTGCAATACGAGTACATTCTCATTATCAATTTTTCTTTTTACTTGTTTAGTCTCTATATTTCTTTCATAAGATTTTCTTTTTAATTGTTTTTATTTTTGTAGATTGTTTTCATATCTATCGTCTGTTGATGTGTTTGCTTTTTTCATTGGAAATTATGCTTGTGATGTAATTAAAGGGGCTACTGTATTATGAACTACATTCTCTTTATCAGCATCATTTGCACTTTTTACTTGTGTATGTTCAGTAATTTTGTTATATCTCTGCCTTATATCTGTTATCAATCTGCTATCGAACTTCTATTGATCTGCTTTACATCAGGTATCTTATAATTGAAAGAAAGTATTAAATACTTTTCGATATCGTCCTTTATTTATTAAATCATCCTTACTTACAACAACAAACCCATACTTATCTCTCCAACATTCTCTACAAATCTTCATAAATTGATTAAATGACATATCACCGATAATATGATCATTATATATATGCGTAACATTCATTTCATCTTGTTTAAATATAATAATCATATTTGCATTATCATGAATTAAATGTTTTGGAATTTTCGTATAAGCTTGAGATAAATAAAAACAATCAATATACTTGTGTCTTCCCACACAAAAATAATTTCTTATTGTGTTTGGTTTATCACAAATTACATCATCGAATATTATTATGGAGTGTGGTTTAGCTTTAAATGGACTTATAACTTTTTCATTTTCCGAAAATGTAAAAAGGTTTATTCCCTTTATTGGATCAATCAGTTTCTTTAGGTAGCAATATTTTGGTTGATACAAAGAATTTGAATATATGTAAATATTTTTGAAATTAAGACCGTTAGGACTTTCTATAAGACTAAGCATAACATTAGTCTTACCACAGTCTGATAGTCCTACAATAAGTGCACGTATTGAATTTGGTAAAAGTGAACTATGAATATTTTTTTGTTTTTTCCCTTGCATATAGATATCATCAGCATTTCTCAATAAAATTGGCTAATGTTTATTTAATCGCATATTGATAACTAATATGTTTTCAATATAAATTCTATATTATATGGAGAAAAAAGTATCTCATTTCGATTTGTAATGCTAACACGAATGGGTCTTGGCTATTTCATATAACAAAAATGGTTATAAACTATAACAAAAGAAATAAGCATAATCAGATTAAGATTGGCAATGGACTCGTAAACAACTTAATAAACGCATTACCTTTTGATCTACATTTACCTGGTTATCAATTCTTTGGACCAGGAACAAAACTAAAAGAACGTTTAGCAAGAGGAGATAAAGGAATAAATCCATTGGATGCGGCTTGTAAAGAGCATGATATTGCATATTCACAATCAAAAGATATAAATAAGAGACATTACGCTGATCAAATATTAGCTGAAAAAGCTTGGGGACGAATAAAATCAAAAGATAGTAATTTAAGAGAACGGGCAGACGCTTGGTTTGTAACAAACGCAATGAAGACAAAAGTTAAATTTGGATTAGGAATGAATAATAACATTCGTAAATCAAGAAAAAAGAAACAGAAAGACAAAAGGATATTATAAAAAATTATTTTCAACTACTATCAAAAACACCTTGAAAATATTCAAAAAAGAAAAACCTGATAATATAAATGCTGCTATTAAAATTGCCCAAAAAGCTGTACATTCAAGTTTTAGAAAGAAAAAAAAATCTAATATTGATATACCGAGAGTTATTCCAGTACCAAAAATTGGTGGATTTCTGCCATTATTTCCAGTTTTAACAGCGTTGTCTGCACTTGGTGGTTTAGCTACTGGTGGATCAGCTATTGCAAAAGCTATAAATAATATAAAAAATGGAAAGCAACAACCAACAGAGGCTACGCGTCACAATAGATACATGGAGTCAATTGCTATGAGTAAAGGTTTGCATCTTAAACCATATAAGAAGGGATTTGGACTTTATTACAATCAACATTCAAAAAAGTTTTAAAGAACCTACCCAAACGACCACTAACAGATATAGATTTGAATAAATATAGAAAACAACTTAAACATTTTAGAGGTGTTTTTATGCGTGATTGTTTACCTAAAAAACCATTACCTCAAGAATGTGGTATTGTTGATTTAGATGATTCAAGCGGTCGTGAAACACATTGGGTAGCGTACTACAAAAATCACAACTATAAGGAATATTTTGATAGTTTTGGCGACTTACAACCACCACTTGAAATAGTTAATTATTTAAAAGCCCCTATTGAATATAATTATAAACAAAAACAAAAATTCAATACTTTGAACTGTGGACATTCATGCTTAAAATTTCTTTTTCAAAAATACAATTGAGAATATCCGAAAGTATAGTATTGTCAAACTGGTAACAAAATGGAAGGGTCGATATGGAGCGGAAGCTCTTATTTCCAAGCCGAAATTTAAAGCTTCAACCATATTCAATGAAAATCTTGTTGCTATAGAGCTAAACAAGACAGAAGTATTCTTCAATAAGCCCATATACGAGTACGAGGTGTGATCAAAAAATAACCGTTATTGTGTGATCAAAAAATAAAGTATTTATTTATTCATCAACAACTATCTTGTCCCCTTCAAAGTAATTCCCCTCAGATATAATACACTTATGCCAGCGTTTTTTCCAATCCTCGAAACACTTCTGAAACGCTTTTTTTTGGTATCGCCAACAGCTCCTGTTTCGATTTTTCTTTTATCTCCTCAATCGTAGCAAAATGCTTTCCTTTCATCGGTGTCTTCAGTTTTGGAAAGAGGAAAAAGTCAGCGGGGGCCAAGTCCGGTGAATACGGTGGTTGAGGCATAATAACGGTTTTGTTTTTGGCCAAAAACAGCTCCTGAGCGATGTCCATGCGACGTTGTTTTTGCTCAAAATTTATATATTTGGGTTACAAATATATATATTTGGGTTACGCTCGGGTGTAGCGTATCCAATAAAAAGAGAAAGAATATAAGAAATAAATGCTTATTTTAATTTAATAAATTCAAAATATACTATGACGTATTTGTTATATCGTATACATAATATAAAATTCGTTTCTGCAAATTTCTAGAAATTTTGTTAAGTCCAGTATTTAATATAAATTTTAATTTCACAAAACGCTCTATAACACTCCACACTAGCTTCAGCACAGAAATGAGAACGTGTGCACGGCTCCGGCGCTGCGAACGGAAAAGAACGAATCGAAAAGCCGGAAACACGAAGTGTGTTGCTCCGCAGCCAACACAGGCTAGTTCCGGTTTACCCATAAACACGCTGTGCGACAGCGACAGCGTGTTAATAGGTGGCGCGCGGAACTAACGCCTGCTTGCGTCGGCGTACCCGACAACTAGGTGGCGGTAGTGGTGTCGCCACATATATATATATATATATATATATATATATATATATATATATATATATATATATATATATATATATATATATATATATATATATATATATATATATATATATATATATGCTTGCTTATTTTGAAGCGATGAAGGAAAGTAAAAAAGATTTTCTTTTGTTTTTATTTGAATTTTTTTATTTGTTTAAGTAATTGTTTTTATTGCTAAAAACTATAATCTATATATAGAAAGGAGGGTGATGTTAGTTACTACGCTTATAACTCAAGAACGCCTGGACCGATTTCGATGATGAGCACCAATTCGGTTAGGTCTTCACCCAAACAAGAAGAATACCCAAGAAAATTCCGGAAATTTTCCCGAAAAAAAAATAATGAAGAAAATTCATTTTCACATACATTTCGTATGGAGCGATTTTACAACGCCATCTTAACTCAAGAACCCATAAAAACGAACATAATTTCAAATGCTGTTTCCGGTATTGCCAGTAGATGGCGTTGTGTGCATCAACTTTTTTACAACGTCATCTTAACTCAAGAACCCATAAAAACGAACATTATTTCAAATGCTGGTTCCGGTATTGCCAGTAGATGGCGTTGTGTGCATCAACTTCTGACAAACAGAACAGTTGAACAGTTTCTCAAATTTGTATCAGCTTATGACAGTTATTGTAAATAAATTTGATTAAATACATTTATTGTTTTGAAACGATTTTTTGTGAATTTTCTATTACCAGCGAAAAGAGATGTTAATTTCGGATTGTGCAATTAATTTTTAGGTGGATTACTTTGAAAATCAATTCTTATTCGCTGATTATTTCATTCAGAGTGATCATTTTAGTGTGGAATTCTATTTTCAAACGGTAAGTTGCAATGAAAGTTGTTTATTTTGTGAGGTTATGAGCACATGTTTTGTGTGTTCATTTCTCAGTGTAATTCACAATGCCGCGAGCCAGAAGATCTAATCTTTCGCGTCGAACCCGAAATGCAAGTAGAGTTCAGAATATCGCCTATCAATTGACGACGGATGAACAAGAAATCGCACGAGAACAGCGCCGTGTTAGTATGGCCCGACTTCGTGCATCACAAACACAAGAAGAAAGACAGGCGGCAAATGAAACGACTCAGTTAGCAATGAGAAATCGTCGGGCAAACCAAACAACTCAACAACGTGATAATCTAAATCAACGCATAAGAAGAACTGCTTCAAGTGTTGATTTGAATCGAGTAGCGTTTCATTACGATTGCAGAATTGAGTACAGCTCGCATCCTTCCGTTCAAATTGGCCCAATGGAGGTTGTGTGCAACCATTGCGGTGCATTGAAGTTTGCTGGAGAAACACCTGGATTGTGCTGTCTCAGTGGCAACGTTAAATTACCACCATTGGTTAAATTACCACCAAGGTTAAATTACCACCAAGGTTAAATTACAGAGCCATTGCGTTCTTTGCTTCATGGTGAAACACCAGAATCACGTCATTTTCTATCGAATGCTCAGAAATACAACGGATGCTTTCAAATGACTTCATTTGGAGCAGATATTATTCATGAACGCGGATTCAATCCGACATTCAAGGTAATAAATTAACCAATCATTTTCTTTTGATGCACAAAAAATGTTGATTCTAATTTCGTCATTGACTCTACAGATCCAAGGCCGAATTCACCATCGAATTGGATCATTGCTACCACTGGAAGACGCACAACATAAATTCCTCCAAATCTACCTCATGGGCAATGTGGAACATCAACTTGATCACCGCCAAACAATCAATACGGAAATGAGAAGAGGAATTCTTCGAGATCTGCAGCAGCAGCTTCATGAACATCATGCATTGGTTCGTTTATTCAAAACTGCGTTGGATCGCATGCCAACTGATGACTATAAAGTCGTGATCAGAGCGGATAAACGACCTGCAGGAACGCACGAACGCCAATTTAATGCTCCAATAATAGATGAGGTTGCAGTTGTGATTGTTGGCGAAAACCGGGAATCACGCGATATTGTGATCACACGTCGGGACTCTGGGCAATTGCAACGAATATCCGAAACACATCGTTCATACGATGCATTGCAATACCCACTGATGTTTTGGCAAGGAGACGATGGATATTATATCAACATCAAGATGATAAATCCATCGACCGGTGAGTATAGATATCAAAATAATTTTCATTTCAATATGACACTAATATCACTGATATCATTTAGGTGAGGAAACTACCAGGAAGGTCAGTGCAATGAATTTTTATGCGTATCGTTTGATGATTCGCCAAAATGTAGACAACTATTTGCTTCGATTTCGTCGTTTGTTTCAGCAATTTTGCGTCGATATGTATGCGAAAATAGAAGCAGAGCGCCTCCTTTTTATCAGTTTAAATCAAACCAAACTACGTACGGAGGAGTACATTCATTTACGCGATGCAATTTGCACCGAAGGAAATGCATCTGATTTTGGTCGGTTGACCATTTTACCGGCGAAGTTCGTCGGCAGCCCACGTCATATGCATGAATATACGCAAGATGCAATGACATATGTACGTCATTACGGCCGTCCAGACCTTCACGTGCAATCCAAAGTGGATAGAAATTGTTCAACTGCTGCTTCCTGGCCAAACATCAAGTGATCGGCATGATATCACCGCACGTGTATTCAGGCAAAAAATCCGGTCGCTCATGGACTATATTGTTAGGCATCGAGTCTTTTGGGGATACTCGATGTTGGATGTATTCGATTGAATGGCAAAAAAGGGGATTGCCGCATGCGCACATTCTCATTTGGTTAGTCGAAAGAATACAGCCACACCAAATTGATGACATCATATGTGCCGACTTTCCTGATCCCGAAACCGATCTAGACCTGCATGATGTCGCAATAACAAACATGATTCATGGACCGTGTGGCTCCATTAACCCACAATCACCATGCATGGTTGACGGCAAGTGTTCCAAGCGTTATCCACGAAATTTGACTGATGAGACCATCACTGGCAACGATGGTTATCCACTGTATCGGCGTCGATCATCTGATGATGGCGGTAGAACAATTACAGTCAACGTAAAAGGAAATGATTTCGTGGTCGACAACTCTTGGGTTGGTCGGTACGTATGCTGCAATGAGGCGATTTGGCGTATATTCTCATTTTCCATTCACGAACGCTATCCGACTGTTACACATTTGGCAGTGCATCTGGAGAACGGTCAACGAGTTTATTTCACTGCAGCAAATGCCGCTCAACGTGCTCAAACCCCACCAGCGATAACATTGACCAGTTTCTTCTCGATTTGCCAAAGTGATCCGTTTGCACGTACGTTACTTTACTCAGAGATGCCGCGTTATTACACTTGGAATGCTTCATCGAAGAAATTTGAACGTCGAAAGCAAGGCGACGTAGTTCCTGGTCATCCTGATGTGCGTTCTACTGAAGCTCTTGGCCGTATTAATACAGTTCATCCGAAAAATGATGAATACTTTTACTTGCGACTATTGCTGGTGAATGTTCGTGGCCCGACATCATTTGAATCTCTTCGAACTGTCAATGGTGTAGTGTTGCCAACATTTCGTGCAGTATGTCAGGAGCTTAATTTGCCAGAAAACGATACGCATTGGGACACGACAATCGTTGAAGCAACTGTTTCCGCATCTCCAAGTCAGGTACGCACATTATTTTCAATCATTATTTCCACATGTTTTTCATCGAATCTACGTGAATTGTGAGAGAAGTACAAGGATGGCATATCAGAAGACATTTTAAATCGAGTTCGGGTCCATTAAGAGAATCCCCATCTTGAGATGAATGAAGAGATGCACAACCAGGCTTTGGTTTTGATAGAAGATATTTGTTACCTAATGTGCGGCAGTTTGTTAGTCAGGTTAGGAATGACATCGCCTGATCGTGGAATAAACGACGCTTTCGAACGAGAATTGCAGCGTGAGCATGAATACGACAAAAATGCATTAAGCCAATTGGTTCGAACGAATGTACCTTTGTTGAATCCCCAACAAAAAGAAGTGTACAATACGGTGATGAAGGCAATTGATGATGGAAATGTCGGCATGATTTTCCTTGATGCGCCTGGTGGCACTGGCAAGACATTCCTCATATCATTGATTTTGGCTACAGTTCGTGCAAGATCAGAAATTGCTGTAGCAGTTGCTTCTTCTGGAATAGCAGCTACGCTGCTGGAAGGTTCCCGAACCGCTCATTCTGCATTAAAATTGCCATGGCCATCACTGGAGTTACTGAATTTAGCGTGGAAACCGGCCAGGTAGGCCTCATTGGTAAAATGCTGAAGAGCATAATAATTAAGGCGAATCTAGGAGAATCGGTCCTACGTAAGTTGGAGAGCAGGGGTACACCTCAGGGAGGACTCCTCTCGCCGTTTCTATGGAACACAGCAGATAACAAACTCCTGTTAATATTAGATGCGGTGGGATGTAAGGTGGTGTCTTATGCTGATGATGTTGACATTGCTGTCTCTGGAAAATTCAGATCTACACTGCGAAATTTTTTGCAAAATGCTCTAGATATTCATTCAAAGTGGGCGGAGGACTGTGGTCTTGGAGTAAATCCGGATAAGACTAAGGTCATTCTGTTTGCTAGGAAACATAAAATCCCGCAAATAGATGTAATTACGCTTAAGGGAAAAGCTCTAGGAATTTCAGAAAAGACGAAATACTTGGGTCTTATAATTGATAGAAAGCTTACTTGGAAGTCAAACACCATAGAAGGAGCTAGAAAGCTGGCGTGGCTTTTTATGACCATATTAGGATCATATACGGACATATTCAGTGATCTTGATTACCTTCCTTCTTTTCTCTGTTTGGAAAGCAATTTTTGGGGGAGGATTCCTTCCAGAGAGGAATGACTCGAGGGGGATCCATTACCAGATAATCCTATCAAGATATACACAGACGGAACAAAAAATTAATACCGGTGTAGGGACTGGAGTTTATTGCGAAATGCCCTCAATCAGGGAATCCATAATTGAATTGGCTGAGGATAAACGAAATAACCGTCAAGGAAATCTGTATTTTCTCATACAGTCAAGCTGCACTAGTCAAGATGCACATTCCAAATAACATCAAAGAGTGTCTTAGACTGTCGCCGATCTCTAAATGAGATGGCTAAACAATTCCATATCCATTTTTGCTGGGTACGCGGACATAGGGATATACCAGGGAACTGCAAGTCTGATCAACTTGCGAGAGATGGTACTTGTATGCCAAATGTCAGTAGGCATATGGGTATATATCTCGCGCCTCCCATAAGGGAGACACTAATTACTTCTACCAATCAAAGGTGGATCTGGGCCACTACCTGCGATATCCCCAGGCAAACATGGCCGAGGCTAAATCTGTGTCTATCTAGGAATATCATTAGACACAATAGACTACAAATTAGGATTTTAATAGGAGCCCTCACGGGACATTTCAAGAATATATGTTTATACACATGATTTCTGTCGCAGCTGCAGAAACGAGGAGGAACCGGAAACGATCCAGTATCTCTTCTGTAGATGTTCACCTTTTGTTAGAAATATGGAACGTTTACTAGCATCCCACTTCTTAAGAAGTATAGATAATCTATACCAGTCAGGTGCTAACACCTTCTTCGCTTTGTAAAAGGCTCAGGTTGGTTCAATCTGGAGTTGGAAGCGTAGTCTACCTCGCATCCGCGGCTCATAACGGACCCAACTGGTGGTCTAAGTGGCATCACTGGTTTATTGGTGATGCGGCTGCCCAACCTACCTACATATACTCTTACATATACTTATACATATACATATATAAATACGTATACATATACATGTACATATACATATACTTATCCATACATACGAGTATATACGAGGTGTGATAAAAAAATAACCGTTATTGTGCGATCAAAAAATAAAGTATTTATTTATTCATCAACAACTATCTTGTCCTCTTCAAAGTAATTCCCCTCAGATATAATACACTTATGCCAGCGTTTTTTCCAATCCTCGAAACACTTCTGAAACGCTTTTTTTGGTATCGCCTACAGCTCCTGTTTCGATTTTTCTTTTATCTCCTCAATCGTACCAAACGCTTTCCTTTCATCGGTGTCTTCAGTTTTGGAAAGAGGAAAAAGTCAGCGGGGGCCAAGTCCGGTGAATACGGTGGTTGAGGCATGATATCGATTTTATTTTTGGCCAAAAAATTACGCACAAGCATCGATGTGTGAGCTGGTGCGTTATCATGGTGCAAAATCTATGATTGGTTTCTCCACAATTCGGGGCGTTTCTGACGAATTGCTTCTCGCAACCGCGCATAACTTCAAGGTAGTATTCCTTGTTGACCGTACGACCTTGTGGCAAGAATTCATGATGCACCACGCCATTGCAATCAAAGACAACTGTCAGCAAAACCTTTACGTTCGACCGAACTTGACGTGCTTTTTTCGGTCTTGGCTCATCTGGACGTTTCCATTGGGATGATTGGGTTTTGGTTTCAATGTCAAAGCCATACACCCACGATTCGTCACCAGCTATGATCTTTTTGAGGAAATCTGGATTGTCGTTGACGATGTTCAACAGCTCCTGAGCGATGTCTATGCGACGTTGTTTTTGCTCAAAATTTAGCAATTTTGGAACAATCTTCGTTTCATGCCTAAAACATCCGTAAAAATTGCTTGGCATGAGCCAAACGATGTGCCAACATCATCAGCAACCTCTCTGATAGTGATTCGACGATTATCCAAAATCATTTTCTTCACTGCGTCAATGTTTTCATCGGTTGTTGACGTGCTCGGGCGACCAGGACGAGCATCGTCATTGACATCTTCTCGGCCTTCCTTAAACCGGTTATACCACAATTGAACTTGTGTTCTGCTTATAGTAGACTCGCCAAAGGCCATAGTCAACATTTCAAATGTCCTTGCGCATTTAATTTCATTTTTTACACAAAACTGAATACAGTTTCTTTGATCCATTTTTTCGAATAGTACAAAATCGAAGAGCACACCAAAACACGACTAACCTTTTTATCTGACAAAAACAAACTGACAATCCAAAATGGTTGGTATTGCCAACATATATAACAGACATGTGTACCAACATAACAGAAGAAAAAAATTCGAACATCGAACATACGTAACTCACGAAAAGATGAAAATAACGGTTATTTTTTTATCACACCTCGTATACTATATATAAAAATAAAAATTCTGAACAGGTCCGGCATAGTCTATGCATATCCGTGACCAAGGGAATTTGGTAGGAGTCCATGGAATCAGGGTGCATTTTTTGGGACTCGCTTGAGCGCGTTTACATTGTACGCAATTCGAAATTATCTGCTCGATTGAATGGTCTAGCTTAGGCCACTAGACATTTGAGCGGGCTAAAGCTTTTGTCTTGTTAATTCCAAAATGGGAACGATGCAATTCTGAAGGAATGATCACTCTGTAGCCCCATAATAGACAACCTTACTCAACTGACAATTCGTTCTCTTTAGCACAGAAAGCACTGAACTCATTTCCTTTGAATGTCTTTAATTCTCCCCTATAAATCTCTTCTAGAACTCTCGATAAAACTGGATCGTTTCTAGTAGCATTCGCTATGTTTTTAAAATTCAAACACAATTAATTTTTGGTATCAATAAAATTGACGTATTCGCAAGGATCCTCACCGCTTAAGGTTTCATGCTGTAGGTAGCGAAGCAAAATGCTCATCTATGCGTGTTACCGGGTATTTAACATCTTTTAAATACTTATTTATAGTTGTTTTATAATCTCCGCAAATGCGTATATCACTCGAAATTGTCTACCGGAACCAGAACGCCTTTATCTACTAAATCTCGCAACTGTGCTTCTATTGTTGGGGTATTGTCCTTGTTTGACGGGGGACGTGCTTCTGCTGTGCGTGTGTATCTGAAAAGCCTAAACCACTCTTTGGAAAAATCACTACACTACACTTTTAGTTTTAAAATCACAAGCCTTTATTTCTTAGAATACTAACTCTTATATACTATTTACAATTCACCATTACAATACAAAAACTGACCTTTCTGGTGTTCCAGTTTCGCACCTGTTAATTGGTGTCAGTTGGTCAAGCCAACTGACCTACGCCATTCTGAAATTTTGATGGTGCATTCTAACTTTCAATGCCCTTCAGTGGCTCGACTGCAAAACTGTAGCACCCTAAAAGTTTACATAATAAATATTACATAGGTAATATTAATTCTAAATACTCGCACCTTAAAAATATGTGCTTTCTTAAGTAACTTTAACACATGCTAATCACACAGAATGTGTGGCATCTGTTAGGAGTCGATGATATGAGACACTACGCGCAGGCTGCTTGATTCTAGCTCACAACATCCCTCCCCTCTTTCTAAAAGAAGTTAGTGCAACTAACTTCTAATGAATCTTTACAAAATTTTTTTCTTTTCTGCATTTTAAACAATCTGTGCATTTTCCTAATCCTATAGTACATATATATAGTTTTTCCTTTTTCAAATTCGCCTTGTTTGAGTATATTTCTATACTGTTCGGACGTGTTTTTGTACGCTCAGTGTTTGATTTACATATTTCTCAAATATTATTTTGTTGTATTAATATTATCAATTAAATCAAAATAATCTCGAGAAATTTAACAGTTCGTTTAACAAATTAAATACCTATATGAAATATAATTCAAAAAGTAAACACTAAAAATATAAACATAAACATATACATAAAGCTATGAGAGTCGCTCACTCTCCTCATAGAGAGCGTCGGCACTCGGTGCATATACCCGTTGCACCAAGCAATAACACTACAACAATACAATACGGCATATTATCGGCAACAACAATGCCACTAGCAGAGTCATCATCTGTGTCAGTAGCAGCGTCGGCAACAGCAGCAACCTCAACAGAAAAGTCGATCCCAGCAACTGTCGCTACAGGAAAGAGCGCGATGACTTTCGTCGAAACAACAACGAAGGCAAGGCAGCCCAGCATAGCGCCGTCACCAAACTCAGCAGCAGTAAGGAGTACAGCAACAATGCCTCTGCAGGCGGTAATAAACGGTGAGGTAAAGAAAATAAAAAAAGTGGCGGTAGTGCAGACTGGTATTGACCGCTACATAAACATTAATATTAAGAGAAAGATAAGTCCACAAAAGGTCATGGGCGTCGCCAAAAGGGCAAACACAACAAACTCAGGTGCTCCTCTGGAGAATAACAGATTTGCACTTCTTAGTGTAGAGAATTCTACTAATAAATCGAAAGGTGAACCTGTAGTCAGTAACGCCAGACCGCCACCAATTTACCCGCGCGAGCGCAGTTCTAATCAATTAGTATTGAACATCGCAAATATTATAGGCACACATAATTTTCACATTGTGCCTCTTAGAAAAGGTGGTATTGAGGAGACAAAGATACAGGCATATAGTGAAAAGCACTATCGTGATATTATAAATTTTTTAACGGGGAACAAGAAAAATTATTATTCCTATCAGGTAAAGAGCTCAAAAGGCCTTGTTATTCTTTTAAACGGAATCGAAGCCACAGTAGATTCTGGCGATATTAAAGAGGCTCTTGAAGAGCAAGGGTTCCCCGTTAAGGTTGTGATAAATATTGTGAATAAAAATAAGGTTCCACAACCTATATTTAAAGTTGAACTGCTCCCCAACTCAACCCAGCTTAAAAAGTACGAGACGCACCCAATATATAACCTAAGATATCTTTTACACCGCAGAATTACGGTTGAAGAACCGCACAAACGTAACGGCCCAATACAATACAATGTATGAATTGTCAAGAATTCGGCCACTCTAAATCGTACTGCACTCTGCGCAGTGTTTGTGTAGTTTGCGGTGATCTCCACCCTACAAGTACTAGCACCTTAGCTAAAATTGACACATCCGCAAAGAAATGTAGTAACTGTGGTGGTAGCCACACGGCAAATTACAGAGGTTGCCCGGTATATAAAGATCTAGAATCAAAACTGTCGCAGAGTATACAATTAAAACGTAACTTATCTCCAAATCCTATTTATATCCAGTCTGCCACCTCAAATCCTCAGATAGGTGACCCTATTATGCAAAAACCTTATTCTGGTCAAGCAACCTACGCAAGTGTTCTGCAGGGTAACGTACGGCAAGTTAACAATAACAATGCATCTAATAGTGGAGTAGAAGCCATGATCCTAAATCTTACTCAGTGTATGACTCAATTCATGTCTACAGTGCAAAATATGCTACAAGATTTAATTAAAGCTCAAAATCAGATGATCCAAACTCTTGTAAATAAAAAATGAGTCTGTTAAAAATATGTTCATGGAACGCAAACGGTGTTAACCACCATAAACTAGCCCTTAATAAGTTTCTACATGACCACGAAATTGATGTTATGCTTTTGTCTGAAACACATCTCACAAACAAATACAACTTTCATCTCCCAGGCTTCAAATTTTATAACACAAATCATCCTGATGGTAAGGCACATGGCGGTACGGCTATTCTAATCAGAAATCGGCTTAAGCATCATCTTTTGCAATCGCATTCGATGCAATGGATGCAAGCTACTTCAGTATCTATTAAAAATCGTGGCAAAGACCTGACGCTTTCAGCTATATACTGCCCACCCCGTTTTACTGTAACAGAAACTCAATTTAAAGAACTTTTTGATTCCCTTGGTGATAGATTTCTAGCTGGCGGTGATTATAATGCGAAACATAAACACTGGGGCTCTCGCCTAATTAATCCAAAAGGCCGACAATTGTACAATGCAATAACTAATAGAAATAGTAAATACGATTTTGTCTCACCAGGACAGCCCACTTATTGGCCAACAGACCCAAAGAAAATTCCTGATCTTATTGATTTTGCTATTTCTAAAAATATAGATAGGTCTTTAGTATCAGCGGACACCTGTGTCGATCTGTCCTCTGATCACTCGCCTGTAATAATCAACCTTTATGAACAACCAGAATATACAAGCCCACAGTTTCGCCTAGGGACCAACCAAACCGATTGGTTAAAATACAAAAAGTATATTTGTAGTCATATCTCTACAAGAGTTGAGGTAAAACATGCAGATGATATAGATAATAATATTGATATTTTCAACTCCATGCTAGCGACTGCAGCCGTAGTGGCAACGCCAAAAAATACTTCTAGAAAGTGCAAGTATGCCTGTACAAATGGCCAAATTGAAAAACTTGTAGCACAGAAACGACGGCTGCGCCGAGAATGGCAGAAACATCGCTCACCCATATCTAAATACAATCTTAAAGCAGCCGAAAGGGCGCTTAAAGATGCTCTTACAAAGGAGGAGGATAAAGACCTAAAAGAGTACCTGAAGAAGGTAACTCCAAATTCTACCGAAAGGTATTCCCTTTGGAAGGCATCTAAAAACTTTAAGCCTCCAATGGAAGGTGTAAAACCTATAAGAAACCCGTACGGCGCGTGGGCTCAAAGCGATCAAGAAAAAGCACTCTGCTTTGCACAACATCTATGCAACGTGTTCCAGCCGAATATGGCTACAAACTCCTTTGCACTGCCTGCCTTACCTTGCAGTACTGAGATTGCTCAGCCTATTAAAATTTCCCTTCCAGAAATAGCCAAACAAATTAAACAACTGAATCCAAAAAAATCACCTGGATTCGATAATATTACCCCGAAAATGCTAAAACAGTTACCAGATTCTGCATCAGCATTTCTCTGTAAGCTTTTTAACGCAATCTTGGGCATCGGTTAGTATCCGAATGCATGGAAGAAGTCTCAGATATGTATGATAGCTAAACCTGGAAAAGACGCAAAGCTACCGTCATCATATAGACCTATCAGCCTGTTGCCTTGCCTTTCCAAATTGTTTGAGAAACTACTATTAAATAAACTATCTGCTTTTCTTCATGAACATAGCGTAATACCGCAACACCAATTCGGTTTTCGCGAAAAGCACAGCACTATTGAGCAAGTCAATCGAATTTCAAATGAAATAAGAAAAGCATTTGAACTCGGGGAGTTTTGCTCTGCAATATTCCTTGACGTGGCTCAAGCATTTGATAAGGTATGGCATCAAGGACTGATGTTCAAAATCAAAAAGTTTCTCCCAAAAAGCTATCATAAAATTCTCGAGTCTTATTTAACCAATAGACGTTTCAGGGTAAAAGTAAACGAATTCATTTCCGAAGATTTTCCAATTTTAGCCGGTGTGCCCCAAGGTAGCGTTCTAGGCCCTACATTATATGTAATATTCACATCTGATACTCCTATAAGTGAAAGCACGCTAATTTCAACATTTGCGGATGATACCGCCATACTCAGTTGCAATAAATGTTCGATAAAGGCGTCGAGAGCTCTGCAAGAGCACTTAGTTAGGGTAGAAGAATGGTTAGGAATGTGGCGTATAAAAGTCAATGAGCAAAAAAGCAAAAACGTAACATTCTCTTTGAGGCCTTCTCCAGCCATTCGGCTCAATAATATTGAGATTCCACAAGCTAATGAAGTCACCTATCTCGGCATTCATTTAGACAGGCGCTTAACTTGGCGTACGCACATTTCAACTAAAATTTTAAATATGAAGTTGAAGGTCGCCAAGCTGCATTGGCTAATAAACCACAAATCTACATTAAGCCTAGAATACAAAATCCTCCCATACAATGCAGTTATTAAGCCGATATGGTTGTACGGGATTCAACTGTGGGGTAATGCATCCGCTTCTAACATTGCCATAATTCAAAGGTTTCCGTCGAAGATACTTAGGTTAATAACAGGTGCTCCATGGTACATGCGTAAGGATAATATTCACAAAGACCTGAAAATACCAACAGTTATCACAGAAATAAATGCTAGAAAGCAGATATACATAGCAAAACTGGAAAATCACCCGAATCCACTAGCTAAATCCCTCGCAAAACCGATAAGCCGATCCCGCCTGCAGAGAAGAGACCTTCCGGCCTTGTGAAGAGCGAAGCAGAACCGAAATTTTGATGGCCAAATACAATTTGGGTTAAAATTATTATTTAGTGACTAGTTTTAAGATTTGATATACTTATTGTTAGGCTTAATTTAAGCAAATTCAATAAATAATAAATTCTTGTAATACAAAAAAAAAAAAAAATTCGCCTTATGTGGGTTCAATTGTTGTTTTCTGTTCTTTTTACTTTTGTGTTCTTTTCATTTTTCCTCTTTTGTTTAATTTTGTTCTTTTATTTCTATCTTTTTATTTTCTTCTTTTTTTCTTTTGTTTTATCTTGTTCTTTTGTTTCCATCTTCTTTTTTTTATATTCCCCTTTTTATATTTGGTCTTTCATCGACTCTTTTCTCACTGGCGTATATAAAAACAAAGTTACAAACTAATTACATATTTAGCTACGCTTCTTATAAATACGGTCCTCTGCAATTGTTGGTCCTGGTAACGCCCGTCCTGTGAGAATGAATCTCCCTCGATGAACTCTGCATACCCCTCCCTTCTTTCTGGATCGGTACGTACAAAGATGTTATAGGTTGGCGATATGGTTTGCCATTAAAACTTTGCTTTTAGTGGCCTTCTTCTTTCCATTTATATAGCGTGCCCCACGGCTGTACGTGGTACTGCCTCTGCTTATAGTATTCAACTTGTAAAAACATTTGGAATACATGAGAGAATACAATACTCCTTCTTACTTTGCAGCAATTCGTTTTATGGTGGAAGTGTTTCTCTTGAGCTTCCTCATAATGGTATTTGACATCGTTTGGCCTTGATGTGGAGACAATCGGTATTTCTCTGAGACACACATTTAATGATGTAATTTGTGTACTCTGATCGGTAACCAGTCTCTGTGTCCTCTTGTATTAAATCATATTTCATATGTAAATCACATTTCATATGTTCATACTCTAGATTGGACATATACTTCAATGAAGCAATTAACTTCCGTGAGCCAAATTTCTTCTGCTTATTATATTTGTTGGTGGTTTTAGTCACCCTCCTTAAGCTTTTACGCATCTTCAACTTATTCAAAATCGATTCTGTTGAGAATGTGATACACTGGGTAGACATTGTAATATAAAATTGTCCAATTCAAAACATGACTCCGGAAGGAAACTTGTTTATTTTTCGTTGCTTGTCAATAAACCCATCCACAACGCGTTCAAATGCTGCGGCCATATGCCGTTTCGCAAAATTAATCCCCAATCTAATATGTTGGCATCCTTGGGGTCACAAACCTTAGATAGCTGCCAAAAATCTCTGATTTTCAAAAACACATCTTTCCGAATAATATGTTGGTCCCTTAGTCCGCACCGTATTCCAATATCCGCTGTTCTCGGAACTTCCTGCTTCGCTTCACTTCATCAGAGCTATTTAGAACACCTATAATAATTTTCTTAATTTTCTAGTATACATTTTAGTTTGATATTGCTTCTATGTTTAATTTTTGTCGAACATTTCATAAGTCAATTTAATAGATGAATTTCAAAATTATATAATATTTAAATAAATACACTATATGTACTATATGTACTCTTGGGTATAATTTTCCGATTTAGTATGATTTGTATTTTTTTATTATAACACTTATTTCATTATAAAGTTAGATTTTAAATAATTAATTTTTGTAACTCAAATTATTTTCTAAACTACCTTTAATTTTAATCTGAACTTTTACACAGATTATAATTTTCTTAATCTTTAACTTTTCTTAAACATACGCTATTCCTTAATATATAAACAAAAAACAATATTTCTACAACATGCTTATTCCATAATTGAATGCTATATCATTCAATTTGCGTCCACTCGTCTTTTCCCCTTACATGATCGGATTCGCTACCGTATCCTAGAGTAAAAGAGGACTCGACTATGTGTTTTCATAGCCATATAGGGCATCACTTTTGCTTTGACTAATTTTTCGTGCTCTTGTTCAACACGTGAGTTATCACTCATTTCAGTTTTGAACCAATTCATTGGTCCTCCGACAAACACCAGATTATATAAAATAATCCCGTTTGTGTCAAAACTTTGTCCATTGCATACAATTACATTTTATTTAAATTTACTTCTAGCCTGATATGTTAACGATTCTATTTTCCATCCTGTAATTAGCTCGTATATGGCTACATACATACATTCGAGGCGCTTTAAATTTCATAGAATTAATTGCAACCGTTATTTTCCCCAATTAACTATACATTTTCTTTTTATATCCCAACATATACATTTATTCAAATTTCCATATGCTAATTTCCTAATCAATAAACAGTTAAAACCTATGTATATCTACATATAGCCTGCTGCAGTATCTGCAAATTCCCAATTCCTAATCATATGTCCCTACATACTTACTTATATGGCCATACCCATTCCTATAACTAGAATACTTACTTTTTTTTTCTAAATACATTCGCACTTTCATTCTTTATCCCATACACATATGTATATACACATATATACTTACTGCACCAGCAGTTCCGTTGCTTGGCGTTAACGCTCAAGCGTCAAAATTCAGTGCATACACCGCCGTATGTATGTACGTACATATTCGAAGTTTTATATTACTTACCCACGACTGTCTTACTATTTTCTTTTATTTTTTAAATACGTGCAATGAACCCGTTTATTATTATTTAATACGTAAAACAAAAAATATTTTTCTCTACTGTCTTCATTCGGCAATAGTGCCTAATAAGCAGATTTTCATCACGTCAATTTTACTTGCCCGAGTTTAAGCGGCACACTTTTACTAGCATTGACTCTGAAGATCGGCGCTGTGTGTGTTATTTGATACACACACGTACGTGTTTACTTATTACTCTTGTGTTAACATTTGTAAAACACTATTAACACATGTCTTTAGTCGCGTGATCGAACGTGTAATAATTTCAACAAATTATTATGTAGCTTTTTATTTTTTCCCTTAATCGTTACGACTGTTGTAACTGGGCTTCGGATCTCTGCTACTACAGACGGACCTATCCACACAGGTGAGAATTTGTTTCTCCTAGCCTGATTCTTCATTAGTACTTGATCACCCACGTTAAAAACGACTGGGTTTAGTACCTTGTTATAGGCTTCCCTGGCTACTCGTTTAGCACAATCCTGGTTTTCCCTGACCAACTCGTGCGCTCGCATTAGCTGATACTTTTGCACTTTATTCGGGTCATCAGCATTGTACACTGGCGCACATTTGCGCTTCAGATTTGCTGGCATGTTGAAATCAAACCCGTAGAGCGTCCTGAACGGAGTTTGCTTCGTTGATACATGTACCGTATTATTGTGTACATGCATTGCACTGGTCAACCAATTCGAGCCGTCTTCTTTGGCAAAACTGCGCAAGTACTCGGCCAGAGGTCGATGACTATGTTCCAATGAGCCATTCGCCTGTGGATGATATGGTGTTATGTGCAACTTCTTGATTCCCAGCATTTTACAAGTTTCTGAGAATAATTTCGATACAAAATTGGAACCATTGTCGGATATCAAAACCTTAGGTATGTTGTACCGTGCTATTATTTCATCAAAGAATGCCTTGGCCATCGTACCTGCTTCAGCATCGGGTATAGCCACGCACGCCATATACTTTGAGAAATCATCTTGGAACGTCAATATGTACTTGTTTCCCGAAACTGTCTCAGGTAAAATTCCTCCAATATCCATATGAACTTTATCAAATGGTTGTTTTGGTGTGTCAGTTAACACCATTGGCATCTTTGTTAGCCTTGAACTTTTGTTGGCCTGGCACTTTGGGCAACTCTTTACATATTTTTTTATGTCTTTGAGCATACCTTTCCATCCGTATACTCGCCGAATTCTGTCATGGGTTTTCCAGAATCCCTGGTGTCCACCTAGAGGTGAATCATGGAAACCCTTTAACACAGCCTGGATATCCTTTATATCCTCCAGCCATTCCACACTGCTGGCTCTTTGTTCATTAGCAGCGTCACCCGCATTGCTAAAATATCTTGTTGCATCAATCTTATCCCCTTGAATTCTCTCGGCCTTCTCCTTATCTGACCGTGCTTTGGGCCTCGTTTGCACTACTGATACCTTCTGTGCCTGCGGTACTCTGCTGAGTGCGTCCGCATTCAAATTCTTCTTCCCAGGTTTGTATATGATTTCAAAATCATACTCAGACAACTTGTGTCTGAACCTGGCTAGCCTAGACGTTTGGTCTTTCAAATTGGCTATGCCTCTCAACGGCTGGTGATCAGTGTATATCTTAAATGGGCGTCCTAGCAGATATGCTCTAAAATTCTTCGTAGCCCACACTATGGCTAGAAATTCCTTCTCTCGTAGAGTATCTTTTCTCCGTGTCGCTAAGCGCCCTGCTTGCGAATGCTATTGGTCGGTCATTACCGACTTCCCCTTGTGACAATACTGCCCCTAATGCTTCATTGGCGAGATACTCGGTGAAATTATGTTATCCTTTAATATTCCTTCCACTTGCCTATTTACCTCATCTTTGTGAGCTTGTGGCAATCTGTACTGTTTCTGGTTAATTGGTACTTGATCCACTGTAGTAGGTATTTCATGCTCTACCTCTGGTGTATATGTCATCTGGTCTCCTTCCAGCAAAAATATGTCATGGAATGACGTACAAATGGCTTCTATTGATTCCTTCTCTTCCGCGTGAATGCACTCATCCCTTGTATGACCTTGCTTACGGCAGAACGAACATGTGGGTGCCCTCTGTACAAACCCCCTGTACATATTTCTTTGTTTCATGGCTCTGTTGTCGGAGAACCCGGGATTATATGCTCCTCTGAATATTTTGGGGACGGAATTGCTTCCATCTCTGTTCACGACAGCGGCGGTGAACATGTCCTGTCTATTTTCCAACATGTGTACCTCGCCTAACCCAGCCGTACTCCGTTCCACGAGAACTTGTGCTCTAATCGCTTCCTCTACTAATTCCTCCAGAGATCCTGTTCTGCTATTCAGCATATGAATCTTTAGAACGGAGTTGCGGAGCCCCACCACGAAAGTTGTCAACACCGACTCGTCAACTTCGTGTAATAACGCTGTATCTCCAATGGCATTGTACTTATTCCTGATTATTTCCTGGGCCATCATCTGAAGTGACTCTAAACGCCTGGCAAAGGCACGTATGTCTTCACTTGCCAGCTGCTTCCCGATTCTTATTTCTAGGGTTATGTCCTCCAAAGTTCTCTCCTTCAAATAAGTTCTCCTTAAAAGACTGTAAAGCTCGTCCACACTGGCGAATTGCTTTGGCAACACAAGGTTGTACGCGTCTTCAAATAACCTTTGCTTAACACAGTCGAAGAAGACCCGCAACTCATCAGGGCTTATGCTTCGCTTTGCAAGCTCACAACCTTGAATGAATCTGTTAACTTCTGACCATAAATCTTCTGAAGCTGCACCAGTAAACACAGGTACTAGCCTGGCCACTGTCTTTGAAATCTCCTCTATACCCATTTTGCGTATTTTTGTTTTACTTATGACCGGTAAAACTTGAGCGCTATCTTTATGGGTGGTTCCTAGATTCACTTCTCCCGGATCTGAGAGGTAATTGACCAATGACGGACTCAAACTAATTAGTCTTCGATCGTTTGCTCGTACAGGCGAAATACTGTCCACAGTATTGGGACTTTCCTGTACCGTTACTGCTTCTGGCTCTTTTGGCGGATATCCCTTATTTTTATTAGTTATCGGACTTCCTGGAGAAAAAGGCTCGACACCGATTTCAGATGCGCCAAACAAAAATCCCGCTCTCTCTCTTCACTCAATACTAATCTGGGCTTTACCACGTGGTTTATTACTTCTGGTGTTAGATACTCCGGCCAGCGCACTTCCGGCGGCAATGTCAATACCGTCTGTGTAAATCCAGCCGATGCTGATTTTGATTTGTCCCTATTCAGTGAGGACCTATTGATCGCCCGTCCTTTTTTAAATTCCGCACACTCCTTTTCCAACAGCGATGCTGCTTCCTCTGTCTCCGTCAATCTCCGAGAAAGTTCCTTTACCCTATTCTCGAGATACTCTTTTTGTGCTCTCAAATCTTCTGTTTTCTCAAGAAATTTGAAAAACTTTTCTTCTGTCCTTTTTTGGATTGCCGTCAAGGCTTGATCCGCTACTTCTAATGGTGACACAGCTCCTCCGGCGTTCGCCTGCCTCCAAAATTCCTGAGCTTCTTCCCTGCTCGTACTCGCTTCGAACTGGTCAACTATTTTCCCAGTAAACAGTTTCACCTCTGATTGCATTGATTTCAATCTGTTCCTTATTTCCTCGTCTGGCGAAACCAAACTCACAATCTCTTGTCCTAGTCCCTCTAATTCAGAACTAAATGTATCTGCCCATTCGGTGACCAGACTCTTTATGTAGTCTGCGAAATTTTCCGCAAAATATTTGCCCTTGACGTAACCTGCCGTCTTTCTTAAAGTTACGGACCAGTTTTTCAATCGCTTCTCCAATTTGCTCCTGCCTCAGCAGTAATCCTTGCGCTTCCTTCGTCATATCCCAAATGCCAGAACAGATGGCGTATCCCATTTACAAATAAAAATCCAATAATTGTTAAAACTTCTTCCAATATTTTATTCTACCTTTCTATGATTCAAAACAGATTATTAAAAAAAATATTCTACCGTAAATTCTATCTTTATATACATATTCTGCTACACTTGTTTTCCATCACAAAGTTCCGCTGTATACCGACGTCCATTAAGTCCTTCCATCAATGCAAATGGGTCCTTGACTTCCTCACAGATACTCCTTGTTTTCCTCACATGTATCCCCATATCCAATCACCAACTTTAATACTCCCAAAAATCATCCCAATTCGCAAAAACCGAAATTAGATTTACAGGCAAAAAATGTCTTGATTCATTCCCGGAAATTTGAATCCATATTTAAAAATAAACCCGTTACGTATGCGCCACGTAATAATAGCATTTAAATGTTTTCTTCAACATTGCTACGCAAATTGTAGTTTTCGAACTACAAAAACTTTGAAACAACAACACGTGTTGTCTGCACCTCTTCACCTAATACCCTAAACTCAAAATGCCAAATATTTAAATCAATCTTTATTTTGATTTCAAAACAATATAAATTGAATCGTATAAATGTCCCTACCGACAAACAAACACAAATCCCCTGTCATAACCGTACGAACCCTATACCGTGGCACGTTCTTTCCGAACCAAACCAACCGGTATACACAAGTTCGCTATTCAATAACGCAAAATCCGTGGACGTTCCACATCCCCCGAGAATGCTGAAACAAAATGTATTAAAAAGTATGAGCCTATTCTCAGTGGAACAACCCTATACAACCTGACCGTAAGTAAAAAATTTTCTTTTGGATCGAGTTATTGTGTTGCATGACCGGCGCAAAAGCGCTCACACGGCCACCGAAGAATCGTCGACAAAATTCACTTAAATACTAAAGTATCCTAATATAACTATACTCACCATTTTTGTTCCCTCCATTGAACTCCTTTGGGATGGTTATCCTGATGGTTTCCTGTTGGTGGATTCCCGCGTAGGAGTGCTCTTTTCCTGGCACTCGACGTTGGATCCTACCGGCTGCGCCAAAATATTGGGGTATTGTCCTTGTTTGACGGGGGACGTCCTTCTGCTGTGCGCGTGTATCTGAAAAGCCTAAATCACTCTTTGGAAAAATCACTACATTACACTTTTAGTTTTAAAATCACAAGCCTTTATTTCTTAGAATACTAACTCTTATATACTATTTACAATTCACAATTACAATACAAAAACTGACCTTTCTGGTGTTCCAGTTTCGCACCTGTTAATTGGTGTCAGTTGGTTAAGCCAACTGACCTACGCCATTCTGAAATGTTGATGGTGCATTCTAACTTTCAATGCCCTTCAGTGGCTCGACTGCAAAACTGTAGCACCCTAAAAGTTTACATAATAAATATTACATAAGTAATATTAATTCTAAATACTCGCACCCTAAAAATATGTGCTTTCTTAAGTAACTTTAACACATGCTAATCACACAGAATGTGTGGCCTCTTAGACCTTGGCTTACAAAAAATCGGTTTCGCGTTGTCTAGAATACTAAGTTTTATTTTATTCCCATTCTAAGTACGTAGCTCTTTCGCAAAAACATTTTTAAATTTTCTTTTTATTTCTGCGATAATATTGTGATACTGTGCTAGAAAATATAATTTCGCAAGGCTCATACCGAATAGAGACATAAAATAGGTGGAATGCGCGTTTTGCTAATAATCAAACGTGTTTTCTCGGATACTTCCACTAAATTAACGTGTTTGCTGGTACAAATGTTTGCTAAATGTCCCAATCGTTTGCATTTATAGCGCGAACTGTGTTTATATCTGCACTTGTCGCTCTCGTGCGTCTTCCACCCGCAATGCTTGCACTTCTTCGTTTTATCATTGTTGTTGTTGTTTTGACCACGCTGCAACGTTGATCGTTGATATCCGCCATTTTTAACATAACCTCGATGATTTTGCTTAAGGTAAACCTCACTTTCAACACGTTGCGCAAAAATGTTTGCTTCTGCTGCCATTGCCTTCATCAACGCCTTTTTCAATATTAAGTTCTCCTCTTCCTCACAGAGCCGTTCAAAAACTTTACCGTCCAAGCTCGCCACAAATTTGTTCAACACAAATGCATCTAATTGTGCACCAAATTTACAGGTTTTTGCCAGTTTTTTAACGCAAGCAAACCAAACTGCTACTGACTCCTCGCGCGATTTCTTTGCGCCGAAAAGCGCTTGTCTTTCTCGAAAAATTATAACTGGTTGAGAATAGTGTCGCTGTAACACTAATCACACATAAATCTTTATATTTCATTGCTGCTAGCAGTACGGGGACGCACAAATCGTGAAGTAATCCGTATGGTTCAATACCAACCGCTTTCAGTAATACTGAGGATTCAATTTTGTCATCTTCACATGACGTTTCCACAAAATGTGAATCGAGCATTTCTTGCCAATTGCGCCAATTATCGACGGCTGGGCGAAATTCTCGAACTCCAGTTGCCAAAGCTGTTGCTGCAATAATGGTATCATTTCCTGCTCTTAGGCTAACTACCGAATCATCATTTGGGATTGTGATTTTTGCGCGATTATAATTTGAAAAAAAACTGTATATTAGTCCTTTATGGATTTCCAGAAAACTTCAGAATCTGAAATGTAACAAAAAATTTCTCTTTTATCCTCGTCGCCGCTTTAATAACTTGAGTGCATATTAACTGAAGGTTCAACAGCAACTAACTTATTCACTTATGTATTCTTAAATCTAGTTTGAGATAAGTCTTATTGCGAGAAGTCGCTAGGTGGCGATTTACTTAAGGTGTAATTACATACATATATATATATATATATATATATATATATATATATATATATATATATATATATATATATATATATATATATATATATATATATCCATATATATATATATATATATATATATATATATATATATATATATATATATATATATATATATATATATATATATATATATCCATATATATATATATATATATATATATATATATATATATATATATATATATATATATATATATATATATATATATATAAATATACATATACATATAAATTTACATATGTATGTGTCGACACCAATACCCCCACCCAGTTTTCGGGTACGCCAGCGCAAGCAGGCACTAGTTCCGCGCGCCATCTATTGACACGCTGTCGCACAGCGTGTTTATGGGCAAGCGGAACTAGCCTGTGTTGGCTGCTGAACAACACACTTCGTGTTTCCGGCCTCTCAATCAACTCTCTTTCTTTTCTGCGCTGGAGCTGGTGTGAGCGTTTCGTGCAATCCAAAATAATCTCGGTTACTGGATTTAACCCAATTTCTGGAAACTTGACGAAACATATTTTATTATATATTTCGCATTGTTTGTATCATATATTTCATATTGTTTTTTTACCAGCTATTATATTTACGATATAATAAATTCTTTCGCATTATTTTATTGGTGACGCTCGATCGAGCACGCGCGAGCAGCCAAATTAGTGACCCCGAAGTGATACACGTATTCGACCCACCCAGAGGGGTATATAATATAACCAGCACACAACGCACATGATGCTCCACTCGCCAACGGCCTCAGGACCGGCGCCGCCGGCACCACCGGAGCAGCCTCCGACTCAAGCACCGTATGCTTCGCACCTACAACTACCGCACGTGCATGCGCACGCACAGCTCGCTATGCCCACGCCATTGCTGCTACTGACACACCCGCCGCCACACCGTGCAAAGGAACCTGGGGGACACGCCTCCTTTTCGTTGCCGCCCACGATCGAGGCGGTGAACAGCTGCCGGCTCTGGAGGAGTAACCCCGATCTGTGGTTTTATCAGATCGTAGTCGCGTTCCAGGTCCACCATGTGCGCAACGACAATAGCCGTTACAATTTGGTAGTTGCGGTGCTTGTCCCGGAGACCATTTCCGAGGTTGCGGATGTACTCCGCACAGTGCCGCCCGCGGGAAGGTATGAGGCGCTGAAGGCAGCCAAACTGAATCGCCTCACCGACTCGACGGCTCGACAGCTCCAGAAGCTACTCACCCAACTCGAGCAGGGTGACAGGAAGCCGTCTCAACTCCTGCTGCAGATGCGCGCCTTGGCAGGTGACAGGGCCACGGATGACGTCATCCGAGTGAAGTGGCTCGATTTGGTGCCGCCGTCAACGCGACGGCTTCCAGCCTGGAGGAGCTCGCAGAGGCAGCTGTCGAGCTGGTCGACAATGGATCTACGGTGACAGCTACGTCACCTCCACTCCCGTCTCCGAGACCCCGCTCTCCATTCGCGAACAGATCGTCGCACGATTCGACGGGTAACTCCGTGCACGCAGAGCTTGCCGCGCTGCGCGAGTCAGTGGCACATCTCGTGGCGCTAGCGCGGGAGAATCAGGAGCTCCTGCGTAAGATAACGCCCCCACTTCAGAGGGGTCGCGCTGATACCCGCAGCCCCAGCCGGCACCGAGATCGCTCTACAGCGCCTGGCCAATGTTGGTATCACCCGAAATACGGGGCGACAGCACAACACTGCCGACCACCGTTTGTTTTTGCCGCCGGCGTGGCGGCCGCCTCGACGCCGTCGGGAAACTAGCGCTGCCGACGCCGAATTGGGCGAACGACGCCGGCCGTCCACCAACCGAAAAACGCCTACACGTAATGGATCGAACGAGATCCACTCGCTTTCTCGTTGGCTCCGTTTCAGTGGTCTCCTTACTGCCGAGGGGAACGGTCTCCCGCAAACTACAGCGAAAGAGCCTCACGCTGTACGCCGATAGCCACATACGTGCAGCTCACGCTGAAGCTGAACCTCGCCCTGCGGCGGGATTTTACTTGGGCGTTCACTGTGGCAGATGTGCAAGTCGCCATTCTCGGGGCGGACTTTCTGGCATACTATGGGCTCCTGGTAGACCTGAGGGAACGACGCATCGTAGCCCCCCTTACCAATATCGCGGCAACGGGCCGCATGGACTCGGCTCGAATCTACGGCATCTCCACAGTGGCACGCATTGATGCGCCTGTGGGACCACACGGCGACTGGTATAGAGAGCTCGTCCAGCGCTTGATGCAACTCGATTCACCAGCAGGAGTCATGGCCACTGTACCAGACTTGCCGATACAGCATTTCATCGTCACTGAGGGCCCTCCCGTTTTCGAGCGCCCCCGTAGACTCGTCGGTGAACGACTCGCTGCTGCCAAAGAAGAGTTCGCTGAGCTCCTCGACAAGGGGGTGGTATGCCCATCATCGAGCCCATGGGCTAGTCCGCTACACATGGTACCAAAGCTGAATGTAAGCTGGCGAGCCACTGGCGACAATCGCCGCCTGAACGCGTACACCTTGCCATATCGATTTCCTCTACCGATCATCGAGGACCTGATCCACGAGAGCCGGGGAAAAGTTTTCTCTGTAATCGATCTGCAGAAAGCTTTCTACCAAATCCCGGTTGCCAAAGCTGACATCCCGAAAACGGCAGTCACAACACCTTTCTGCCTCTTCGAGTTCGTGGGTGTGCCATTAGGCCTGCGTAACTCCGCGCAAACGCTTCAGCGTGTAATTAATCACCTACTGAGGAAACTCCCCTTCGCGAAGGGCTAGGTAGACGACTTGCTCATCGCATCCGAGACGCATGACGAGCACCTGCACCATTTGAGCCAATTGTTGGAGACGCTGAAAGCGGCGAATCTACGCATCAACTTGGACAAATGCCAACTCGGTGTTCAGGAAGTTACATTCGCTGGGTATCGGGTCTCGAAAGAGGGGTTTAGGCCCCCGCGCCCAAATATCGAGGCAATCGACGCTTTTCCAAGCCCGACAGACTCTACCCAGCTGAGACGTTTCCTGGGTATGCTTAATTATTACCGCAGGTGTATACCGCACGCTGCGGAACTACAGGCCCCGCTTAACGAACTTCTGAGGAACCTCACGAAGAAAAAGGTGGCAATTAGCTGGACGACGCAAACGGAGCAGGCATTCCAGCAGTGCAAGGCGAGTATCGCAGCGGCAACAGATTCAGCTTTCCTCTCGCCTACCGCGCCAAATCAATCTCTACACCGACGCTTCGAGCACCACCATCGAAGCGGCACTCAACCAAGAGCAACCCGATGGGACCTGGAAGCCTCTGGGGTTCTTCTCTAGGAAGCTCAATCCCCCAGAAACTCGCTACAGCGCCTACGACAGGGAGTGGCTCGCGGCGTATGTCACCGTCAGACACTTCAGGAGGATCTTGGAGGCACACGTCTTCACTATACACACAAACCACAAGGAAAACGTTGTGGCAGACGCACTTTCACGAACCTGTGCGGTCTCGATGCCTTCCGTATATATATATATATATATATATATATATATATATATATATATATATATATATATATATATATATATGGCTTCGCGCGTGCTCGAATGAGCGTCACAAATCAAATAATGCGAAAGAATTTGTTATATCGTAAATATAATATATGGTAAAAAAGAATATGAAATAATTGATACAAACAATTCGAAATATATGATAAAATATGGTTCGTCAAGATTTTAGAAATTGGGTTACGTCCAGTAACCGAAATTATTTTGAATTGCACGAAACGCTCACACCAGCTCCAGCGCAGAAAAGAAAGAGAGTTGATTGAGAGGCCGGAAATACGAAGTGTGTTGTTCAGCAGCCAACACAGACTAGTTCCGCTTGCCCATAAACACGCTGTGCGACAGCGTGTCAATAGATGGCGCGTGGAACTAGTGCCTGTTTGCGATGGCGTACCGTAGAACTGGGTGGGGATAGTGGTGTCGCCACTGGTACTCCTCCCCCAGTGCTCGCCGCAGGAGGCGCGGAGAACGATGCCCGTCTCGTCGCTCGACTCCCCGGCTGGGGTGAGAGTTGGTCTCCTGAGCGGGGCGTTGGTTGACTCCTCAGATGACTCCTTGGATGGATCGCTGGCGGGTCATTTGTCGCTGACGATGACGACTATTGCGGCGATGGCGATCGGGTTGGCGATGGTGATCGGGGTGCCTGCAGCCTGCCAATGTTGAGTCACTCACCTCGAGGTATGCCGGCTTCAAGCAGTCCTTAGAGATGGCTTTCTCGACGCCGTTCAACTCGATATGGAAACTCTTGTCGTTGACCCGGCGGATTACGTTATGGGGGCCGGTATATGGCGGCTCGAGTGGCCTCCGGAATTTGTCCAGCTTGCAGAATACATGCGTGCAGGTGCGCAATTCTTTGAAGACGAACGGCTTCTGTCTCGAGTGGTTGGACGCTGGTACAGGCCTGATCGCTTTTACCAGCTTGCGCAACTGCTCGACGAAAACCGGTTGGGTGGTAGGGTCGTTCTGTTGTCCGAAGAATTCCCCCGGCAGGCGGAGTTGGGTGCCGAAGAGCATCTCGGCTGGAGTTGCTTTGAGGTCCTCTTTGTACAACGTGCCATCCCCAATAGCACTGTTGGCAAGGCGTCTCGCCATGGTATTTCTGGACTGCACATCAAGGCCGCTTTTAGTGTGCGGTGTAGTCGCTCCACCATGCCGTTTAACTGTGGTTGGTAAGGCGTTGTGTGAACGTGGTTAGCACCCATCATTTCGAGCCGTGAATAGCTCCCCCTCGAACTGACCCCCCTGGTCGGAGGTGATGGTGAGTGGCGTGCCGAAAGTACAGACCCAACTGTGGAAGAACGCTCGTGCGACGGTCACAGCTCGAATGTCCGGGAGTGGGACAGCCACCGGCCATGGGGAAAAGCGGCCGATGATGGTCAGGCAGTGCTACAGTCCTCTCACCAGCGGTAGCTTGATCAGGGCAACATGAACGTGGCAGAACCTGTCATCTGTCTCCCCGAAGCTTTGCAGCTCGGCGCGATTGTGGCGATGGACTTTCGCGCGTTGGCATGGTTAGCATTCACGGGCCCAGCGGAGCGCGTCTTTGCGCATGCTTGGCCAGAAGTATTTGGCCACCAGACGGTTCGCCGTTGCTCGACCACTCGGGTGGGATGATCCGTGTACGATGCCAAACGCCGCTCGACGCAGGTTGGATGGCAAATAGGGCCGTGTCGCCTCATCGGTAACCAGACAGTAGATCTCGCTATCGTTGAAAGCGAGGCGATCCAATTATATACGCAGGTTCTCCAGCAGGTGAGGTAGCTCTACGTCAGAGGCTTGCTCCAGGCTGATAGTGGCTTCGTCGAGGACGGAAGGCATCGAGACCGCACAGGTTCGTGAAATTGCGTCTGCCACAACGTTTTCCCCCACGGGAACGTACACAAATCGTGAGTTGAATTGGAGGACGTCGTCCAGGTGCCAGCTCTACCTCGGCGTTACCTTGCACCTTACAGGCGCATCAATACGTGCCACTGTTTAGATGCCGTAGATTCGAGCCGAGTCCATGCGGCCCGTTGCCGCGATATTGGTAAGGGGGGCTACGATGCGTCGTTCCCTCAGGTCAACCAGGAGCCCATAGTATGCCAGAAAGTCCGCCCCGAGAATGGCGATTTGCACATCTGCCACAGTGAACGCCCAAGTAAAATCCCGCCGCAGGACGAGGTTCAGCTTCAGCGTGAGCTGCACGTATGTGGCTATCGGCGTACAGCGTGAGGCTCTTTCGCTGTAGTTTGCGGGAGACCGTTCCCCTCGGCAGTAAGGAGACCACTGAAACGGAGCCCACGAGAAAGCGAGTGGATCTCGTTCGATCCATTACGTGTAGGCGTTTTTCGGTTGGTGGACGGCCGGCGTTGTTCGCCCAATTCGGCGTCGGCAGCGCTAGTTTCCCGACGGCGTCGAGGCGGCCGCCACGCCGGCGGCAAAAACAAACGGTGGTCGGCACTGTTGTGCTGTCGCCCCGTATTTCAGGTGATACCAACATTGGCCAAGCGCTGTAGAGCGATCTCGGTGCCGGCTGGGGCTGCGGGTATCAGCGCGACCCCTCTGAAGTGGGGGCGTTATCTTACGCAGGAGCTCCTGATTCTCCCGCGCTAGCGCCACGAGATGTGCCACTGACTCGCGCAGCGCGGCAAGCTCTGCGTGCACGGAGTTACCCGTCGAATCGTGCGACGATCTGTTCGCGAATGGAGAGCGGGGTCTCGGAGACGGGAGTGGAGGTGACGTAGCTGTCACCGTAGATCCATTGTCGACCAGCTCGACAGCTGCCTCTGCGAGCTCCTCCAGGCTGGTACCCTTCAGAATCTTGAGAAGCCGTCGCGTTGACGGCGGCATCAAATCGAGCCACTTCACTCGGATGACGTCATCCGTGGCCCTGTCACCTGCCAAGGCGCGCATCTGCAGCAGGAGTTGAGACGGCTTCCTGTCACCCTGCTCGAGTTGGGTGAGTAGCTTCTGGAGCTGTCGAGCCGTCGAGTCGGTGAGGCGATTCAGTTTGGCTGCCTTCAGCGCCTCATACCTTCCCGCGGGCGGCACTGTGCGGAGTACATCCGCAACCTCGGAAATGGTCTCCGGGTCAAGCGCCGCAACTACCAAATTGTAACGGCTGTTGTCGTTGCGCACATGGTGGACCTGGAACGCGACTACGATCTGATAAAACCACAGATCGGGGTTACTCCTCCAGAGCCGGCAGCTGTTCACCGCCTCGATCGTGGGCGGCAACGAAAAGGAGGCGTGTCCCCCAGGTTCCCTTGCACGGTGTGGCGGCGGGTGTGTCAGTAGCAGCAATGGCGTGGGCATAGCGAGCTGTGCGTGCGCATGCACGTGCGGTAGTTGTAGGTGCGAAGCATACGGTGCTTGAGTCGGAGGCTGCTCCGGTGGTGCCGGCGGCGCCGGTCCTGAGGCCGTTGGCGAGTGGAGCATCATGTGCGTTGTGTGCTGGTTATATTATATACCCCTCTGGGTGGGTCGAATACGTGTATCACTTCGGGGTCACTAATTTGGCTGCTCGCGCGTGCTCGATCGAGCGTCACCAATAAAATAATGCGAAAGAATTTATTATATCGTAAATATAATAGCTGGTAAAAAAACAATATGAAATATATGATACAAACAATGCGAAATATATAATAAAATATGTTTCGTCAAGTTTCCAGAAATTGGGTTAAATCCAGTAACCGAGATTATTTTGGATTGCACGAAACGCTCACACCAGCTCCAGCGCAGAAAAGAAAGAGAGTTGATTGAGAGGCCGGAAACACGAAGTGTGTTGTTCAGCAGCCAACACAGGCTAGTTCCGCTTGCCCATAAACACGCTGTGCGACAGCGTGTCAATAGATGGCGCGCGGAACTAGTGCCTGCTTGCGCTGGCGTACCCGAAAACTGGGTAGGGGTATTGGTGTCGCCACATACATATGTAAATTTATATGTATATGTATATTTATATATATATATATATATATATATATATATATATATATATATATATATATATATATATATATGGATATATATATATATATATATATATATATATATATATATATATATATATATATATATATATATATATATATATATATATATATGTATGTAATTACACCTTAAGTAAATCGCCACCTAGCGACTTCTCGCAATAAGACTTATCTCAAACTAGATTTAAGAATACATAAGTGAATAAGTTAGTTGCTGTTGAACCTTCAGTTAATATGCACTCAAGTTATTAAAGTGGCGACGAGGATAAAAGAGAAATTTTTTGTTACATTTCAGATTCTGAAGTTTTCTGGAAATCCATAAAGGACTAATATACAGTTTTTTTTCAAATTATAATCGCGCAAAAATCACAATGCCAAATGATGATTCGGTAGTTAGCCTAAGAGCAGGAAATGATACCATTCTTGCAGCAACAGCTTTGGCAACTGGAGTTCGAGAATTTCGCCCAGCCGTCGATAATTGGCGCAATTGGCAAGAAATGTTCGATTCACATTTTGTGGAAACGTCATGTGAAGATGACAAAATTGAATCCTCAGTATTACTGAAAGCGGTTGGTATTGAAGCATACGGATTACTTCACGATTTGTGCGTCCCCGTACTGCTAGCAGCAATGAAATATAAAGATTTATGTGTGATTAGTGTTACAGCGACACTATTCTCAACCAGTTATAATTTTTCGAGAAAGACAAGCGCTTTTCGGCGCAAAGAAATCGCGCGAGGAGTCAGTAGCAGTTTGGTTTGCTTGCGTTAAAAAACTGGCAAAAACCTGTAAATTTGGTGCACAATTAGATGCATTTGTGTTGAACAAATTTGTGACGAGCTTGGACGGTAAAGTTTTTGAACGGCTCTGTGAGGAAGAGGAGAACTTAATATTGAAAAAGGCGTTGATGAAGGCAATGGCAGCAGAAGCAAACATTTTTGCGCAACGTGTTGAAAGTGAGGTTTACCTTAAGCAAAATCATCGAGGTTATGTTAAAAATGGCGGATATCAACGATCAACGTTGCAGCGTGGTCAAAACAACAACAACAATGATAAAACGAAGAAGTGCAAGCATTGCGGGTGGAAGACGCACGAGAGCGACAAGTGCAGATATAAACACAGTTCGCGCTATAAATGCAAACGATTGGGACATTTAGCAAACATTTGTACCAGCAAACACGTTAATTTAGTGGAAGTATCCGAGAAAACACGTTTGATTATTAGCAAAACGCGCATTCCACCTATTTTATGTCTCTATTCGGTATGAGCCTTGCGAAATTATATTTTCTAGCACAGTATCACGATATTATCGCAGAAATAAAAAGAAAATTTAAAAATGTTTTTGCGAAAGAGCTACGTACTTAGAATGGGAATAAAATAAAACTTAGTATTCTAGACAACGCGAAACCGATTTTTTGTAAGCCAAGGTCTAAGATAGTGTGGTGAGCTAGAATGAAGCTGCCTGCGCGTAGTGTCTCACATCATCGACTCCTAACAGATGCCACACATTCTGTGTGATTAGCATGTGTTAAAGTTACTTAAGAAAGCACATATTTTTAGGGTGCGAGTATTTAGAATTAATATTACTTATGTAATATTTATTATGTAAACTTTTAGGGTGCTACAGTTTTGCAGTCGAGCCACTGAAGGGCATTGAAAGTTAGAATGCACCATCAACATTTCAGAATGGCGTAGGTCAGTTGGCTTGACCAACTGACACCAATTAACAGGTGCGAAACTGGAACACCAGAAAGGTCAGTTTTTGTATTGTAATTGTGAATTGTAAATAGTATATAAGAGTTAGTATTCTAAGAAATAAAGGCTTGTGATTTTAAAACTAAAAGTGTAATGTAGTGATTTTTCCAAAGAGTGATTTAGGCTTTTCAGATACACGCGCACAGCAGAAGGACGTCCCCCGTCAAACAAGGACAATACCCCAATATTTTGGCGCAGCCGGTAGGATCCAACGTCGAGTGCCAGGAAAAGAGCACTCCTACGCGGGAATCCACCAACAGGAAACCATCAGGATAACCATCCCAAAGGAGTTCAATGGAGGGAACAAAAATGGTGAGTATAGTTATATTAGGATACTTTAGTATTTAAGTGAATTTTGTCGACGATTCTTCGGTGGCCGTGTGAGCGCTTTTGCGCCGGTCATGCAGGACAATAACTCGATCCAAAAGAAAATTTTTTACTTACGGTCAGGTTGTATAGGGTTGTTCCAC
The DNA here is from genome assembly GCA_920105625.2 of Clusia tigrina. NCBI lineage: Eukaryota > Metazoa > Arthropoda > Insecta > Diptera > Clusiidae > Clusia > Clusia tigrina. The sequence continues at coordinate 165,351,249 of OV050030.1, read as the reverse complement.
TGAGAATAGGCTCATACTTTTTAATACATTTTGTTTCAGCATTCTCGGGGGATGTGGAACGTGTCTGTTTATTCACGGATTTTGCGTTATTGAATAGCGAACTTGTGTATACCGGTTGGTTTGGTTCGGAAAGAACGTGCCACGGTATAGGGTTCGTACGGTTATGATAGGGGATTTGTGTTTGTTTGTCGGTAGGGACATTTATACGATTCAATTTATATTGTTTTGAAATCAAAATAAAGATTGATTTAAATATTTGGCATTTTGAGTTTAGGGTATTAGGTGAAGAGGTGCAGACAACACGTGTTGTTGTTTCAAAGTTTTTGTATTTCGAAAACTACAATTTGCGTAGCAATGTTGAAGAAAACATTTAAATGCTATTATTACGTGGCGCATACGTAACGGGTTTATTTTTAAATATGGATTCAAATTTCCGGGAATGAATCAAGACATTTTTTGCCTGTAAATCTAATTTCGGTTTTTGCGAATTGGGATGATTTTTGGGAGTATTAAAGTTGGTGATTGGATATGGGGATACATGTGAGGAAAACAAGGAGTATCTGTGAGGAAGTCAAGGACCCATTTGCATTGATGGAAGGACTTAATGGACGTCGGTATACAGCGGAACTTTGTGATGGAAAACAAGTGTAGCAGAATATGTATATAAAGATAGAATTTACGGTAGAATATTTTTTTTAAAAATCTGTTTTGAATCATAGAAAGGTAGAATAAAATATTGGAACAAGTTTTAACAATTATTGGATTTTTATTTGTAAATGGGATACGCCATCTGTTCTGGCATTTGGGATATGACGAAGGAAGCGCAAGGATTTCTGCTGAGGCAGGAGCAAATTGGAGAAGCGATTGAAAAACTGGTCCGTAACTTTAAGAAAGACGGCAGGTTACGTAAGGACAACGTGTATTACCGCAAGCGAAAAACAATAATCACGGGCTGTTGCTGCCTCACGTAGTTGAGTACGTCAAGGGCAAATATTTTGCGGAAAATTTCGCAGACTACATAAAGAGAGAGTGGTCACCGAATGGGCAGATACATTTAGTTCTGAATTAGAGGGACTAGGACAAGAGATTGTGAGTTTGGTTTCGCCAGACGAGGAAATAAGGAACAGATTGAAATCAATGCAATCAGAGGTGAAACTGTTTACTGGGAAAATAGTTGACCGTTCGTAGTTCGAAGCGAGTACGAGCAGGGACGAAGCTCAGGAATTTTGGAGGCAGGCGAACGCCGGAGGAGCTGTGTCACCATTAGAAGTAGCGGATCAAGCCTTGACTGCAATCCAAAAAAGGACAGAAGAAAAGTTTTTCAAATTTCTTGAGAAAACAGAAGATTTGAGAGCACAAAAAGAGTATCTCGAGAATAGGGTAAAGGAACTTTCTCGGAGATTGACGGAGACAGAGGAAGCAGCATCGCTGTTGGAAAAGGAGTGTGCGGAATTTAAAAAAGGACGGGCGATCAATAGGTCCTCACTGAATAGGGACAGATCAAAATCAGCATCGGCTGGATTTACACAGACGGTATTGACATTGCCACCGGAAGTGCGCTGGCCGGAGTATCTAACACCAGAAGGGATAAACCACGTGGTAAAGCCCAGATTAGTATTGAGTGAAGAGAGAGAGCGGGATTTTTGTTTGGCGCATCTGAAATCGGTGTCGAGCCTTTTTCTCCAGGAAGTCCGATAACTAATAAAAATAAGGGATATCCGCCAAAAGAGCCAGAAGCAGTAACGGTACAGGAAATTCCCAATACTGTGGACAGTATTTCGCCTGTACGAGCAAACGATCGAAGACTAATTAGTTTGAGTCCGTCATTGGTCAATTACCTCTCAGATCCGGGAGAAGTGAATCTAGGAACCACCCATAAAGATAGCGCTCAAGTTTTACCGGTCATAAGTAAAACAAAAATACGCAAAATGGGTATAGAGGAGATTTCAAAGACAGTGGCCAGGCTAGTACCTGTGTTTACTGGTGCAGCTTCAGAAGATTTATGGTCAGAAGTTAACAGATTCATTCAAGGTTGTGAGCTTGCAAAGCGAAGCATAAGCCCTGATGAGTTGCGGGTCTTCTTCGACTGTGTTAAGCAAAGGTTATTTGAAGACGCGTACAACCTTGTGTTGCCAAAGCGATTCGCCAGTGTGGACGAGCTTTACAGTCTTTTAAGGAGAACTTATTTGAAGGAGAGAACTTTGGAGGACATAACCCTAGAAATAAGAATCGGGAAGCAGCTGGCAAGTGAAGACATACGTGCCTTTGCCAGGCGTTTAGAGTCACTTCAGATGATAGCCCAGGAAATAATCAGGAATAAGTACAATGCCATTGGAGATACAGCGTTATTACACGAAGTTGACGAGTCGGTGTTGACAACTTTCGTGGTGGGGCTCCGCAACTCCGTTCTAAAGATTCATATGCTGAAAAGCAGAACAGGATCTCTGGAGGAATTAGTAGAGGAAGCGATTAGAGCACAAGTTCTCGTGGAACGGAGTACGGCTGGGTTAGGCGAGGTACACATGTTGGAAAATAGACAGGACATGTTCACCGCCGCTGTCGTGAACAGAGATGGAAGCAATTCCGTCCCCAATATATTCAGAGGAGCATATAATCCCGGGTTCTCCGACAACAGAGCCATGAAACCTAGAAATATGTACAGGGGGTTTGTACAAAGGGCACCCACATGTTCGTTCTGCCGTAAGCAAGGTCATACAAGGGATGAGTGCATTACACGCGGAAGAGAAGGCATCAATAGAAGCCATTTGTACGTCATTCCATGACATATTTTTGCTGGAAGGAGACCAGAGTACATATACACCAGAGGTAGAGCATGAAATACCTTCTACAGTGGATCAAGCACCAATTAACCAGAAACAGTACAGATTGCCACAAGCTCACAAAGATGAGGTAAATAGGCAAGTGGAAGGAATGTTAAAGGATAACATAATTTCACCGAGTATCTCGCCAATGAAGCATTAGGGGCAGTATTGTCACAAGGGGAAGTCGGTAATGACCGACCAATAGCATTCGCAAGCAGGGCGCTTAGCGACACGGAGGAAAGATACTCTACGATAGAGAAGGAATTTCTAGCCATAGTGTGGGCTACGAAGAATTTTAGAGCATATATGCTAGGACGCCCATTTAAGATATACACTGATCACCAGCCGTTGAGAGGCATAGCCAATTTGAAAGACCAAATGTCTAGGCTAGCCAGGTTCAGACACAAGTTGTCTGAGTATGATTTTGAAATCATATACAAACCTGGGAAGAAGAATTTGAATGCGGACGCACTCAGCAGAGTACCGCAGGCACAGAAGGTATCAGTAGTGCAAACGAGGCCCAAAGCACGGTCAGATAAGGAGAAGGCCGAGAGAATTCAAGGGAATAAGATTGATGCAACAAGATATTTTAGCAATGCGGGTGACGCTGCTAATGAACAAAGAGCCAGCAGTGTGGAATGGCTGGAGGATATAAAGGATATCCAGGCTGTGTTAAAGGGTTTCCATGATTCACCTCTAGGTGGACACCAGGGATTCTGGAAAACCCATGACAGAATTAGGCGAGTATACGGATGGAAAGGTATGCTCAAAGACATAAAAAAATATGTAAAGAGTTGCCCAAAGTGCCAGGCCAACAAAAGTTCAAGGCTAACAAAGATGAAAATGGTGTTAACTGACACACCAAAACAACCATTTGATAAAGTTCATATGGATATTGGAGGAATTTTACCTGAGACAGTTTCGGGAAACTAGTACATATTGACGTTCCAAGATGATTTCTCAAAGTATATGGCGTGCGTGGCTATACCCGATGCTGAAGCAGGTACGATGGCCAAGGCATTCTTTGATGAAATAATAGCACGGTACAACATAAATAAGGTTTTGATAACCGACAATGGTTCCAATTTTGTATCGAAATTATTCTCAGAAACTTGTAAAATGCTGGGAATCAAGAAGTTGCACATAACACCATATCATCCACAGGCGAATGGCTCATTGGAACATAGTCATCGACCTCTGGCCGAGTACTTGCGCAGTTTTGCCAAAGAAGACGGCTCGAATTGGTTGACCAGTCCAATGCATGTACACAATAATACGGTACATGTATCAACGAAGCAAACTCCGTTCAGGACGCTCTACGGGTTTGATTTCAACATGCCAGCAAATCTGAAGCGCAAATGTGCGCCAGTGTACAATGCTGATGACCCGAATAAAGTGCAAAAGTATCAGCTAATGCGAGCGCACGAGTTGGTCAGGGAAAACCAGGATTGTGCTAAACGAGTAGCCAGGGAAGCCTATAACAAGGTACTAAACCCAGTCGTTTTTAACGTGGGTGATCAAGTACTAATGAAGAATCAGGCTAGGAGAAACAAATTCTCACCTGTGTGGATAGGTCCGTATGTAGTAGCAGAGATCCGAAGCCCAGTTACAACAGTCGTAACGATTAAGGGAAAAAATAAAAAGCTACATAATAATTTGTTGAAATTATTACACGTTAGATCACGCGACTAAAGACATGTGTTAATAGTGTTTTACAAATGTTAACACAAGAGTAATAAGTAAACACGTACGTGTGTGTATCAAATAACACACACAGCGCCGATCTTCAGAGTCAATGCTAGTAAAAGTGTGCCGCTTAAACTCGGGCAAGTAAAATTGACGTAATGAAAATCTGCTTATTAAGCACTATTGCCGAATGAAGACAGTAGAGAAACATATTTTTTGTTTTACGTATTAAATAATAATAAACGGGTTCATTGCACGTATTTAAAAAATAAAAGAAAATAGTAAGACAGTCGTGGGTAAGTAATACAAAACTTCGAATATGTACGTACATACATACGGCGGTGTATGCACTGAATTTTGACGCTTGAGCGTTAACGCCAAGCAACGGAACTGCTGGTGAAGTAAGTATATATGTGTATATACATATGTGTATGGGATAAAGAATGAAAGTGCGAATGTATTTAGAAAAAAAAAAGTAAGTATTCTAGTTATAGGAATGGGTATGGCCATATAAGTAAGTATGTAGGGACATATGATTAGGAATTGGGAATTTGCAGATATTGCAGCAGGCTATATGTAGATATACATAGGTTTTAACTGTTTATTGATTAGGAAATTAGCATATGGAAATTTGAATAAATGTATATGTTGGGATATAAAAAGAAAATGTATAGTTAATTGGGGAAAATAACGGTTGCAATTAATTCTATGAAATTTAAAGCGCCTCGAATGTATGTATGTAGCCATATACGAGCTAATTACAGGATGGAAAATAGAATCGTTAACATATCAGGCTAGAAGTAAATTTAAATAAAATGTAATTGTATGCAATGGACAAAGTTTTGACACAAACGGGATTATTTTATATAATCTGGTGTTTGTCGGAGGACCAATGAATTGGTTCAAAACTGAAATGAGTGATAACTCACGTGTTGAACAAGAGCACGAAAAATTAGTCAAAGCAAAAGTGATGCCCTATATGGCTATGAAAACACATAGTCGAGTCCTCTTTTACTCTAGGATACGGTAGCGAATCCGATCATGTAAGGGGAAAAGACGAGTGGACGCAAATTGAATGATATAGCATTCAATTATGGAATAAGCATGTTGTAGAAATATTGTTTTTTGTTTATATATTAAGGAATAGCGTATGTTTAAGAAAAGTTAAAGATTAAGAAAATTATAATCTGTGTAAAAGTTCAGATTAAAATTAAAGGTAGTTTAGAAAATAATTAGAGTTACAAAAATTAATTATTTAAAATCTAACTTTATAATGAAATAAGTGTTATAATAAAAAAATACAAATCATACTAAATCGGAAAATTATACCCAAGAGTACATATAGTACATATAGTGTATTTATTTAAATATTATATAATTTTGAAATTCATCTATTAAATTGACTTATGAAATGTTCGACAAAAATTAAACATAGAAGCAATATCAAACTAAAATGTATAGAAAATTAAGAAAATTATTATAGGTGTTCTAAATAGCTCTGATGAAGTGAAGCGAAGCAGGAAGTTCCGAGAACAGCGGATATTGGAATACGGTGCGGACTAAGGGACCAACATATTATTCGGAAAGATGTGTTTTTGAAAATCAGAGATTTTTGGCAGCTATCTAAGGTTTGTGACCCCAAGGATGCCAACATATTAGATTGGGGATTAATTTTGCGAAACGGCATATGGCCGCAGCATTTGAACGCGTTGTGGATGGGTTTATTGACAAGCAACGAAAAATAAACAAGTTTCCTTCCGGAGTCATGTTTTGAATTGGACAATTTTATATTACAATGTCTACCCAGTGTATCACATTCTCAACAGAATCGATTTTGAATAAGTTGAAGATGCGTAAAAGCTTAAGGAGGGTGACTAAAACCACCAACAAATTTAATAAGCAGAAGAAATTTGGCTCACGGAAGTTAATTGCTTCATTGAAGTATATGTCCAATCTAGAGTATGAACATATGAAATGTGATTTACATATGAAATATGATTTAATACAAGAGGACACAGAGACTGGTTACCGATCAGAGTACACAAATTACATCATTAAATGTGTGTCTCAGAGAAATACCGATTGTCTCCACATCAAGGCCAAACGATGTCAAATACCATTATGAGGAAGCTCAAGAGAAACACTTCCACCATAAAACGAATTGCTGCAAAGTAAGAAGGAGTATTGTATTCTCTCATGTATTCCAAATGTTTTTTACAAGTTGAATACTATAAGCAGAGGCAGTACCACGTACAGCCGTGGGGCACGCTATATAAATGGAAAGAAGAAGGCCACTAAAAGCAAAATTTTAATGGCAAACCATATCGCCAACCTATAACAACTTTGTACGTACCGATCCAGAAAGAAGGGAGGGGTATGCAGAGTTCATCGAGGGAGATTCACTCTCACAGGACGGGCGTTACCAGGACCAACAATTGCAGAGGACCGTATTTATAAGAAGCGTAGCTAAATATGTAATTAGTTTGTAACTTTGTTTTTATATACGCCAGTGAGAAAAGAGTCGATGAAAGACCAAATATAAAAAGGGGAATATAAAAAAAAGAAGATGGAAACAAAAGAACAAGATAAAATAAAAGAAAAAAAGAAGAAAATAAAAAGATAGAAATAAAAGAACAAAATTAAACAAAAGAGGAAAAATGAAAAGAACACAAAAGTAAAAAGAACAGAAAACAACAATTGAACCCACATAAGGCGAATTTTTTTTTTTTTGTATTACAAGAATTTATTATTTATTGAATTTGCTTAAATTAAGCCTAACAATAAGTATATCAAATCTTAAAACTAGTCACTAAATAATAATTTTAACCCAAATTGTATTTGGCCATCAAAATTTCGGTTCTGCTTCGCTCTTCACAAGGCCGGAAGGTCTCTTCTCTGCAGGCGGGATCGGCTTATCGGTTTTGCGAGGGATTTAGCTAGTGGGTTCGGGTGATTTTCCAGTTTTGCTATGTATATCTGCTTTCTAGCATTTATTTCTGTGATAACTGTTGGTATTTTCAGGTCTTTGTGAATATTATCGTTACACATGTACCATGGAGCACCTGTTATTAACCTAAGTATCTTCGACTGAAACCTTTGAATTATGGCAATGTTAGAAGCGGATGCATTACCCCACAGTTGAATCCCGTACAACCATATCGGCTTAATAACTGCATTGTATAGGAGGATTTTGTATTCTAGGCTTAAGGTAGATTTGTGGTTTATTAGCCAATGCAGCTTGGCGACCTTCAACTTCATATTTAAAATTTTAGTTGAAATGTGCGTACGCCAAGTTAAGCGCCTGTCTAAATGAATGCCGAGATAGGTGACTTCATTAGCTTGTGGAATCTCAATATTATTGAGCCGAATGGCTGGACACGTACCAGGCCTCAAAGAGAATGTTACGTGTTTGCTTTTTTGCTCATTGACTTTTATACGCCACATTCCTAACCATTCTTCTACCCTAACTAAGTGCTCTTGCAGAGCTCTCGACGCCTTTATCGAACATTTATTGCAACTGAGTATGGCGGTATCATCCGCAAATGTTGAAATTAGCGTGCTTTCACTTATAGGAGTATCAGATGTGAATATTACATATAATGTAGGGCCTAGAACGCTACCTTGGGGCACACCGGCTAAAATTGGAAAATCTTCGGAAATGAATTCGTTTACTTTTACCCTGAAACGTCTATTGGATAAATAAGACTCGAGAATTTTATGATAGCTTTTTGGGAGAAACTTTTTGATTTTGAACATCAGTCCTTGATGCCATACCTTATCAAATGCTTGAGCCACGTCAAGGAATATTGCAGAGCAAAACTCCCCGAGTTCAAATGCTTTTCTTATTTCATTTGAAATTCGATTGACTTGCTCAATAGTGCTGTGCTTTTCGCGAAAACCGAATTGGTGTTGCGGTATTACGCTATGTTCATGAAGAAAAGCAGATAGTTTATTTAATAGTAGTTTCTCAAACAATTTGGAAAGGCAAGGCAACAGGCTGATAGGTCTATATGATGACGGTAGCGTTGCGTCTTTTCCAGGTTTAGCTATCATACATATCTGAGACTTCTTCCATGCATTCGGATACTAACCGATGCCCAAGATTGCGTTAAAAAGCTTACAGAGAAATGCTGATGCAGAATCTGGTAACTGTTTTAGCATTTTCGGGGTAATATTATCGAATCCAGGTGATTTTTTTGGATTCAGTTGTTTAATTTGTTTGGCTATTTCTGGAAGGGAAATTTTAATAGGCTGAGCAATCTCAGTACTGCAAGGTAAGGCAGGCAGTGCAAAGGAGTTTGTAGCCATATTCGACTGGAACACGTTGCATAGATGTTGTGCAAAGCAGAGTGCTTTTTCTTGATCGCTTTGAGCCCACGCGCCGTACGGGTTTCTTATAGGTTTTACACCTTCCATTGGAGGCTTAAAGTTTTTAGATGCCTTCCAAAGGGAATAACTTTCGGTAGAATTTGGGGTTACCTTCTTCAGGTACTCTTTTAGGTTTTTATCCTCCTCCTTTGTAAGAGCATCTTTAAGCGCCCTTTCGGCTGCTTTAAGATTGTATTTAGATATGGGTGAGCGATGTTTCTGCCATTCTCGGCGCAGCCGTCGTTTCTGTGCTACAAGTTTTTCAATTTGGCTATTTGTACAGGCATACTTGCACTTTCTAGAAGTATTTTTTGGCGTTGCCACTACGGCTGCAGTCGCTAGCATGGAGTTGAAAATATCAATATTATTATCTATATCATCTGCATGTTTTACCTCAACTCTTGTAGAGATATGACTACTAATATACTTTTTGTATTTTCACCAATCGGTTTGGTTGGTCCCTAGGCGAAACTGTGGGCTTGTATATTCTGGTTGTTCATAAAGGTTGATTATTAAAGGCGAGTGATCAGAGGACAGATCGACACAGGTTTCCGCTGATACTAAAGACCTATCTATATTTTTAGAAATAGCAAAATCAATAAGATCAGGAATTTTCTTTGGGTCTGTTGGCCAATAAGTGGGCTGTCCTGGTGAGACAAAATCGTATTTACTATTTCTATTAGTTATTGCATTGTACAATTGTCGGCCTTTTGGATTAATTAGGCGAGAGCCCCAGTGTTTATGTTTCGCATTATAATCACCGCCAGCTAGAAATCTATCACCAAGGGAATCAGAAAGTTCTTTAAATTGAGTTTCTGTTACAGTAAAACGGGGTGGGCAGTATATAGCTGAAAGCGTCAGGTCTTTGCCACGATTTTTAATAGATACTGAAGTAGCTTGCATCCATTGCATCGAAGGCTATTGCATAAGATGATGCTTAAGCCGATTTCTGATTAGAATAGCCGTACCGCCATGTGCCTTACCATCAGGATGATTTGTGTTATAAAATTTGAAGCCTGGGAGATGAAAGTTGTATTTGTTTGTGAGATGTGTTTCAGACAAAAGCATAACATCAATTTCGTGGTCATGTAGAAACTTATTAAGGGCTAGTTTATGGTGGTTAACACCGTTTGCGTTCCATGAACATATTTTTAACAAACTCATTTTTTATTTACAAGAGTTTGGATCATCTGATTTTGAGCTTTAATTAAATCTTGTAGCATATTTTGCACTGTAGACATGAATTGAGTCATACACTGAGTAAGATTTAGGATCATGGCTTCTACTCCACTATTAGATGCATTGTTATTGTTAACTTGCCGTACGTTACCCTGCAGAACACTTGCGTAGGTTGCTTGACCAGAATAAGGTTTTTGCATAATAGGGTCACCTATCTGAGGATTTGAGGTGGCAGGCTGGATATAAATAGGATTTGGAGATAAGTTACGTTTTAATTGTATACTCTGCGACATTTTTGATTCAAAATCTTTATATACCGGGCAACCTCTGTAATTAGCCGTGTGGCTACCACCATTAGTTTAAGCGGATGTGTCAGTTTTAGCTAAGGTGCAAGTACTTGTAGGGTGGAGATCACCGCAAACTACACAAACACTGCGCAGAGTGCAGTCCGATTTAGAGTGGCCGAATTCTTGACAATTCATACATTGTATTGGGCCGTTACGTTTGTGCGGTTCTTCAACCGTAATTCTGCGGTGTAAAAGATATCTTAAGCTGGGTTGAGTTGGGGAGCAGTTCAACTTTAAATATAGGTTGTGGAACCTTATTTTTATTCACAATATTTATCACAACCTTGACGGGGAACCCTTGCTCTTCAAGAGCCTCTTTAATATCGCCAGAATCTACTGTGGCTTCGATTTCTTTTAAAACAATAACAAGGCCTTTTGAGCTCTTTACCTGATAGGAATAATAATTTTTCTTGTTCCCCGTCAAAAAATTTATAATATCACGATAGTGCTTTTCACTATATGCCTGTATCTTTGTCTCCTCAATACCACCTTTTCTAAGAGGCACAATGTGAAAATTATTTGTGCCTATAATATTTGCGATGTTCAATACTAATTGATTAGAACTACGCTCGCGCGGGTAAATTGGTGGCGGTCTGGCGTTACTGACTACAGGTTCACCTTTCGATTTATTAGTAGAATTCTCTACACTAAGAAGTGCAAATCTGTTATTCTCCAGAGGAGCACCTGAGTTTGTTGTGATTGCCCTTTTGGCGACGCCCATGACCTTCTGTGGACTTATCTTTCTCTTAATATTAATGTTTATGTAGCGGTCAATACCAGTCTGCACTACCGCCACTTTTTTTATTTTCTTTACCTCACCGTTTATTACCGCCTGCAGAGGCATTGTTGCTGTACTCCTTACTGCTGCTGAGTTTGGTGACGGCGCTATGCTGGGCTGCCTTGCCTTCGTTGTTGTTTCGACGAAAGTCATCGCGCTCTTTCCTGTAGCGACAGTTGCTGGGATCGACTTTTCTGTTGAGGTCGCTGCTGTTGCCGACGCTGCTACTGACACAGATGATGACTCTGCTAGTGGCATTGTTGTTGCCGATAATATGCCGTATTGTATTGTTGTAGTGTTATTGCTTGGTGCAACGGGTATATGCACCGAGTGCCGACGCTCTCTATGAGGAGAGTGAGCGACTCTCATAGCTTTATGTATATGTTTATGTTTATATTTTTAGTGTTTACTTTTTGAATTATATTTCATATAGGTATTTAATTTGTTAAACGAACTGTTAAATTTCTCGAGATTATTTTGATTTAATTGATAATATTAATACAACAAAATAATATTTGAGAAATATGTAAATCAAACACTGAGCGTACAAAAACAAGTCCGAACAGTATAGAAATATACTCAAACAAGGCGAATTTGAAAAAAGAAAAACTATACATATGTACTATAGGATTAGGAAAATGCACAGATTGTTTAAAGTGCAGAAAAGAGAAAAATTTTGTAAAGATTCATTAGAAGTTAGTTGCACTAACTTCTTTTAGAAAGAGGGGAGGGATGTTGTGAGCTAGAATCAAGCAGCCTGCGCGTAGTGTCTCATATCATCGACTCCTAACAGATGCCACACATTCTGTGTGATTAGCATGTGTTAAAGTTACTTAAGAAAGCACATATTTTTAAGGTGCGAGTATTTAGAATTAATATTACCTATGTAATATTTATTATGTAAACTTTTAGGGTGCTACAGTTTTACAGTCGAGCCACTGAAGGGCATTGAAAGTTAGAATGCACCATCAAAATTTCAGAATGGCGTAGGTTTGGCTTGACCAACTGACACCAATTAACAGGTGCGAAACTGGAACACCAGAAAGGTCAGTTTTTGTATTGTAATGGTGAATTGTAAATAGTATATAAGAGTTAGTATTCTAAGAAATAAAGGCTTGTGATTTTAAAACGAAAAGTGTAATGTAGTGATTTTTCCAAAGAGTAGTTTAGGCTTTTCAGATACACACGCACAGCAGAAGGACGTCCCCCGTCAAACAAGGACAATACCCCAACAATAGAAGCACAGTTGCGAGATTTAGTAGATAAAGGCGTTCTGGTTCCGGTAGACAATTTCGAGTGGGCTACCCCTTTAGTGCCGGTACTGAAACCTAATCGTGATATACGCATTTGCGGAGATTATAAACCAACTATAAATAAGTATTTAAAAGATGTTGAATACCCGGTAACACGCATAGATGAGCATTTTGCTTCGCTACCTACAGCATGAAACATTAAGCGGTGAGGATCCTTGCGAATACGTCAATTTTATTGATACCAAAAATTAATTGTGTTTGAATTTTAAAAACATAGCGAATGCTACTAGAAACGATCCAGTTTTATCGAGAGTTCTAGAAGAGATTTATAGGGGAGCATTAAAGACATTCAAATGAAATGAGTTCAGTGCTTTCTGTGCTAAAGAGAACGAATTGTCAGTTGAGTAAGGTTGTCTATTATGGGGCTACAGAGTGATCATTCCTTCAGAATTTCATCGTTCCCATTTTGGAATTAACAAGACAAAAGCTTTAGCCCGTTCATATGTCTAGTGGCCTAAGCTAGACCAGTCTATCGAGCAGATAGTTTCGAATTGCGTACAATGTAAACGCGCTCAAGCGAGTCCCAAAAAATGCACCCTGATTCCATGGACTCCTACCAAATTCCCTTGGTCCCGGATATGCATAGACTATGCCGGACCTGTTCAGAATTTTTATTTTTATATATATATATATATAGATATATATATATATATATATATATATATATATATATATATATATATATATATATATATATATATATATATATACGAGTATACGAGGTGTGATAAAAAAATAACCGTTATTTTCATCTTTTCGTGAGTTACGTATGTTCGATGTTCGAATTTTTTTTTTCTGTTATGTTGTTACACATGTCTGTTATATATGTTGGCAATACCAACCATTTTGGATTGTCAGTTTGTTTTTGTCAGATAAAAAGGTTAGTCGTGTTTTGGTGTGCTCTTCGATTTTGTACTATTCGAAAAAATGGATCAAAGAAACTGTATTCAGTTTTGTGTAAAAAATGAAATTAAATGCGCAAGGACATTTGAAATATTGACTGTGGCCTTTGGCGAGTCTACTATAAGCAGAACACAAGTTCAATTGTGGTATCACCGGTTTAAGGAAGGCCGAGAAGATGTCAATGACGATGCTCGTCCTGGTCGCCCGAGCACGGCAACAACCGATGAAAACATTGACGCAGTGAAGAAAATGATTTTGGATAATCGTCGAATCACTATCAGAGAGGTTGCTGATGATGTTGGCACATCGTTCGGCTCATGCCTAGCAATTTTTACGGATGTTTTAGGCATGAAACGAAGATTGTTCCAAAATTGCTAAATTTTGAGCAAAAACAACGTCGCATGGACATCGCTCAGGAACTGTTGAACATCGTCAACAACGATCCAGATTTCCTCAAAAAGATCATAACTGGTGACGAATCGTGGGTGTATGGCTATAACATTGAAACCAAAGCCCAATCATCCCAATGGAAACGTCCAGATTAGCCAAGACCGAAAAAAGCACGTCAAGTTCGGTCGAACGTAAAGGTTTTGCTGACAGTTTTCTTTGATTGCAATGGCGTGGTGCATCATGAATTCTTGCCACAAGGTCGTACGGTCAACAAGGAATACTACCTTGAAGTTATGCGCGGTTGCGAGAAGCAATTCGTCAGAAACGCCCCGAATTGTGGAAAAACCCATCATGTATTTTGCACCATGATAACGCACCAGCTCACACATCGATGCTTGTGCGTAATTTTTTGGCCAAAAACAAAATCGATATCATGCCTCAACCACCGTATTCACCGGACTTGGCCCCCGCTGACTTTTTCCTCTTTCCAAAACTGAAGCCACCGATGAAAGGAAAGCGTTTGGTACGATTGAGGAGATAAAAGAAAAATCGAAACAGGAGCTGTAGGCGATACCAAAAAAAGCGTTTCAGAAGTGTTTCGAGGATTGGAAAAAACGCTGGCATAAGTGTATTATATCTGAGGGGAATTACTTTGAAGAGGACAATATAGTTGTTGATGAATAAATAAATACTTTATTTTTTGATCGCACAATAACGGTTATTTTTTGATCACACCTCGTATATACTCGTATGTATGGATAAGTATATGTATATGTACATGTATATGTATACGTATTTATATATGTATATGTATAAGTATATGTAAGAGTATATGTAGGTAGGTTGGGCAGCCGCATCACCAATAAACCAGTGATGCCACTTAGACTACCAGTTGGGTCCGTTATGAGCCGCGGATGCGAGGTAGACTACGCTTCCAACTCCAGATTGAACCAACCTGAGCCTTTTACAAAGCGAAGAAGGTGTTAGCACCTGACTGGTATAGATTATCTATACTTCTTAAGAAGTGGGATGCTAGTAAACGTTCCATATTTCTAACAAAAGGTGAACATCTACAGAAGAGATACTGGATCGTTTCCGGTTCCTCCTCGTTTCTGCAGCTGCGACAGATATCATGTGTATAAACATATATTCTTGAAATGTCCCGTGAGGGCTCCTATTAAAATCCTAATTTGTAGTCTATTGTGTCTAATGATATTCCTAGATAGACACAGATTTAGCCTCGGCCATGTTTGCCTGGCGATATCGCAGGTAGTGGCCCAGATCCACCTTTGATTGGTAGAAGTAATTAGTGTCTCCCTTATGGGAGGCGCGAGATATATACCCATATGCCTACTGACATTTGGCATACAAGTACCATCTCTCGCAAGTTGATCAGACTTGCAGTTCCCTGGTATATCCCTATGTCCGCGTACCCAGCAAAAATGGATATGGAATTGTTTAGCCATCTCATTTAGAGATCGGCGACAGTCTAAGACACTCTTTGATGTTATTTGGAATGTGCATCTTGACTAGTGCCGCTTGACTGTATGAGAAAATACAGATGTCCTTGACGGTTATTTCGTTTATCCTCAGCCAATTCAATTATGGATTCCCTGATTGAGGGCCTTTCGCAATAAACTCCAGTCCCTACACCGGCATTAATTTTTGTTCCGTCTGTGTATATCTTGATAGGATTATCTGGTAATGGATCCCCCTCGAGTCATTCCTCTCTGGAAGGAATCCTCCCCCAAAAATTGCTTTCCAAACAGAGAAAAGAAGGAAGGTAATCAAGATCACTGAATATGTCCGTATATGATCCTAATATGGTCATAAAAAGCCACGCCAGCTTTCTAGCTCCTTCTATGGTGTTTGACTTCCAAGTAAGCTTTCTATCAATTATAAGACCCAAGTATTTCGTCTTTTCTGAAATTCCTAGAGCTTTTCCCTTAAGCGTAATTGCATCTATTTGCGGGATTTTATGTTTCCTAGTAAACAGAATGAGCTTAGTCTTATCCGGATTTACTCCAAGACTACAGTCCTCCGTCCACTTTGAATGAATATCTAGAGCATTTTGCAAAAAATTTCGCAGTGTAGATGTGAATTTTCCAGAGACAGCAATGTCAACATCATCAGCATAAGACACCACCTTACATCCCACCGCATCTAATATTAACAGGAGTTTGTTATCTACTGTGTTCCATAGAAACGGCGAGAGGACTCCTCCCTGAGGTGTACCCCTGCTCTCCAACTTACGTAGGACCGATTCTCCTAGATTCGCCTTAATTATTCTGCTCTTCAGCATTTTACCAATGAGGCCTACCAGGCCGGTTTCCACGCTAAATTCAGTAACTCCAGTGATGGCCATGGCAATTTTAATGCAGAATGAGCGGTTCGGCAACCTTCCAGCAGCGTAGCTGCTATTCCAGAAGAAGCAACTGCTACAGCAATTTCTGATCTTGCACGAACTGTAGCCAAAATCAATGATAGTAGGAATGTCTTGCCAGTGCCACCAGGCGCATCAAGGAAAATCATGCCGACATTTCCATCATCAATTGCCTTCATCACCGTATTGTACACTTCTTTTTGTTGGGGATTCAACAAAGGTACATTCGTTCGAACCAATTGGCTTAATGCATTCGTGTCGTATTCATGCTCACGCTGCAATTCTCGTTCGAAAGCGTCGTTTATTCCACGATCAGGCGATGTCATTCCTAACCTGACTAACAAACTGACGCACATTAGGTAACAAATATCTTCTATCAAAACCAAAGCCTGGTTGTGCATCTCTTCATTCATCTCAAGATGGGGATTCTCTTAATGGACCCGAACTCGATTTAAAATGTCTTCTGATATGCCATCCTTGTACTTCTCTCACAATTCACGTAGATTCGATGGAAAACATGTGGAAATAATGATTGAAAATAATGTGCGTACCTGACTTGGAGATGCGGAAACAGTTGCTTCAACGATTGTCGTGTCCCAATGCGTATCGTTTTCTGGCAAATTAAGCTCCTGACATACTGCACGAAATGTTGGCAACACTACACCATTGACAGTTCGTAGAGATTCAAATGATGTCGGGCCACGAACATTCACCAGCAATAGTCGCAAGTAAAAGTATTCATCATTTTTCGGATGAACTGTATTAATACGGCCAAGAGCTTCAGTAGAACGCACATCAGGATGACCAGGAACTACGTCGCCTTGCTTTCGACGTTCAAATTTCTTCGATGAAGCATTCCAAGTGTAATAACGCGGCATCTCTGAGTAAAGTAACGTACGTGCAAACGGATCACTTTGGCAAATCGAGAAGAAACTGGTCAATGTTATCGCTGGTGGGGTTTGAGCACGTTGAGCGGCATTTGCTGCAGTGAAATAAACTCGTTGACCGTTCTCCAGATGCACTGCCAAATGTGTAACAGTCGGATAGCGTTCGTGAATGGAAAATGAGAATATACGCCAAATCGCCTCATTGCAGCATACGTACCGACCAACCCAAGAGTTGTCGACCACGAAATCATTTCCTTTTACGTTGACTGTAATTGTTCTACCGCCATCATCAGATGATCGACGCCGATACAGTGGATAACCATCGTTGCCAGTGATGGTCTCATCAGTCAAATTTCGTGGATAACGCTTGGAACACTTGCCGTCAACCATGCATGGTGATTGTGGGTTAATGGAGCCACACGGTCCATGAATCATGTTTGTTATTGCGACATCATGCAGGTCTAGATCGGTTTCGGGATCAGGAAAGTCGGCACATATGATGTCATCAATTTGGTGTGGCTGTATTCTTTCGACTAACCAAATGAGAATGTGCGCATGCGGCAATCCCCTTTTTTGCCATTCAATCGAATACATCCAACATCGAGTATCCCCAAAAGACACGATGCCTAACAATATAGTCCATGAGCGACCGGATTTTTTGCCTGAATACACGTGCGGTGATATCATGCCGATCACTTGATGTTTGGCCAGGAAGCAGCAGTTGAACAATTTCTATCCACTTTGGATTGCACGTGAAGGTCTGGAGCTGATAAATTTCTTTGGCTGCCAAAGCGATCAAACAAAATCTTGATGATTTATTGGATTCAGTTAACACGCGTCAAGATGCAATAAAACTAATTTCGGATGTTTCATATGTACGAGTACATAGCCAAGCCGGCTTCAATATTAGAAATTGGATTTTTAACAACATGTTAGTAAGGCAAGCCTTCCCATCAACAATTTCTAACGGTGTAAAATGCATAAACTTTAATGATGAGACTCAAATTGAAAAAGTTTTAGGAGTTTTTTGGGAACATCAGGAGGATGTTATAACTTTTAAAATTGCATCATGGCTATTGGAAACCGATTTGTTTTTGCTGAAAAAATCACCAAAAAAGCGAGAAATGCTAAGACTTGTTATGTAAATTTATGATCCCCTTGGGTTAATTGGGCATATAATAATGTACGTCAAGGTACTAATGCAAGATGTGTGGCGATTTGAAATTGATTGGGATGAACAAATTCCCCATGATCTAATAAGAAAATGGAACTAGTGGGTCAAAATTTTACCCGAAATACAAAAAAATTAAAATTCCACGTTGTTATTTAAAATCATTTTTAAATTATGATGGTTTAGATCTACAATTGCATACTTTTGTTTAGTAAAGATGGATATGCAGCCGTGTGGTACTTCAGGCTGAAGAAAAATGATGATATTTTCTGCTCGTTAGTTGGTGCTAAGACTAGGGTTTTCTGCTCGTTCGTTGGTGCTAAGACTAGGGTAGCACCAATGAAGATTACATCCGTTCCTCGACTTGAGCTGATGGCCGCCCTAATAGGGGCCCGTTTTGCCAAATTTATTATTGAACATCATGAAATTAAAATTTCCAAAAAATTTTTTTGGTTAGACTCGAAGACAGTGCTAAGCTGGATAAATTTCGATCACCGAAAGTACAATCAATTTGTTGCATTTAGAATTACTGAAATTTTAGAACTTTCTTCAATAAAAGAGTGGAATTGCAAGCAAACAAAATGTAGCTGATGATGCAACAAAATGGTCAAAAGTACCAATAACTTCTACTTGCAGCAGATGGTTTAGTGGACCTGATTTTCTTTGTCAACCTGAAGACCAGTGGCTGCAATCAGAGGCCCACTCTAACTCAACTGAGGAAGAAAGTATTCAAGATGTATACCAAATAAGAAAATCCGCAATGTTTATTAACAAAACGCTTTTCAAAATGGACACGTATTTTCAGAACGGCGGCATTTGTTCTTCGCTTTATTAATAACTGCCGCAAAACTTTGAAATTTAAAGATGAATTACCTCAGGATGAGCTTTTGAGTGCAGAATATTTACTTTATAAAGAAGCACAACGAGAAAAATATTATGCAGAAATTTCATCACTTAAGTCAAATATTTTCATATCAAAATCAAGCGATATTTATTTTAAGTCACCATACTTAGACGATTACATTTTACGTGTAGATGGTAGAATTGACATGGCAGATGTTTCCCCAGAACAAAAACGACCTATTATATTACCGAGAGAAAGTTATGTAACTAAATTAATTTTACTTCACTACCATCAAAAATTTTATCACAGCAACCACGAAACAGTCATCAATGAATTAAGGCAAAAATATTCCATATCGAGACTTCGCGCAATTTATAAATCTACCATACGCTCGTGTCAAATGTGTAAAATTAAAAAAGCTGTTCCTCAAAATCCACAAATGGCAAAGTTGCCTCGTGCTCGCATAGCATTATACGCTGCTCCGTTCACATATACTGGAGTAGACTTTTTGGACCCATCCCGGTTACAGTAAACCGCCACAAGGAGAAGCGCTATGGTTGTCTATTTGCAATCTCAATAAGAGCTGTTTATTCAAAATCCCTGTGGAATCCATTAGCTCCAGCCACCATCCTTCTCAACACTCACTATAGAAAGACAGAAGCTGTCAGTCTCTCAACAAGCCTACTTCAAGGGTAAGTCAGTTGAGACCGCTTTACACTCCTTTGTCTCTAGTAGTGAGTGCTCCCTGCACAACCAGGATTTCTCCCTAGTGGCTTTCCTGGAGATTGAGGGAGCTTTCAACAACATCAAATCAGTCGCAATAATCGGTGCGATGCGAGACTTGGAGGTGGAACCTGGAATCTTCCGGTAAATGAGCTGCTTGTTCGACTGGAGAGGGAAGGGTGCAAGGTGGTTGCGTATGCGGATGATATTGCTATTAGTATCTCGGATAAATACATATCTGAACAATCTCTCTAAATGGGCTACTGAACTATGGACCAAGACTAAGCTGGTGCTCTTCACTAGGAAGTACAAAAAATTCCTCAATTTATTGCTCCAAAACTAATGGGTGTAGATATTGACATTGTCGAGGAGGCTAAATATATGGACGTGATCATAAATAGGAAGCGGAACTGGAAGGCTAATATAAGCGTGAGCATTAAGAAGGCTCAGGTAGCTCTGTACTCCTGCAAAAGAGTTATAGGCCAAAAATGGTGGTTACAGCCTAAGGTATTGGATATATAGAGCTGTGGTACAACCACTCCTTTTCTATGGGGTGCTTGCTTGGTGGACAGCCCTAAGTAAGTCCAGGGACGAATGGAAGGATGGCATCCCCCCTCATGTAGAAGGGGTTCACATATACACAGATGGATCCAAACTACAGAGTAGGGTGGGAAGTGGTGTATTCTCAGAACATTTGGACATTAACATGTCCTTTAGGACGCCCGATCACATCAGTGATTTTCAGGCAGTGGTCGCGGCTATAGAGGCAGCACTGTCTTGGCTAAGGAAGAAGAAGATATCTGGACTTGATATTTGCCTTCTGTCCTACAGCCAAGGTGCTTTGCGCTCCCTGGATTCGGTTATTATCACTACAAATGCCGTCAAGAGCTGCCTCAAATATTTAAGCAGACCCGTCCGGCGTCTGTGCTGGGTTCCCGGTCACAGAGATATTTCAGGGAACTGCAAGGCGGATGAATTTGCCCGTGACGGTACTACCATACCGATGGAACCAGATTGGTCGCAGTTCGGTATTCCTATTGCCACATGTAAGCTCTTAGTAAATACAATATCCTTAGGAACAGCGGGCAGGCGCTGGTCTGAACTTTCAGGATGTAAAATAGCTAGACAAACCTGGCCAGAGATAAATGTGAAGCGCTCTAACGACCTACTGGCTCTAAATAGACAAAGCATAGGTCCCGTGATTAGCGTCTTAACGGAACACTGGACTCTAGGCACACACGGGTGTAGGCTGGGGATCGCCTGTAATGACTTCTGCAGGAGTTGCATGGACAAGGAGGAGGAAGAGTCCATTGCTCACCTGTTGTGCACGTGTCCAGCTTTGTCCAGACGGAGGCGCACTTTCCTAGGCGACTACTTTTTGGACTCCTTGGGAGATATCTCAAAAAAAAGATTAGCTCCATCAACAGCTTCATTAAAAGCTCCAAATGGCTGGTCCTTTGAAAGGGATGGGACCTATTGTCACATGCGGTATCACAAAGGGTCAATCTTGGCCTAAGTGCGCCATTTTCGGGTGGCCGCCTTACGTATCTACCTACCATCCTTAGATGATCAGCACAAGTCTGATTTTTAATTCTAACTTTTGTCTACAAGAAACTTCTTATAATATATTTCTTACCCTCCACTCAATATATATTTCTTACTCACCAATCAATTCATACTTGCAAAACTTATTTTAAATAGTTGATATGTAAGCAAATGAATGTATTGACTGGTTCTTACTAATTCTTAAATATTTATCGGAAGGGAAATTCTCTGTACAGTCAACATGCTTGATCATCATATCTTCGCTGTGGCACCGCTGACTATTATGTATTGACAGTTATTTCCAGTGCATTACCCGTGTGCAATTTGACTCCCTTGCAATTGAAAGAGTGCAAGTACGCCGAACCAGGCCATGAACTGATTTGGTGGTCGCTTAAGGCAATACGCAGCGGCTTGCATACACGCGTTCAAATTACGCTCTACGATCAGCATGCATGCACTACAATATATATATATATATATATATATATATATATATATATATATATATATATATATATATATATATATATATATATATATATATATATATATATATATATATATATATATATATATATAAGTTAATCTTTTGTACTTATCTTGTGCGATGTCACGAAAATTAAGTACTCATTTATGGGTAAACCATTCAAGTTTATTGCTCAAAACAGACTAAAAACTAAAATACAAAATATTCTTATTATGAAGCTAGCCTTGACTTATAATCGCTGGGGCAGCACTTATGTTAAAGCGGATTGGGTTTCGGGTGTCGGCGCATGGAATGTTGGCGGCAGCATAATTGTGCCAAAGTTGCAAAAGTAGCTGAACATGCACCGTTGACTGTGAATTGCATGATCACCGGGTCAGTGAACTATGCCTGGCCGGATGTGTTAACTCCTCCTTCGCTAGATTGAAGGCCGTCCTCGGTTTTCCTTAAAGTGTCTAGTACAATTTTCAGGGACGATATCTGTTTCCTTTTGTTTGAATTTTGATACCTCTTGCGAATTGAAAATCCGATAACCAGAGCGATGATGGTGAGTACGCTGAACGCCGTAGGCCATACCATTAGCTTCCTTTCGACGTTGTTAATGTAGTGTAGGTTATCGAAGTTCAACCTCTGAAGATAGGGCAAACTCAAAATCTCCTGATATCCGGTTATATTTAACATAGTCGATGCTGCAGAACCTGGGTGTCGTCGTATGATGTTTTTTGTGTTTCTGAATTGAGACCCATTTATGTGAACTTCATCGGCAAATGTCAGCAGGAAGGTGCCATGAATAAGCTTGTCTGTTTCATTGCCTATCTTTACTGTAGCTGTTTCCTCATTTATTATGATGATACCGTCTTCTACCACCTCTAATGGCACTAGGTGACTGGGACGGGTATTGCATTGTGCAATGCCTCCAGAATGTAGTTGTTGCGCACAAGTTGTGAAAGGTAGCTCTTTGCAAAACGTAGCGGTAAGTGTAGCAGTACAATTTCCAATTGGCACGATTTTATTTTCACAGTCCGCCACATTACCATGTCCAGCAAAATGCAGTATGGTACCATTTCGCTGAACAGGAAACAGGGTTATCTTTTTAGAAACAATGCTAGGATCAGGATACTTAATAATAAAGTGTATAAATTTATAATCTAACAGAACAGTGACAAATGAAACTTCCATTAAGTCTGCTATTGTTATACTGGTAGAGTGCTCCTTTAAAATTTGATTTAAATCTTCTGAATCAAGCATTGCCGGGTTTATAATTTGGATTTTTGCGAGTGTTATTGATAACATTAACATTTCAAGTTCTGAGATTACCATTCTATTTCTTGCTAGTAAGTTTTCAAAAAGGTGTCCTGTTTCTATTTGTTTTTCCTTTGCAAATTTCATGATAATATTTATAGATTCTGTTATATTATTAATCTTTTCCTGAACTCTTGTGTTAATAACTGCCTGTCGGTTAATTGATTCATTAATCTCTTGCTGCCGAAATTTTAGTGCTTCAAAGTCGGCAAAATCAGGAGTCCCGGCAACAACTTTAAGAGCCGTTCCCAAAAAATTAAGACTCCGTGTCTGCCTATGGTGAATGGTTACAGTTTCTAGCAATGATGTAATATGACCTATATCGGATTCAAGAATTTTTTTCATATGGGACAGAGGGAATTGATTCATGAGTGATTTTGTCTCCTCGACAATTTCCGAGTACATGGCTAAGTCTGATGAATGCCTTAGGAACTTAAATTCCTTCCAAATAACTGCATTTCCATCCATTAAGGGAATGTAGTCCGAATTCGAGTAGTCCACAATCTTTCCAGTTGTTGCTGTTACAAAAAGTAAAACAAGTAAGATCCGAGCCCTAGAGAAAGATACAGAATAGGGTGAGTATTGAACGCTTTTTTATCTTAAATTGTCCTTATGGACCTCCCTCCCCCTAATTGAGACCGTTGATCCCAGGTCGGCTTCCACTGTGACTTCTTCAAACAAAGGCGTTAATTTATTACCAAGTCTTTTATTTAATTTCAAAAATACTTTGTCGCCTACTTGAAAAGTTCTGTCTCTTCTGTCGGTGTTATGTCCTTTTAACGAAAATAATTGAGCTTTAGCAATTTTGTCCCTTATCTCTGCTTCAAATTCCGGTGAAGATGAATGTATTATATCAATTGGTCTCCTGTCCACAACGGAGTGGACTGATTTGTTGTATTCTATTGTTGCCTGTAGTATTATCTCAACTGTGTCGCTCAAGTGTTTTTCCAATTTTAGACATGTAGCAATTTCCGATAGTGTACTATGGAATCTTTCCACTTGCCCGTTTGAACTGCTATGGAGAGGCGGAGAATTAATAATTCCTACGTAAAAGCGATTTTTCAAAAGTGATTTAATTGTTCCTGAATTTAAAGATGGTTCATTATCGCAATATACGATCTTTGTGCGGGGGTAGAAATTCATGAGTGTTAAAATGCATGGCTCGATGTCAACTATGGTCCTAGAAGCAATAGGTTGAACAATTGCAAATTTCGAAAACTTATCGACACATGTTAGGAAATATTTGCTTTGAGTTGAATAAATATCGATGTGGAGAATCTCTCCAACTTGGTTAGGGACGGACGTTTTGCCAATACACTGTTTTTGTGGATGTCGATCATATTTGGCTTTGTTACAAATTCTACAGTTTGCGACAATTTCCCTTGTCAAACGAGTCATTTTTGGGAAGAAATAATCTTGCAGAATTTGTTTTACGTTTTCGTGAACTGCTCTATGAGCTCTGCCATGTTCAGCGACTATTATTTCTCTTTGCTCATTTCTATCATGAACATCAATAACCAGCTTGTTCGAATGCCAAAATTTAGTTGATGGGAAGGTTTCGACCAATTTATTTTGGATAAATGCTAATGTTGGTAAGTCGCACTTGATTGCGTTGACAACGTCTTTATTAACTGCATCGCACACCCTTCCTATCAGGTTTTCCCTGTCAGTAAAGTATATGATATGTCTCGTTTTTTGTCCGAACATAATTTTGATATTTCGTGAATCTACCATGCCTTCGTCAATAATTATCTGATTTCGGTAACAATTTACTGGTTTGTCAGTCGACTCAATAGTGTATGTTAGCGAAAGTTCACTGCCAGATCAGAGGGAGCATTTTCTTCCAGAGCGTGAACATTTTGTCTCGATAACGCATCGGCAACAAAATTTTCCTTCCTCTGGCTTATAGAAAATTTTAGCGTTATGCGTGTCGATAAATGCTTTCCATCTCTTTATTTTCGCGTTCGTATTTCTATCTGAAACCGCGAATGTCAGTGGCTGGTGATCAGTGTAAATGTTCAAGTTCTTTACCCCATACAAATAGCTTCTTAGAGATTTTAGAGCCCATACTACGGCAAGTAGTTCACGCTCGTTTGTCGCGAAGTTTAACTCGTTATCCTTTAACGTTCTCGAAATCATTGCAATTGGCTTCTTATCTTGAGATAAGACTGCACCTAGGCCAGACGATGAAGCGTCTGTCGTCAAGTCAAATGACTTCTGATAGTCGGGATATAGGAGCATGACGTCCTCTGAAACTAGGATATCTTTTAATTTTTGAAAAGCTGAACATTGTTTTTCTTCCAAATGAACAGATATTTTCTTTGATTGTCCCGCACTTACTTTTCCGTTGTCCCATTTCAGCTCGTCCGTTAGTGGTTCAGCTATGGACGCGAAATCCTTTATGAAACATCAATAGTAGCCCGCTAGGCCAAGGAATGATCTTAAATGGAACAATGTTGCAGGTTGCTCGAACTTTGCAATTGCTTCTATTTTGCTGGGGTTGGTTGTGATACCCCCACGAGATACCACGAATCCAAGATACTCAACTTTTTCTTTAAAAAAGATAGACTTTTCCCGTGATACCCTCATGTTTGCATTATACAGTCTGTCCAAAACCCCTGCGATGTGCTTTACATGATTTTCCATATTTTCCGAGAATATGATCACATCATCTACGTAAACGTAGCATGATTTTCCGATCTGTTCCCGTAGCACATCGTCAATAGCTCGCTGAAAAATTCCTGGAGCGTTTTTAAGGCCAAAGGGAAGCCTGCAAAATTCATACTTCCCATTTCCTACGGAAAATGTTGTTTTTCCCTGTCTTTTTCTGCCAGGAGGATTTGATGAAATCCTGATTTCAGATCGAGGGTAGTGAAGTATTTTGCTTTTCCAAGATTTGAGAGGATAGCAACTATGTTCGGGATAGGGTACTTATCATCAACCGTTTTTGAATTCAACTTACGAAAGTCTATAACGAGGCGTTTCTTTCTGTTTCCGTGTTCTTCCGTTCCCTTTTTGTCTACTACCCATACCGGATTATTGTACGGTGATCTTGAAGGCCTAATAATATTATCTCTGAGCATACTATTTACTTCACTATTAACAAAGTCTGAAACTCCTAATGGGTAGGGATATAATTTTGAATAAATGGGGTCCTCGTCT
This sequence comes from Clusia tigrina, assembly GCA_920105625.2. Taxonomy (NCBI): domain Eukaryota; kingdom Metazoa; phylum Arthropoda; class Insecta; order Diptera; family Clusiidae; genus Clusia; species Clusia tigrina. The sequence goes on along the minus strand of OV050030.1, from coordinate 165,324,962 downwards.
TCTGTTCGAATTGTGGCGATAATATTCGTGTTATACGGGATTGCCTCATTTGGGTCAGCAAATACAGATATTCTTTCCTTCAACATTTTTTTAAAAATTTTATCTATTTCTAGGGGGACTTCTATGTTTTCGATTTCCGTAAAATTTACACTTGCGCATTTTTTGAATTTAATTATTTCGGATCCAGATCGGGTATTTAAAGTTTTATTCTTAAAGTCTAAGGTGGCATTTACTCTATTTAATAGATCAAGCCCAATTATTCCATCAAAACTTGATAAATTTGGAAGCAAAAAGAATTCTGTTGTGACATCGAAAAGATGCAGAAGGCATGTTTCCTGAACGGGGTTAAAGCCATGAATTCACTTAACCAAAAAGTTTTCTTTTACCGAGGTTACGTTTTTTAATTCTGGGATAGATTTTACGTAATTTTTTGAAGCGCCTGTGTCTATGAGCAATTTAATTGTTCTACCTGCTATCGTTCGCTCTACAAACGGCAGCAGGGAGCTTTGTCTAAAAAATTCACCTCTTGAAGCAGATTTTCATCGTCTACATCTGTTACCTCTGACTCAACAATATCCTGGTATTCTTCTTCCTCTTGATTTTCGAAATTGTTTGACTGTGAGATATGATTTACTCTTTGTTGTTTCAGACCGGTATATCTAGCTGTACCACTATTCGCCCTTTTTGAAGCCTGATTGGGATATGAAGGATAGGTATCATTACCATATTGGTTGTCTGAACCGGGATGAATTGTGAATGTCCATTGGTTGGGGTGGTTCTTGTGTTACGTTTTGATTATTATCCCGTGTCTTTTGCTTAAAATATGGGTTTTTCCCCGGTTGAGAAGTATTATTTTCGGAGGGCAAATGTTTTTGCTGTCTATGCTCGTTGCGGTGAGCCCCTTCCTCGATACTTCTTGCAAAATTATTCGCGAATTGAAAACGCTCATGATTTGACTCAACTTCTTGGGCTAAGGCCAAAGCTGATGGCAGATCTTTTGGTCGTGCCGAGAAAAGAACGTCGCTAAGAGCTTTTTTTGTTCCCGAGATGAATACTCGCAGTGCATCTGCTCTGTATTTTTCATTAAGAGAGGAAGCTATGGCAGAGTCATATGTCATTATTGTTTTATTTATTAAGAGCGTTAATTTCTATTCTATTTCTTCATAGTATTGAATTATTGTCAAGCTTCCTTGACGAAGAATAGACAGCTCCTGCTCTATTAAGTAAATTGGCCGCTTATCAGCGTAAGTAAAATCAAGTCTATTAATAATTGCTTTGAAATTTAATGGTGTGTCATATGAAGACAGTACCATATCGGCGGGGCCTTTGATTTTATTCCTAATTATACCCAAGGCTTGATAATGTTTGGAACTTCCCACATAATTTTCAAATATTTTATATGCGGTATGCGCAGCTTTCCGCCATGAAACATATGTTTCGATTTTGCCCTCAAAATCAGGCAAAGATTTAACGATGTCTAGTGTTTCGTCACATTTTACGCCGGGAGTTATTACAGCGTCAGTAAAAACTTCCACCTCTGGCGCGGATACTAATGTTCTACGGAATTTATTTTCCATTTCTAGAAGCTTTTGCTCGAATACTCTCGCTTGATTTTCAAGTGCAGAATTAACTGCGAACTCTAATAGAGTTTTCATATCGGACTGATTAAATGACATTTTGGGATGAATTTCACTCGGTCTAAGTATAGTTTTCAAATCCACCACTAATTTATCAACTTCAATATCACTTTCACTCATGAAATGGATTTATGTTTAACTAGCCGTAATAAAAACTCGCCTAAATCAATTACAACTCGCACTGAATTTATAATTTTATTTTCCTTTTCCTTTTTTTTTTAAATAAGCACTCTACTTACATTTTTCAAGGTTTTTCTTAGAAAGATTATTTGTTGCTGCTGCTGCTGTTTTTTCGTGTTGTTTTTCCACGTAGCACGTAGCCGTTGTTGCTGCTGCTGTGTTTTTGTAGTTGCGTGTGTCTGCAACGATGTTGATTTGTTTGGGTGAGTGAGTTCTGCTCCACCGATGGGCGCCAGTTAATGTTTTGTACTTATCTTGTGCGATGTCACGAAAATTAAGTACTCATTTATGGGTAAACCATTCAAGTTTATTGCTGAAAACAGACTAAAAACTAAAATACAAAATATTCTTATTATGAAGCTAGCCTTGACTTATAATCGCTGGGGCAGCACTTATGTTAAAGCGGATTGGGTTTCGGGTGTCGGCGCATGGAATGTTGGCGGCAGCATAATTGTGCCAAAGTTGCAAAAGTAGCTGAACATGCACCGTTGACTGTGAATTGCATGATCACCGGGTCAGTGAACTATGCCTGGCCGGATGTGTTAACTTATATATATATATATATATATATATATATATATATATATATATATATATATATATATATATATATATATATATATATATATATATATATATATATATATATATATATATATATATATATATAAGCTTTACCTTAATTTACACAAGAACACTTCGGAGTACACAGTAAAAACCTTACCCGAAAACTTTTACCTTTATCAAGTAAGTTGTTACCAAAAAACCCATTAAATACGATTTTTGTTCATATATAGGAGTTGTTGTATTGTATACTTAAAAAAAAACGAGACTCAAACTTCAGTTTAAAAAAACAAAACCGAAATCTCGAAAATTATCGAAGCTATGATACTTTTCTTTTGCTTATTTTTCTTAACTTTACAGATCTGTTTTTATGCTTTATGATTTTCCCTACATTCGTGGTACCGTTATACCAGGTTTGTGACATTTAAGGATTGTTTTTAAAAAAATTTGAAGTTTTCCAACCATATTCAATTAAAATAAATATAAAATATTTAAGTTTTTGGACTTTTCGCAAGCTACATCGGAAAAATCTCACACGTCTTAAAAGGATTAGTAGCAAGAATGCAAATTTTAAATCTTATTTTTTAACTAAACATTAATTGCTGATTAGTTTTGAACCATATTAGTTGCAATTTTATAAGTGTATATTTGTTTATTTTTTATTATTATTATTATTTTTATTATTTTATAACGTTAAAATAGGAAAAATTAAGAATTAAGCAATTTAGATTAATTAGATACAATCATTCATTTGACAATTTTCAAGTTTTATTCTTTCAATGGAATTTATATTTCTAGATAAGAACAAATTGGCAGCTCAACTGGACAACACTAAATAAATTCGGACGAGAACAATTACCAGAATATCTAAAAACACTCATTAATCCCAAACTCCACTCCAATGGAGTGTGGCTTCAAAATATGCAGTCAATAACAACAAGACTTAGTTCCTTTTTTTTTAAATGTACTGCTATATTAGCTAAAATTTCATATGTACTGTATTCGCCCTTTCAGAATCTGGGAACCCTAGTCAATTGAGAATAACCTGCACGGCGTTGCTGAGCCTAGGTAAGTCAGCCAATCCAGCCAGTATTAACCAAAGCTGCAATGCTGAGCCTAACGAATCCAGCTAATCCAGCTAGTTGATAGTGAGTGTGAAAGTGAAAAGAGATGTAAATAAATTTAAAAAAAGAGGGAAAAAAATTTTCGGGACAAATGAAATTAAATTAATGTGCCTATTACCCTAAAATTCCTTAACGATTCTCAAAGGGTATAAAGAAAATATCGTAAAACTAACTATATCAGCACTCTGTGAGTCCTTCGGGATTCTCGAAGAGTATAACAAGAATATTTGATTCAAAGTAAACAACTTTTTAATAATAACTACGAACTATTTCAATGAGTTGCAAATCTTTAACGACAACCGAGTGAATGACGTTTCCTAAGTGCACAGAGTGGAAACTATACTCCGCGACTTCAAGATAATTAGGCACAAGCTATATATGGCTTTACCTCAGTATGGACTCAGCTCTGGTATCCTGAAACTTATTTGAGGGAAATTGAGAAGAAATGAAAAGGAGCATATACTTAAATTATGCCATCAGCTCAACCAGTTGGCACAGAGAGGCGGCAGGCTAGATGAGTTTTATGCTAATGTCAATCATTAGCTCTCGCTCCTGATTAATAAGCTGAAAACTGAAACGCACTCACGGGAAACTGTGGACGCACTGGTGGAGACATATCGGAACAGAGCACTTGATGTATTTATTCGAGGATTAAATGGCGATTTATCACGAATGTTGATGATCCAGCGACCCGAAAACCTGCCGGAAGCTTAAAATGCTTGCATTGAGATGCAGAATTTGAATTTCCGCAACCACACAATGAACAATCCTAAAATACGGAATATAGTAACAGCACCTATAATCAGATAACGCGTCCATCGATCCCACCACGTAGGTTCCCTCATTTTCAGCTGGAATGTTTGGCACACCCCACTACCAAAAACATGATAATAATACGTTGAACACTTTCCCATTTCCTAATGATCAATCTACTCATCCCAGACCTATAACCCCAAAACCTGCCGAGAAGATGGAAGCCGAAAACTCAATGCAAACGGTCGAGTTGACTACATAAACTGGCAACAGGAGCAAAAGCCTTTCAAAAGGGAATGGAAATCAGACAGCATGAAAACAGCAGCGCATGTTCCACACGGAAACGGTGAAAGAACCTTCTCCTGACTCATATGAAACCTTGGCCGCGGATAACATCGAAGATGAAATCAATTTTATCACAGACGCCTTACCAGCGTATCATATATAGAATATGTGACGAAAGAGGGGAATTTATTAGAATTCCTGATAGATACTGGAGCGAACAAAAACTTCAATAGCCAAAATTTGTTCCCATATTTTAAATCTTTTCACTGTCCGTTCTGCTGCTGGTAACATCGAAATCACCCATAAAATAACGTGTAGCTTCTTTAAGGGTGGAGATAACGATTCTCTTCTCACATATTACGTTCTCCCAGGACTAAACTCATTCGATGGGATAATTGAGGATGATACGCTGAAAGAACTAGATCCCGCCATCGACAGAAAAAGAGAGATCCTGACATTGAAGCCCAACATTACAATTCTATTGAAGGCAAAGGGGTGAAGATAAGTTAATGTGATTATAAATGAATAAATGAAAACTTATCTAATCATATAAACCTGGACGTTTACAAACTAATTGATAAACATGTCAATCTTATTGGTCCTATTTCGTAAAATGAAATTGTGCACACTATAGTAAGAACAGAAATTCGAACATATACACAAAAAGCTACCCATATCTTGCATGCAAGAGAGATGAGGTATATAGAAAAGTAAAAAGCTCCTTAATGTAGGAACTATTCAACCATGAAGAACTCCTTATAATTCACCTATATGGGTGGTCCCCAAGAAGCCGAAGGCAACTGGAGAAAAAACTGTATGGAAAAATCATTAATTATAAAAAGTTGAACTCATGAATTATTATCCCATTTCAGATATAAATTCCGCTTTCGCCAGTCTATGTGACGCAAAATATTTTAGTACATTGGACCTGACTTCGGGCTTCCATCAGGTTTCCATGAAGACATCAGATATACGCTAGACTACTCTGTACAATGAATGGTAAACATGAATTCTTACGGCTACCCTTCGGTTTAAATAACGTGCCCGGAATTTTTCAAAGAATGATCAACGACGTCCTCAGGGATACATCCGAACAAAGTGCTCCGTATATTAAGAAATCTGGAAAACATATTCATCCAACTTCACGAAGCAAATCTCAAAATTAAGTGAAAAAACACAGTTCATGGCTACTGAAGTGGAATTCTTAAGATACCTAATAACTTCTAAAGAGATCCGCCCTGATTTAAAACAGGTTGAAGCTATTAATCGATTGCTGCCTCCAACAACGGTGAAGGACCTAAAAGTTTTTTGGGAATAACCTCCTACTCTCGGAAATTTATCCAGGACTATGCGAAAGTGGATAAACCATCAACTAATTTGACGAGGTTGGTAAATGCGCAAATAAAAGCCAACCGGTCTAAACGTATTGCTGTCTCACTGAATGATGAAGCCATAAGAGCATTCGACGAATTGGAGTCATTACTTACATCCGCGGAAGTTCTTACATTCCCAAACATTAATGGACCCTTCAATTTGACTACCGATGCCTCAAACTGCGCCATAGGAGCAGTCCTCTCCCAGTGTGAATCAGGAAAGGATCGCCCAGTAGCATACAATTCAAGATAGCTGCGCAAAACGGAGGGAAAAGATGCTACGAATGAAAAGGAGATGTTGGCCATAGTATGGGCTTTGGACAACTTGCGATCCTATCTTTACGAAGCAAAAAGCATTCGAAATGAAACGGACCATCAGCCGCTCACGAATGCACTTGGAAATCGAAATTATAATGCTAAATTAAAGCGATGAAAAGCTAGGATAGAGGAATCTAATCGCCAGTTAATTTACAAGCCAGGCTAATCAAAATTAGCAGCTGATACCCTATCACGTTTTCCCTCAGAACTGAATTACTTGCCCACCTCAGTACAAACTGAAGGGGAGCAGAGTGAATCAAGGGTCAATTCCACAGGAAGTATTGAAACAAACGACTCTTTCACTGAAACAGCCAGCGAAGGCAACTCGAATAGAATCTCCTAGTGAAATAGATTCTGATGGCGCAACTATGCACAGTGCAATGCAGCACACCACTAACCTTATACCTCACGTGGAGGTACCTCTGAGCGTTTTCCGTAATCAATTCGTGATCAGAAGAGAGAGAGACAGAGAGAGACAGAGAGAGACAGAGAGATTCAGACAGAGAGAGAGAGAGAGAGGCAGACAACCTTTACATCGCTTTCACACGACATTACGTTTCAATGAAATTGATTAATGAGAGCAGCCTTATTGAATGGTTTTAAAAACGTACTAAACCCCTACATAATCCCCCCTAATCATCCTTCTGGAGAAGGTGGTGCAATCACCTTCTGCTCTTATACATTATTTCTTAATCTACTGCTACGAATAATTGCTTTGTACTCTGCGCTTGCCATCAACATTCTCGTTTTTTTTCGCCATGTTTTATTCCTTTTTTTTGCTTATTTTCATTATTGTTTTTCTTCTATTACATTTTTCTTGCGGTTGGTCCTTTCTTTATTTTATTTTTATTTTTTTTATTTTTTTCATATTTTTGTTTTTTTTTTGTTTTTTGTTTAAATATATATTTTCCTTTCAAGTTTTCTTTTTTATTCATTCAGTCTTAAATTGACTCTTTTTATATCGGTGATTACATAGTATTGTATAACGGACAGCCCTGCTGTTTCACCCAGCTTCTTTACTTCGGTGGGCTTCGCCCAGCATCCAGAACGACCCCAGGAGCGCCTCACAGAAAATATTACAACCGTTATGGCCACCAATCCGGCGACCGTTGTAACGACCTTAGTGGTTAACTCCCAGAAACTGCGCTGCTCCTGGTGGAATATAGTCACTCTGTATTTAACACGGGTCACCACTTACTTCTCAGTGCTGCTAGGAACTCAGTGTGGTTGGACTGGCGGAATTTAAATTCAAACCGCGAACTTGGCGAATTCTCGAATGGCACCACAACTTCCTTATTTCTCTGGCTGCAATGGTTTTTTAGGGACAACAATCCAAACCCGACTAGCGTCACGGGGTCCGAAATGCCTTCGCATGCTAAATCAAACTGCGTGGCTTTGTGGAATCGGAATAACCACCTATTGGCCCTTTCCGTCTTCAGCAACTGCTCTGTTGTAGCTGGCACCGCCGGTTGAGTGCACCCACGAGTGAACGCAGGCTGTCTTTGTAACAGCTGAACCTCACAATTTCCATTTCGGTTGGTCATCACCTGTGCTGGTTGCTTACACAGTAGAGCGCCCTCGTGCTTCGCATTGCCTAGACCTCCAAGCTGCAAACATTTGTCCTTGTCGTTCGCAGATAGACCCAGATACTTGAGCCTTTCCTTGGACTCTGCTATGTAAGCAAACTCGAGCTCCGACATCACTTCCCATCCCCCTTACACTGTGTTGGGGATCGGATAAGCTTTGAACATGGAGTAAATCGTCTGCTCCGGCAATGGAATCTTAAGGACTACTCCCAATCCCTTTTCTGACGGAACCGCTCTCACGCTGGCCGCCCTGTGTACGTTGAAGGTCCTGGCTAGGAACCAGGTAGGTCTCCCCTCCACAGTCAATTTGCCCATCATTTCTTCCAGCCGCTCTTCACTAATTATGAATGGATGCAGCACTTCCAGAAGTAGATCGTTTAATATTGCAACCTCCTTCCCTTGCTGTGCCTGGATTTCGAGTAAACTAGTGTTTATTAGAACTTGTAACTCCAATAGTCGCAAGATTGTCTTAAACACTTCCATTTCTATCTTGACCGTGGAATCAAGGGCCGTCTGTAGGGCCTCCACCTCTTGAACGATATCCAATAATGGCTCAGCTGGCTTCTGGTTACTGCTAGCCATCACTGTCACCTGATGCTTCATTACTTCGTAGGTCTGGGTCTCTCTCCGGTCTATGGCGTCGAAATGACTCTGCACTTCAGATGCATCTCGGTGATCCATCACCCCGAATGCCCAATGGCACATTTCCCGAATGAAGTTGGCCGTTCTCTTGGCCCTCCAGCTCTTGAACATTGCCCACAGCAATTGCTCATTATTTTCAAGCGTCGTTATAGCAGTTTCAGTTTCTACCAATGGCACACTACACGAAGCAACAATTGCCGATGAACATTTTCGCCTCGCAACTTCACACACCGAAATCGCTCAAGTTCATCGGCCCGAAGTCCGTTAGGATTGTCCATTCCTCCGTATAAAACCATGCCTGTCCAACATCTTCGAAGAATAAGGCGGTGTCATTCATCTGCTTTACTTCTAGCTCTGCATCTGTAATTACCACCGCTAAGGCCAGCACGCCAAACAGCTAAAACTAGAACATTTGTACATTTATTGATAAAAATACCTACATAGAATAATTATCCATCGGCACATCTTACATGAATACAAATTTAATCCGATATTTTCAACAATTTCAATTTTAAAAAAAAATGTTCTAAATCATACTGTACTGCACGCTTGCCACAGCCTATGCAAGGCACTTACTTATCTTATCTTCTAACCTAGTATCCCATGCAGTTATGTTCAATTATATTCTCTACTAGATTTATTAACCTTATACGAAAGTATGTGAGTTTTTATCTAAATGTATCTAAGTATCAACATAGAACAAACATGTACTCGCACGAGGATGTCGCCACTAAGACTATCACTTGTTTACTTTACTCTGCTTTTGCAACATTCTGCTTTATGTTTTCCCACCCAAGGCTCACAGAGTATCCGTAAACATGTGCATTCCGTAAGTGTTCTTATACAAATGTACCTATCCACTTAAATATATACTCTGCATATTTAAATGTGCTATGCCGAACATACATATATTCCCGTACGTATGTACGTTGCTGTGGCACACGCAAAAGAAACAACCAAAAACAAAAAGAAAAATCGCAGTGGTGTCAAATTACCAGTGCTCGTAAGACATAAGCACGGTCGATCAGTGCACAGTCGTACAAACATATATCTACAACATTATTGCAATTATTCACTTTACAATTTCATCGCGACGTTCCCATTGAATTTGTTTTATTCAACAATATTATTTAATATTAAGTTTTGACCTAATTCCACGAGTTGAATCATGGAAGCTCTTCAGTATATCTTTTTGGCTTTCTAGCCATTCCACTTCCCTAGCTGGTCGTTCCACCATTTCCCTTTGGTTTGTGTCGTTCTCCTCGGGTTCTTCGTCTATACTTTGACCAAGATTTACTTCTTCCTCTATCCTGGCCTTCGTCTTGACTCTCGTTTCAACCATTGCCACTTTCCTCAGCTCCTGTGGTACCTTGCTGAGTGCATATAAATTAAGATTCTTTTTTCCCGGCTTGAAGAACTCGTTCTCCATTGTCGAATACCGCTACTCCGTATCGCTAAGCGCTCTACTTGCAAACGCAATCGGTCGGTCGCTTCCGACGTCACCTTGTGACAACACCGCTCCTAATGCTTCATTACTTGCGTCGGTGGTCAGCAAAAAGGTTTGCGTAAAATCCGGATACGCTAGAACCGCTGGTGAGCTAATTATTACTGTTTGTCCATTCAAACTTTACTTCTTTTCGAAAAGTTTATTTATCGGCAACGCTATTCCAGCTAGACCCTCCACGAACTTCCTATAGTAGGTCACTAGCCCTAGGAACGCTTGCACTTCTTTTATGTTCTTCGGAATGGCTAAATTCCTTACACATTCCACTTTTAGCGGGTCCGGCAGTGCCCCTGCCTCTGAACAACGGTGTCCCAAGTAGACCACCTCTCCGCAAAAATTGACACTTCTCCGTGCTCAATTTCAAATTGTGTTCTGTTAATTTTTGGAGAACTTTGCACAAACGTTGCGAATGTTGCTGCAAATTCTTTCCATAAATTACAATGTCGTCGAGATACACAAAACAGTCTAACCCCTGTAAGCCTGTCATCTCATTGTTCATTAGTCGTTGGAAGGTAGCTGGTGCTGCTGTTAATCCTAACGGCATCCTGTTGAACTCATAGTGCCCTAGACCGGTACCAATCCCTGGTGGTAGCCATTCGCTAAATCAAGCGTAGAAAAATATCTACTGTGTCCCAACTGGTCCAGGATTTCTTCTATCCGTGGAAATGGGAACACCTGCTTGATAGTGGCGTCGTTCAATTTTCTAAAATCAACGACCATTCTCCACTTCTTCTTCTCCGGAGTACCACCCTTCTTCGGAACCAAGATGATCGGTGAGTTCTAAGGCGAGGTACTCGGCGATATTATATCGTCCTGTAGCATTCCCTGTATCTGCCTGTTCACCTCATCCCTGTGAGCTTGACGCATTCGGTACTGTTTCTGGTTTATGGGCGGCTGATTGGCCACCGTTTGAATTTCGTGCGTAATATCCGGTGTATATGTCCTGACTCTATTGAGGCTTTCTCCTCCAATTAAGCGTTGGGATGCAACTTGAGTGACGCCAGCACCCTCTCCATCCTCTCTTTCACGTTCGATTGTCTTATCTGGGTAACTGCACCCGATTTCGGCACCCTGAAGCTGTGAACTTGGGCCTGAACTCTTGATCTATGACATAATCCTGATCAGTGGCATTCAACACACAAGCGTATAACCTGCCCTTGTTGACATGTGTCACAGTTTCTCCCAAGTAAACTCCGTCTACCAGCTGTTGCTTGTGCAGAATTACTGTCGGGAGTTTCGAACGCACCTGGAGGATGACTATTCTTGTGGACCTGGCACCTATAGTTTCCGACCCTCTGGCACTAATCCCATTCATGGTTCCTCCATGCCAGGACTTGAGGTGGTAAGTACAACTATTTTGGTTGTGCTTATCGAAGAGCACTAACTCTTTTCTCGTTGTGTCTAGGATGGTGCGATTCCAGAGGTTATCTCTACCAATGATCCCGTCGGCCGGAACCCCTTCCTTGTCCAACTCTGCTACATGCATTATAAATCTTACACCATCGACCTTGCTGTGGTTCACCATTACCGATCCCATAGACCTGCTGCTTCCTCCGAATGCACGGTTCAAATTTTTCACCTCCACCTGGCTGATGACCAGTCCTCTACGTAAAACACTAGATTTCACCAAACTAGTGTCCGCACCTGAATCTACCAGCAGCACTAGCTTTCCCCTAGCTGACTCCCTGCAGAGTATCTCAACGAACGCATCGCCCATGCTGCTAGTAACGTAACAGTTCCCTGTTTCACCAAACACGGAAGCATATCTACTTTCCAACTTGCTGTCTTTATTCCTCACATCGTTTGGTAAACCCGCTGATCCCGTTCTGATTCTCCCAAGGAACAGTCTTGAGGAGCCTCTTGCTCCCCCTCCCACCTTGACACGGTCCTCGTATCACGGGGCACAAGAGGATCTCTTCTTGCTGCTTTTGGCCTAAATTTCGCTTCCTCTGCTTCGGCTCTCCGGTCTACTGGCCTTGACCGGGCCGCTGGAAGATTCCCTGACCCGGCTGATCACTGTATGGGAAGTCATGTCGTGAGTCGACTACTCGTAGGTAGCCATATCTTTACTCACAACAACGGGCTGAGCTTGTCAAATATCAATCATCTTGGCAATATAGGCGATAAATTCAAAATCTCAACCGATATATTTATTCTGGGTGCTGTTGTCGTCGTTGCTTACCTCACCTGGTGGAATCTCACAAGAAAGATTGGTGATCCTTCTGAACTCCAGTAAAACGCAGGATACCCCCAGAGACCCATGCAATCAACACATCCGAGGAACGCCGATCTTTGAAGGGGGAATAGTTAACACCTCAGTTACCTGTACTGAGCATAATAAAATCCTGACAATATATCTACGAGTATTGCCCGTACAATAGAGAGCGCACACGCATAGGGTGCAGAGGCACAACGTGGGAACTGCAGTGTCAGCATTTTAGACTTAAATAGGGCTTATCATTAGAGTTAGAATTAATATATAAAAATAGGTATAATTTACTTTTGATTTGCACGCCGAGCGAAACGGATCGATAGTAAATAACTTAATCTAATTTTGGGATTGCTTTCCTTGCGAGTTTTAGGACACGGGCCAGTTGATGGCACCATCTTTAATTTTTTGAAGTGTTCCAAAGGATACTTCGTAATTTGGATTCCAATACTTCCAATTGGAAACCCTTCACATAAATACATACACATAAAAAATTATTAATTTATTGTAACAACAACCTATTTTCTGTTTATATTTAAAGGCTGTTTTGGACAATTATCTTTTCTATATCATGTTGGAATATGCACGACATTCTGAAGTATATTACAATGGGCTTATATCTGGATTCGATTAGCATTGGAATACAAACAAGATACTTGCATTGGAATAACACATTTCCAGCGATTAGTTTCTGCTTATCAAAAAGTCGGTCAAACATAAAATTACAGGAGCTCATTAAAATAGAAAATATTTTATATACATCGACCCAAAATAATTACGTAAAAAATATTCATGATTATATCTTCACTAATCCCAACAACTTGCATGTAAAAGAAGAATATTGCGAAGGATTAAATGAAACTTGTGGAGTTAATATATCATATATTCGCAGAAAGGTATTGATTAATAAAAATTTTGTAAGAATTATTTTTGTAACTTTTATGTACCTGTAATGATTTTTCTCACTAATTGTACTATAAAGTGTACCTCATGTTTCGCTCACTTTTGATAGATGTTGCTAACAAATCAGCTTTTAGTATACAAGAATCATTTATATTCCGTGTATAGAGTATATATAATGATGTGTTCTACTCATCCACAACGTTACCCAATAATACAAATTTTCTTTTCAGAGTTTTGTTCGTCATACTTATAGGGATTCTCATGAATGTTAAGATTCGTATAATCGCTAATCGGAAGAAGTTATTCATAGAATTATTGAAATATATTTTACAAATTGTTTGCCACATAATGTATTAATACCATAAACATAATTTTTCAACTGTTACCGAAACTATGGATTTATATCCAAATTTATTTTAAGATTTTTTTCATAAATTCTGACATACGACTGTATAAGATTCAACTGGTGCATTAATTGAATTATAGCTTCGGCCTTTTTATATCCTTTACCTTTGAAAAAGTTATAAAGGCTAAGTATATGCAGTTGAGCGGTTTTTGATCTAGAAGAGTGAGGCGTGGAAATATATATGTCCATACCTACCATATCTCCTTCTTATAGATAAAAACCTCTAAACAGCACAAGGTTAGTACAAGTATACCATTTTTTACCTTTTTTACAGGTAAAGGGTAATAATATAACTAGTAGCAGTATACATTAGGTCTGTAGTAGCGTGCATGCCAAATGCGGGCAGATTATAACTACTGCCATACCCACAATAAACTAATATTAATTTCTGTGGCTCTATGCAAGATTCATCAAAGAAACTTCATTCGAAACTTTAGAGTGCTCAACTCAAAACGAAAAATGGGCGATAAATTTTGAGAGCCACGCCAAATTCCTCGAACCAAAATTTTATATGAATTAATATATTTCCGGTGGAAAGGCATTAACAAGAAAAGGGGGTGAACAGATAAAGTCCACGCCTCCCTCCATTACAATTAACTCAGGGTACCCTAACAAAAATTACCTAGATAAGCTTCTAATAATGATTTATGAATACCGCCATTGTTTGACTGGCAATTATATAGTAACGTAAAGGATATTTTGAAGTCGGTCTAACTCGACCGACTTCAATTTTTCGCTCCAATAACAATACCATGCAACATGATCAAAACATGTTGCATGTTATTGTTATTGGCGTATCATGGTGCATTAGTTCACATTCGTAAAACATTGGATTGAAATCATTGCATGATGTTAAGGTTTGACTTGGATGCTGATCCCCAAATTTGCATACCATAAGTCATATGGTATCCTTTTATAACATGATTTTGTATATCCAGTGATTTAGCTTGGGATCACGTATCCAGAATAATGAACTAAATCTTAGTCCAAGTTGTTTCCGTTTGGAGAAGATGTGACAGCGCCAGGTGCTCATCTAGATCCACCCCATGGTTCTCATGATCTGCCTGTGACAACTGGCAGTTTCTTTGTGTCACTAGTGGGCACGAACCTGAATATAGAGTATAAGCAGTTTGCAATAAATTGATTTTATTTCCACTTATTCGCCACTTTTCTAATAAGTATGTTCAGATTCACCAGCAACTGCTTCGAAACTAACTCAGGGTCTTTTTTGCTGGCTATTACAACAGTATCATCTGCAAACGTTGCGGTGTATTTGAATTCAGAGCAGCTGTGAATCGTCAGAACCCCATAAGCACAAGATTCCTACTGATGTTCGCAATAGAACTCTATTAGTTTCTTGTCCCCTCAGTAGACCCAGGGGGAGCAAAAACCCACGTGGTGGGGGGAGGAAATTAGGAAACTCAGAAAGAACTGTAGGATAATTTTTACCAATGTAAAAAAGTGATAGATAGTGCAGATTGAGTCGAATAGAAAGCAACAATTAGAACCTTTACAGGTAAGTTTAGCGGTGACATAGTAGATATCTCTGAGATGTCTAGACTTAGCAATCCTATTATCTGCTCAAATGCTACCTGGTTACCTGGAGGGGGGGGGGGGGGATTGGGAAGAATATTGGGTCTAAAATATCAATGAGATGCTCGATTATCTCCTAGAGACCCACTTGCCTGGTTGCTCGAGCAGCATTCCGCGGGGAAGGAGGTCCACCGCGAATGCAGTCGAGGTCAACTCAAATATAATCACGAAGCTTAAATTAAAGTGGTCTATTCATAGCTTCAAACCCAACAAAGCATCTGGTCTAGATGGCGGAGCTCCAATTGTGATTCAACAGCCAGAGAACCTTATAGTCGAATGGCTGCTCAAAATCAACAACAGTCTTGAAATAAATTATGTTCCAGAGTCATCGAAGCATGTGAGGGTAAGACTGGCACGACCGGCAGAGCTCCAGGAGAATTCAGACCTTTAGTATGTCCTCCCTCTATCTGAAAATTTTGAATTGCGGGCTAGGGCTCTTCTAAAGAAAATATCAAATTTCTCAATTTATCGCTTCAAAACTAATGGGTGTAGATCTTAATTATGTTAAGGAAGCTGCGTTTGATCCCAGATAGAAAGCAGAACTGGAAGGCTAATATAAGTGAGCTGATTAGAAAGGCTCAAGTAGCTCTTGGGAAATGGTTGTAGCAAAAAATGGGGGTTGCAGCCTATTAGATATACACAGCTGTGGTACGATCAGTCCTTTTTAATGTGTTGTTTGCTTGATGGACAGCCCTAAGTAAGTCCACATGCAACAGGTTGGAAACAAAGGTACAAAGAACGGCGGATGTATTAATAAGTGGAGACATCAGGACAACTCCAACGACAGACTTGCATGTGATTCTTAATCTGCTGCTTGTTAAGCTTTTGACAAAAAATGGCTGCATATTAAGCTAAAAGCTACGCATCAATGGAATGCAGATGGAATGTAGAGGAACGAGGGTCACGCGTCTTTCGTACGACGTTTCAAGGATATTCCTGACTCTTTTGATTACATCACACCATTTTATCTTTTCAATTGCATGTGATCGATCCTACATTTCACCCAGGGATGAATGGAAGAACTTCACCCCCTCAGGTAAATGGGATTCACATCTACACAGATGGATCCAAGCTACAGGGAAGGGTGTGAGGTCATGCATTCTCAGATATGCTGGATATTAGTATATTCTTTAGACTTCGCGACCAACACTTGTCAGGCTAAATTTTAATTAATCAATAAAGAATACACTCTCTGCAGTTTCTCGTATTTTTGCATTTTCTCTTCACACGTTTTAAAATTTAAAGAACTTAAAATTGAAGAAAAAATAATATCTGCTACGACGACGCCATTGTCATCTCCTGGTCTTTTTTCAAATTCCTAAAATCTTCACCATTTAATATTTTTTAAAGTTTGTTACTGTATTCAAAAGATTTAAAGTTCCGATTATTTAGAGAATATAATTTCAATCAAGTGACTACCCCACAGGCTCGGCAGTAGCCCATCCTGTTAAATCAATTTTTCGGTAAGTTTACGATGTTTTGAAATTGTATTTCACAAAGAGCTCAATATTATACTTGAGTGTCAGAATGATTCCTGTATTAACGCCAGAAATTAGATCTTTAACTCTGCCCCCGAAAAAAAATAGAACGTCGTAAAATCGCAGCTACGCGCAGGCCACGGGACTTCACTAAAACCTTATCAGTTAATTATTAAGCTATATAAAACCAATTATTGCATGGCTTGTGGTGGTACATAGCGATAGCCTGCTGAAACCGGAGTTCGTCCAAGTTCAGTTCTTACATTTGTGGCTTTAAAGAAGCTTATCATACCTCTCTAACGGGCTCCGTTGAACAAAATGACGTTCATTCATTTTTAAAGAATAATGGCCCATTTATGCCGCCGCTCTAGTAATCACAAGAGATTTTCGGAACTTATATATGTATGTACTCGTATATGTAGGTGAGATTAAATAATACATGCAGGCCCAGTGTTACTAATCGAATGAATTTATTATAATGTTAATCTTAAGTCCAGTTTTTTGGGTAACTGTATATAGAATGGATATGTTGGACTACAAAATTTGGGATAAATAATTAAATATTAACAAGTCATGAATATGAGTACATTTAAACGAGTATTAATATGATAATGCAAATTCTTAATTAATATTGAAGTAGAAATTAATTTTACGGTAGTTCTAGGTGTGAATATTTTATAATAATATAATAAAGTTATAAAAAAATATAAATATTAATTCGTATTATTAATTTACGATCTGACATGTGTATTAAATGCCCTAATGGTGGACATTCCTTTTACTGTATACATAAGCTTCTGTAAAAACATTCGTATGAAAAATAAAGAATTAAATGCATTAGAGACTTGACCGAGTTTGGACATAAATATATTCTCAGTATATTACATTTGGTGACTCCGCCGATATAAGTTATCTAATCGTTTACTAAAATAAGGTTTTTTATAGTTTTTTAAATTTGAATTTATTAAATCTTCAATTTGCTCTATACAAGCTAAAGTAATTGCAGCACCTCATTCAAATTTTTTCGTATTACATACATACATAGTTTGTGTAAATAAGAACCGTAATGGAATAAGGCAATGGCTGCAGTTCCGAAAAAGTTAGACGTGTTGAGCAATCAACTAATATCTGATGCAATTAAAAATTTTGTTGAAACTGGTCTTTCGGTTCGTCTCTAATTGCTTGAGAGTTTGCATGAATGAATCCGCACATCCGTGTGCTCTAAAATAGTACAAATGCTTGACATATATATAGCAAACTCAATGGGAATGGGAACCAACTGATTTTCTTAGAGAAAAGATTCTTCAGGAACCTGGAAGCTTACTTACCAGGCCAAACGGCTGTCCACCAAGTGGGTAAGAAAGCCGCTTAAACAGACAATTACTCTCACAATATCCTTGAAGCCTCCTCTCGTGTCTCTGCCTACTTGTGATTCGAACGATCATTGGATTTACATTTGCACAATATTTGGCAGTCTTTCCCTACTTTCTGCTGCTAGGAGAAAAAGCTCTTGCAACTGTGTCGAGAAAAGGGCATGCGTTGCAAAATTGCAAAACTGGTTTTTGACATCATTTCCCTTCAAGGCTTCATTTGCTGCTTCACAGGGGAAACAACATCGTTCATTGAAATCTTTAGTGTATAGAGAATATCAATATACAATTATCGTTCTTATCAGCGCTCTTCTCAAGGCTTCCTTTCAGGTCCGGAATCGCAGTTTCCACCTGAAAGCTTCGTGCTCCTTGGCATAGCAATCATTCACATTAAAAATCTTTCAGAATGGTTTGTTCCATGCTGCGCTCTCCTTGAGTTGATTTCTCAGGTAAATTTTGCAAAAGCGCTTTCTGTGTATCTGTTGCAGCCAAAAACAAAAAAGGATGATTCTCAAATATCCGCCATTGAGAATCGTGCTTCATTATTGACAAAGCAGTGGATATTTTCGCACCATCACAATTAGTTAATCACATTATCTCATTTCCTTCAATCGTCGCTCTCGTACGGTTATGGATTACCCGCGAACTTTGACATAAGCACAGCTGGATGGAATATCCCAAATAACATAGTGCTGGGCGATTGATTATTTCCTAAATAGTAACGCGACACCGTTTTATTGGCCGCCTTTTTTGAACTCAGGAACGCTGGCCAGAATCGCCTTGGAAGCAATTTACTGATTCTACAAAAACCTGTATTGGTTGTGTTGTATCTGGTGGCAGCCTATATTCATGCTAAGAAATATGTCAAGCAGAACTAAGCTCATCAAAATTCCGATGAATATGTTGTTCGGCTTCTACCAAAGCATAACCTTGATGTGCTCGGCTATTCCAAACCCACGCTTTTCAACCCTTTTCTACGCTTTCAATTTGTCAGGGTAGCTCTAATTAGCCATATCTGAAGATGTATTGCTGCGTGAGTGTTCCACAAAATAACCAAAATGATGTTTCAACGAATCCAGCACTCTCAATATTGTGACAAAATCTGGTGAGGCATTTAAAAAATTTTATAACTGAACCGATATAAGAAAGGGGTTCGGGTTTGTTTGGAAACCACATGGCGACGACTACATTTTTTGTTGACCCCATTTATGGTAACGCGCGAGTTACGAACGCAACCACTTAACCCAACAACAATCAGTACAACATACTAAGGAAGTACAACACGTCATCCAACAAACAACAACATCAAATTCCAATAATTGAACAGACGCAAATTCTAATTCTTATTAAGACTATTATTTAAGTTATATTATATTTCAATTCTTATAAAAATCATCCAATGCATATTGACTTGAATTCCCTTGAAAATTATCCAATCATGTTGAGTTCAGTTCTTATGAAAATCTTTAAATTCATATTAATTTGAATTCGCATTAAAAACATGCTTGCTTTATTTCTGATGAAATTCAGTACAAAAGTAGCGATATTTTAAGATATAAATACTTGTAAACTAAAATTTAAATTCATTATTTAACGAATTGTGAAGTCAATGGTGTTGCTCTCATTTCCAATACATAAATGGCGCAGTCGGTCCGGAGTGGTATACGGATCCTTAAGTGTAGTGTCCTTGTGTTAAAAATTTAAATAAATTTTTTAAAAAAATTTTAAAATTACAAAAAATAAATAAATAAATAAATAAATAAAAAATAGATAAACAGGGCATTGCAAAAACATTAAATGCATGGTGAAGGAATATCACCAACATTGACTGACTAAAAAAAGTAAAAAAGTACAAAAAACTGCACTTTTTAACAAAGAGGCTAAGAGCAAAGTCGTAGAAATTGATTTTGATGGAATATAATTAACCTAACTTCAAATATTGAATGAATATCAATATAAACGGCAAAAGCTCAGAACACTGAAAGACCGGCGAGTTTCAACTCCTTAATACCACGGAATCAAAATAAAAATAAAAAATAACCCCACAGCACTCCAATAAGCATAATTTCTCCAAGGAAATTGCTTTCGATGGAATATCGAAACGCGAAAGTATATATATTGAAGGCATATCAATATTAAACGACAGCTTAACAAAGCGAAATAGCGAATCAATAAGGACAACCATCGTATTGGGACATTTCTGCATATAAGTCAAGTACTGAATATATTTAAAAAAAAATAAAATAAAATAAAAAAAAAAATATATATATATATATATCTATATCTATACTAGCTGACCCCGCAAACGTTATTTTGCCTAAAAATGTCCCATAATCTGTACTATAGATGTACATACATATATGCATACCAATGAAACTGAAATGAAAAATGCAGATATAAATTGATGTCTGTCTCCGTCAGCACTATATATATTCAGCCTTCTTGCTCTAAACAACTCATTTGCCACGTCCCTCCGCTGACGAACCTAAAATAATAATAAAATCCGGCTTCAAACTGATACTCCTCGTTGCCAGTACTTTATGTGTACTTACTCGTATGAAATTATTTTTGCATTTATTGAATTGTATTTCCATTCATTGAAGCACTCTGTGATAAACGATTTTTTTTGTTTTGTTGTCAGGTGCGAAAACGATCAAAGCAGATGGTTTTCCGACACGGGAACTTGCGACATACAGTTGTCCGTGTGAAAAACATTCATTTTCCAGATTCAGGCCACAAACAATCAATGATTGGCCTTGTGATTTATTATTATTGTCATGGCGAATGCAAGACGAATTGGAAATTGTATTCGCTTAAACTCGAATGGCATATCGGTTGGGATCATTGGAATTCTCGGAATGAGAACTTCCTCACCTTTGAATTTTCCATTTAGTAGTCTCGCGTGAATCACATTTCTCATGAGTTTTGTGACCGCTAAACGCCTTCCGTTGCATAATTTTGGTTGGTTGAGATTGCGAAGCATGATAACGACTGAACCAACCTTGAATTATAAATGGTGCGGCGGCAAGCCAGGCACATCCAATGAATTCAAGAACTCAGTTGGGTAGTTGGTTGCTTCGCCTCCGTTTGTTACACAGTCGATAGATTTGAAGGAATGACCCAACGATTTGATTTTGAATTGTGAAACTTACGTGATCCACATCCTTGTTCTTTGCCGCTAAAATTGCTCTTTCACTCAACCAATCGTAGTTTTGGTGGTTAGCAATGATGTTCGGAAACACTTTGTTGATGAGCTCCTCTTTCGTTGAGACGAAATTGCAAAAATTTGACGGGAATGAAATCAATCCATTCGATGCGTCGACAGGAACACGACCATTATCGATTGTTAGCAGTTGATTGGAGAACACGCAGATGGATCGTTTAGCAATGCAAATCGCATGTTTGTCGTCAGCCGAAGTTTCTTCTCATAACGCCACAAAGGTGATGATTTTAGGCAAGCATTGATCTCATCGGCAGCGGTCGATCGTAGTATTACTGGTAGTGTTTGCCGGAAATCGCCTGAGAGCAAAATCAATGCACCCCCAAAACATCTTGCGTCATTACGCAGATCTTTCATAGTGCGATTCAGAGCTTCTAACGCACGTTTATGCGACATTGTGCATTCGTCCCAGATAAAAATTTTGCTTGCTACCAAAACTTTGGCCATTGCTGAATGTTTCGCTATGTTACATGTTGGTTCTTCAATCGCTTGAAGGTTTAATGGCAATTTTAATGCAGAATGAGCGGTTTGGCAACCTTCCAGCAGCGTAGCTGCTATTCCAGAAGAAGCAACTGCTACAGCAATTTCTGATCTTGCACGAACTGTAGCCAAAATCAATGATATGAGGAATGTCTTGCCAGTGCCACCAGGCGTATCAAGGAAAATCATGCCGACATTTCCATAATCAATTGCCTTCATCACCGTATCGTACACTTCTTTTTGTTGGGGATTCAACAAAGGTACATTCGTTCGAACCAATTGGCTTAATGCATTTGTGTCGTATTCATGCCCACGCTGCAATTCTCGTTCGAAAGCGTCGTTTATTTCACGATCAGGCGATGTCATTCCTATCCTGACTAACAAGCTGCCGCACATTAGGTAACAAATGTCTTCTATCAAAACCAAAGCCTGGTTGTGCATCTCTTCATTCATCTCAAGATGGGAATTCTCTTAATGGACACGAACTCGATGTAAAATGTCTTCTGCCATGTCATCCTTGTACTTCTGCCACAATTGACGTGGATTCGATCTAAAACATGTGGAAATAATGATTGAAAATAATGTGCGTATCTGACTTGGAGATGCGGAGACAGTTGCTTCAGCGATTGTCGTGTCCCAATGCGTATCGGTTTCTAGCAAATTTAACTCCTGACATACTGCACGAAATGTTGGCAACACTACACCATTGACAATTCGAAGAGATTCAAATGATGTCGGGCCGCGAACATTCACCAGCAATAGTCGCAAGTAAAAGCATTCATCATTTTTCGGATGAACTGTATAAATACGGCCAAGAGCTTCAGTAGAACGCACATCAGGATGACCAGGAACTACATCGCCTTGCTTTCGACGTTGAAATTTCTTCGATGAAGCATTCCAAGTGTAATAACGCGGCATCTCTGAGTAAAGTAACGTACGTGCAAACGGATCACTTTGGCAAATCGAGAAGAAACTGGTCAATGTTGTCGCTAGTGGGTTTTGAGCACATTGAGCGGCATTTGCTGCAGTGAAATAAACTCGTTGACCGTTCTCCAGATGCACTGCCAAATTTGTAGCAGTCGGATAGCGTTAGTGAATGGGAAATGAGAATATACGCCAAATCGCCTCATTGCAGCATACGTAGCGACCAACTTGATAGCGCGTGATTTCATCATTGGGGTCAGGAGCTTGAAGACCAAAAGCCGCCATGACACTGGCCTTCGTGACATATTTGCAGATGTCCTTGATGGACTTCACTGAATTGCAATACTCCACGTTAAAATGCGCCTTGAATGTTTTGGAAAGAAATGGCGAATACGGAACAACCCAAGAGTTGTCGTCCACGAAATCATTTCCTTTTACTTTGACTGTAATTGTTATACCGCCATCATCAGAAGACCGACGCCGATACAGTGGATAACCATCGTTGCCAGTGATGGTCTCATCAATCAAATGTCGGGGATAACGCTTGGAACACTTGCCGTCAACCATGCATGGTGAATGTGGGTTAATGGGGCCACACGGTCCATGAATCATATTTGTTATTGCGACATAATGCAGGTCTAAATCGGTTTCGGGATCAGGAATCTCGGCACATATGATGTCATCAATTTGGTGTGGCTGTATTCTTTCGACTAACCAAATGAGAATGTGCGCATGCGGCAATCCTCTTTTTTGCCATTCATTCGAATACATCCAACATCGACTATCCCCAAAGACACGATGCTTAACAATATAGTCCATGAGCGACCGGATTTTTTGCCTGAATACACGTGCGGTGATATCATGCCGATCACTTGATGCTTGGCCAGGAAGCAGCAGTTGAACAATTTCTATCCACTTTGGATTGCACGTGAAGGTCTGGACGGCCGTAATGACGTACATATGTCATTGCATCTTGTGTATATTCATGCATATGACGTGAGCTGCCGACGAACGTCGCCGGTAAAATGGTCAACCGACCAAAATCAGATGCATTTCCTTCGGTGCAAATTGCATCGCGTAAATGAATGTACTCCTCCGTACGTAGTTTGGTTTGATTTAAACTGATAAAAAGGAGGCGCTCTGCTTCTATTTTCGCATACATATCGACGCAAAATTGCTGAAACAAACGACGAAATCGAAGCAAATAGTTGTCTACATTTTGGCGAATCATCAAACGATAGCTGACCTTCCTGGTAGTTTCCTCACCTAAATGATATCAGTGATATTAGTGTTATATTGAAATGAAAATTATTTTGATAACTATACTCACCGGTCGATGGATTTATCATCTTGATGTTGATATAATATCCATCGTCTCCTTCCCAAAACATCAGTGGGTATTGCAATGCATCGTATCACAATATCGCGTGGTTCACGGTTTTCGCCAACAATCACAACTGCAACCTCATCTATTGTTGGAGCGTTAAATTGGCGTTCGTGCGTTCCTGCAGGTCATTTATCCGCTGTGATCACGACTTTATAGTCATCAGTTAGCATGCGATCCAACGCAGTTTTGAATAAACGAACCAATGCATGATGTTCATGAAGCAGCTGCTGCAGAACCTCTTCTCATTTCCGTATTGATTGTTTGGCGCTGATCAAGTTGATGTTCCACATTGCCCATGGGGTAGATTTGGAGGAATTTATATTGTGCGTCTTCAAGTAGTAACAATGATCCAATTCGATGGTGAATTTGGCCTTGGATCTGTAGAGTCAATGACGAAATTAGATTCAAAATTGTTTGTGCATCAAAAGAAAATGATTGGTTAATTTATTACCTTGCATGTCGGATTGAATCCGCGTTCTAGAATAATATCTGCTCCAAATGAATTCATTTGAAAGCATCCGTTGTATTTCTGAGCATTCGATAGAAAATGACGTGATTCTGGTGTTTAACCATGAAGCAAAGAACGCAATGGCTCTGTTGGCTAGGGCAATGGTGGTAATTTAACCTTGCCACTGAGACAGCACAATCCAGGTGTTTCTCCAGCAAACTTCAATGCACCGGAATGGTTGCACACAACCTCCATTGGGCCAATTTGAACGGAAGGATGTGAGCTGTAGTCAATTCTGCAATCGTAATGAAACGCTACTCGATTCAAATAAAACACTTGAAGCAGTTCTTCTTATGCGTTGATTTAGATTATCACGTTGTTGAGTTGTTTGGTTTGCCCGACGATTTCTCATTGCTAACTGAGTCGTTTCATTTGCCGCCTGTCTTTCTTCTTGTGTTTGTGATGCACGAAGTCGGGCCATACTAACACGGCGCTGTTCTCGTGCGATTTCTTGTTCATCCGTCGTCAATTGATAGGCGATATTCCGAACTCTACTTGCATTTCGGGTTCGACGCGAAAGATTAGATCTTCTGGCTCGCGGCATTGTGAATTACACTGAGAAATGAACACACAAAACATGTGCTCATAACCTCACAAAATAAACAACTTTCATTGCAACTTACCGTTTGAAAATAGAATTCCACACTAAAATGATCACTCTGAATGAAGAGAATTGATTTTCAAAGTAATCCACCTAAAAATTAATTGCACAATCCGAAATTAACATCCCTTTTCGCTGGTAATAGCAAATTCACAAAAAATCGTTTCAAAACAACAAATGTATTTAATCAAATTTATTTACAATAACTGTCATAAGCTGATACAAATTTGAGAAACTGTTCAACTGTTCTGTTTGTTAGAAGTTGATGCACACAACGCCGTCTACTGGCAATACCGGAACCAGCATTTGAAATAATGTTCGTTTTTATGGGTTCTTGAGTTAAGATGGCGTTGTAAAAAAGTTGATGCACACAACGCCATCTACTGGCAATACCGGAACCAGCATTTGAAATTATGTTCGTTTTTATGGGCTCTTGAGTTAAGATGGCGTTGTAAAATCGCTCCATACGAAATGTATGGGAAAATGAATTTTGTTCATAATTTTTTTTTTTTTTTAAACATTTCCGGAATTTGGGTATTCTTCTTGTTTGGGTGGAGACCTAACCGAATTGGTGCTCATCATCGAAATCGGTCCAGGCGTTCTTGAGTTATAAGCGTAGTAACTAACATCACTCTCTTTTATATATATGTATATGTAAATTGAATTTTGCTACAATAACAAAACATATTATTCCCAAATTTTTTTCAAAATTATAAATGTAATTTTTTTTTAAAACGAAATAGTGACGACACAAGATTTATTATGAACCCACCAAACGCAATTGCACAGGTTTCAGGCTCACAAAATAACCAAACAGATATTTTTAATTCGTTGAGAATTCCTGATGGAATAAAACACTTGCCAAGGTTCGACGGGAACCCCAGGCTTCTGCACGAATTCATCAATAACGTTGAGGAGATTCTCCTTTATATTGGGGGCACGGGTGATTCGTCATATGGACAGATTTTATTGCGGGCCATTCGAAATAAAATAGAGGGGCAAGCAAATGAAGTTTTAAATATGTACAGAATACCTCTTGTCTGGGCCGATATAAAAAATAATCTAATACTTCTCGTATCAGAGATTTGCATAACGTTCGGCACAACAATAAGAAGTATCAAGATGACGCAATTGAGGATTTAAACCATATAGAGGACTCACAAAATTTTCATCCATATGCCTCAGGCAACCAACCGGATACTTAGATGTTAATAAACATGGCATAGAATTAATATATATTAATATATCGTCTCCGTTCGGTAGACCACTGAAATTTTTAGTAGACACAGGAGCTTCATCCTCCTTCATAAGTCCCGAATTTACTAACCCTACTGACGAAATCAATTGCAAATCTACAACAATTGTCACAATACTAAACAGATATGAACTAAGTAAACAGATTGTACTACCTACATTTATTGAATTTAACGATATCGGACAACTTAATTTTTATATCTTTAAATTCTATAACTACTTTGACGGCCTAGACTCTTTAACGCCATTAGAAGCAAAAATTGATTTGGTTAATAAAACTCTTAATACAAGGAACGCAGTTATACCTCTACAGTTTAAGCCAAACTTTACATCTTAACAACTCAAATGAAGAACAAATTCTATTTCTCGAACAACCCATAAAAGTTAATCAATATAACCCCTCAGATTATATTGAAGTCAATAGTTTTGAAAATGAATCCACAAATACAACGACAAACGCAAATGTAACTAAATTTCTGCGAACAAACCATTTGAATACAGAAGAAAAGAGCACTCTTCTGAAACTTTGCAAAAAATACGATGACGTATTTTTTAAAGAAGGTATGTCTCTCAGTTTTACAAACGAAGTGAAACATAAAATATCCACTACAGATGATATACCTATTTATACTAAATCGTATAGATACCCGTACGTCCACAAAGAGGAGGTACGAAATCAAATTTCAAACATGCTAGATCAGGGTATAATTCGTCAAAGTTACTCTCCTTGGAGTTCTCCAGTGTGAATAGTACCAAAAAAAAAAAGACGCCAGCGGTAAAAAAAATGGCGACTGGTAATAGATTACAGAAAATTAAACGAAAAAACAATATCTGACCGTTACCCATTACCAAATATTAACGAAATTCTAGACAAATTAGGAAAGTGTATGTATGTATTTCTCTACGCTAGATTTAGCTAGCGGGTTTCATCAAATCGAAATGCATCATAAAGACACATCAAAAACAGCATTCACTGTCGAAGGAGGACATTATGAGTATATTATTATGTCATTCGGTCTTAAAAACGCCCCATCGACTTTCCAAAGAGTAATGGATAATGTATTAAGAGAACTCATTGGAAAAATTTGTCTAGTATATCTTGACGATATCATTATTTTTTCAACCTCTCTTTTTGAAAAACTACGAACATCAAACTTCAAGATTCAACTCATCTGAATTCTTACGAAAAAAAATTAACTTTCTGGGCCATATTGTTTCCACAGAAGGTATTAAACCTAACCCTTCAAAATGCACACCATTAAACATTTTCCTGTTCCCCGAAATCAGAAAGAAATAAAAGCTTTTATATGACTGCTAGGGTACTACCGGAAATTTATTAAATATTTCGCCAAACTAACGAAGCCCCTAACGGAATGCTTGAAAAAAGGAAGATCTATAAAACTCGATGATCGCTACATTAAAACATTTGAATTGTGCAAAAATATTTTAAGGAATGATCCCATTTTACAGTACCCCGATTTCTTAAAATCCTTCTTGCTAACTACAGACGCCAGCAACTTTGCATTGGGCGCAATATTGTCTCAAGGCCACATTGGAAGCGACAAACCAGTATGTTCTGCAAGTAGCACTTTGTCTGAGTCCGAAATAAATTATTCAACCATAGAAAAAGAAATGCTAGCCATCATTTGGGCAACAAATTATTTTCGTCCATATTTGTTTGGACGCAAATTCAAAATAATAACAGACCATAGGCCCCTCACTTGGCTAATGAACCTTAAAGAACCAAACTCTAATCTCATAACAAAGGTAAACTCAATACTAACGCCGATGCATTAAGTCGAATCAAGATAAATAATTTTAAAAAAAATATTATAGACGTTAATTTAAATAGCACAGCTTCTAATCCAAGTACTTTTGGCACAACTGTACACTCGGCTGACGAAAATCTACACAACGGAATTGCTATTTCAGAAAGACCAATAAATGAGATCAACTTACAAATAATTTTAAAACATCATCCGAAACGCCAGAAATGACCCTTGAGGTTCCATTCAAGAACAAACACCGCCGCACAATCCGGGAAAGAGAATTTAATAAAGAAATCTTGACAAAAATTTTTAAAAATTATATGGCTTCAAACAAATTATCAGCAATATTTACCGATAATAATACTTTTCGAATCATACAATCAGTATGTTCTAAATACTTCGCGAATAGCAAACTCTTACACTTAATACGCTGTACAGAAACATTAATAGATGTCACACAAAAGCGATGAATTGGAAGAATTAATAAGAAATAATCATGACACAAACAACCATAGAGGCATTACAGAAACATACCTTCAAATCAAAAGGGAATATTACTTCCCATTTATGAAAAATAAAATTGCTCAAACTATCAACAACTGTGAAAAGTGCCAAACATTGAAATATGATAGGAACCCATCAAAACCAAAGCTTCAGAAACCTGAAACCCCTCAGAATTTACAGCTAATATTTTCAAAGATTTTTGTACTCAATTTCAAATAGATTTACACTACACATCATTTCAGCAAACTAGTAGTAACGCACCGTTGGAACGCTTATATTCCACGCCAACAGAAATATATAGAATAATTTTAGCTACAAGAAAAGAAAATAATCTTGACTTAGATCATAAAGAAATATTTCTCGAAACACTAATCACATACAATAACTCCATACATTCAACCACCAAACTTACACCTTATGAATTGTTTTTCGGGAAAACATACAAATTTAATAACACAGTAATATTTCACAATGAACATGACTATTTAAAGCAACTAAATGAATTTCAAATGAAACTGTATCCCACAATATAAGAAAAAGTCGAAAAACTGACTTGCCTAAGAATAGATAAGTTAAACAAAACACGGTTGGAGCCTGAGAATAAAGAAAATAATAAGGTAATCTTTAGAAAAGAATGTAGAAGGAACAAAATTACTCCGCGATTCTCAAGACATATAGTTAAAGACAATAACAAAATAACAATACAAACAACTAATGATAAGAAAGTACATAAAATTAGAATAAAGAAAAGGAAGAAATATGAATCAAATCAAATTTAAAAATATATAATTGAAAATAAAATACTTTTAGGAGATCTGGAAGAAAATATCAGCGGTAATTAGGGACTAAGACTAGAGACCACAATAAAATTCATAACGACAAAAAAAGAGGCAACTGACGCACATTACATAAATAATCAAATAGAGAACTTAGACACTAATGAAAGAAATATGCAAAATACAATAATAAAAAAATAATAATAATAGTATTTATAATAATTAAAAGTAAAATGAAATATTTTCAGACATCTAATATATGTATCAAATAAATTCTAATGTAGACCTTCAAATCAATTGTCTTTCAAACATAGCAGAAGGAACCATACTAGCAAAATCCGAACGAACTGAATGAAATTCCTAACTATAACCAGTGAAAAGAAACTCAAATTAACAAATGTATGAACTGCTTGGTCTAAAAGCTTATTATCACAACTTAATATTATACACAATATATAAATACAAAATATGCTCAATGAAAATTCTTTTTATATCATATTATATTGCTACTTATAAATGAAAATATAAAAAAATAACAGAATTATTAATAACTTATAATGAACAAAATATTCAGTACTTTGACAAAGCATGTCCCATAATCAAAACATATTTATGTATGTATATCAATACACCAAGAAGCAACGAAAGACCGAACATACATCGCCTTAATAAACAACGGAGCAGGCCATTGTATCGTGAACGATAGAAAATTTAACAGTTTTCCTATCAGAATGAGACTGTTTAATTTATATACATATTCTGAAATTTCTAATAACCTGTACTTGCAGTAAAACAACCAATAGAATAGAAGCAAACTAACATGCATCCCTCATCCGCTACATGCTGTCGCTCCGGCCCCATCGCAATCATTGTCGCCATCGCTTTATTCCAAGGGGGGAGGAGTTACGAACGCAACCACTTAACCCAACAACAATAAGTACAACATACTAAGGAAGTACAGCACACCATCCAACAAACAACAACATCAAATTCAAATAATTGAACAGACGCCAATTCTATTTCTATTATTTAAGTTATATTATAATTCAAGTCTTCTAAAAATCATCCAATGCATGTTGACTTGAATTCCCATGAAATTGATCCAATCATGTTGAGTTCAGTTCTTATGAAAATCTTTAAATTCATATTAATTTGAATTCGCATTAAAAAAATGCTTGCTTCATTTCTCATGAAATTCAGTACGAAAGTAGCGATATTTTAAGATATAAATACGTGTAAACTAAAATTTAAATTCATTATTAAACGAAGTTGAATGGTGTTGCTCTCATTTCTAATACATAACTGGCGCAGTCGGTCCGGAGTGGTATACGGATCCTTCATGAGTAAAAAAGTCATGCTTCCCGTGCTTGCACGTTTTAATGATACTCTGGGATCAAAAATTCTACTTAGTTAAATTTAGAGTTAATTCTTTTGATCATATGTGATAGGCATATTTTTCCCTTCCATATAAGAATTAATTCTTATTCTATGGACAAATTTAGGAGCTCTATCTGCCAAGGCTGTCAGCTCACTTCCATAATTTAAATAGAAATTTCATGTTTTTCGAAGAATTAAATCTAATGTTTTGAAGTCTGAATTTAAAATTTAATCATTGCGACCGACCATATCAAAAGATTTCGCTGTACTGCGTCGGGCTCTGAAACCAAATTTAAATATTTGATTATTTTCCAATGTAGGTAAGACTTCGTTTAGTAATAGTTTTTCGAATCATTTTGATCGCGTGGATAGGAGATGAGAGACATAGGAATCTACTTTGGTGACATATTTCCTTCCTTTAAAATCCTGCTGATCTGCGCAAATTTTAATTGAACATGGACATTAAGTGTATTACCTCTCTTTTTGAATGTTGAATATTTATCTTTGGAGTGATTTTAATTACCCTTTTATAGAGTTGGTAATATATCTATTGGTGTACTAAGAGATTTGAATAAATCCTTCAAGTTATTTGCAATTGATGACCCTTCTTCGGTATCTCTTCTTGCGCATTAATTTATTTCCACTGCGAGTAGTTTGTATTTTCATTAGTCAAAATTGTAGAAAATTTTGAAATGCTATTTCACTGCTTTCTTTTAAAAATTTCATTTTCTTTTGGTAGGTGAAATGCTTCATAGATATTATGACAAGCCGTATACACATAGAAGTGGCTGATTTCTACTAGATACACATTTCTTTTTATTCACTCTATCAAGTAATGCAGTATTAAGTAGTTTAATCTTCAAACAAAATTTAGCGTGAGGCGGATAAATGTTCAGCAAAGCACCTACTACATACGTCAACTTCTTATTGCGCTAAATCGAACAGCTTTGATAATTAAAGTCGGCTCACAAGGTTTGTCACATCGAAAGTATGGACAACGGTAATAGCTACATTGCGAGCGAAATTTGTTATTTCGCCCTCCACGGTGGCTATCTCTGTGCAGATTATATTTTTGTCATAGTCGCCTGAGTTTCATTTTCTCATTGATGGGCTTATAAATGCTGGTAGAACCTGATTTATTTGCCTCTATTTGTATTGTACATTTCGGTATTGCTTTGTCAGCGGATAGGAAAATTAATTAGCTTTAGTATTTTTCTATTTTCGCATACCATAATTTAACACCAAAACTTCATCCATCTGCCCCTCCACTTGTAGAAATGAAAATGGAGTTCTGGTTACAGATACGCAGCGCGCACTGAGATTATAGGAACATCATTTCTCAAATCTGCTTGCGGGAGACGATTCTAATAATTCCACCCAAGTGGAATGCAG
Organism: Clusia tigrina; assembly: GCA_920105625.2. NCBI lineage: Eukaryota > Metazoa > Arthropoda > Insecta > Diptera > Clusiidae > Clusia > Clusia tigrina. The sequence goes on along the minus strand of OV050030.1, from coordinate 165,292,845 downwards.
TTCGATTCCAACAATCGGCGACAACAGATTGGAAGTCCCAGTTCCTAACCATGACGAGGTTCGAGTTGCTATCTAGTAATTCAAAAACAATAAAGCAGCGGGTGCTTATTGAATTGTTTAAAGCCGGCGGCGATGAATTGGTAAGATATATGCATCAACTCATCAGTAAAATATGGCTAAAGGAAAGCATGCCCGACGATTGGAATCTCAGCGTACTTTGTCCCTTTTAAAGAAAGGAGACCCAACAATCTGCGCCAACTACCGAGATATCAGCCTTATTTCCAACGCATATGAGGTCCTGTCGAGCATACTGTGTGAAAGATGAAAGCCACATAAAAGAACACTGATTGTACAATGCTTGGTGTAACTGATTGGAGAAGGCGCGCGCGCAGCCGGCCGTAACCCAACCACGGGATGTAATGGCCACTTCAGTAAGTACGTAAGTAAGTAAGTAGTAACGCATATTGACGCTACAAAGCCATACATAATAAAAGGGGCGGGTCGGATAACGCCTCCCTCCCATATAATTGACTTTGGGGTACCCATTTTAATAAAATGACCCTATTTATGCTTCTAATAATGATATAGGAATTCAAATTAGTGGCAGTATACATTATGCCCAAATTAGCGTGCATGCAAAATATGGGCAGAATGTTACTACTACATCAACCCACAATTATCAAATATTCATTTCATCGACAAAACATACAAAGGTTCAGAGTACTCGTATAAAACACAAAATAAAAAATGGGCGGTACATTTTGAAAGCCCTATATTCACATATGTTTAAAACTTAGGAATTATTAATTATGAATTATTATATTGACGCTGCAAAGCCTTTCACAAGAAAAGTGTACGGTCAGATAAAGGCCCATCCCTCCATTATTATAACCAACTCAGAGTACCCGACATAAAATTACCTTAGATATGCTCTTAAATATGAATTATGAATTATGAAAGGCTCTGTTTGTTTTGATAGAAGCTCTTCTTGTTTTTTTCAAGCCAAAACGAAGCACAACACACGAATTTTTTTCATATTTGTTTTGTTTCGTTAAGCTAGTTTCGTCAAGACTTTTCCGACCTTTAGTCAAAGATAACTCAAACAAAGAAAAGTGACGTCAGTACAAACACATATATACATAAGACAACTAACATACATACTAACAAAAAAAAAACTTAAACTACCGGAAAAATGTGGAAATCAAGCAAAAGACCCAGAGAAGGAAAATAGGTATGAAATTCCAATTGTGATGCAAATCATTATTCACCACAGATTCAGTAAAAAGAACAAACTTAGGAGGTAGCAGCAAGAAAATTGAGACACAAATAGTACACCCGCGATATAATTTCATGGGCACGTCGGATGTCCAATAACTTTCAATCCGCTGGACAAGTTATGCCAATTAAATCATACAAACTATTACAGTCGCAAATTTTATAATAAAAATAAAAACGCTTATTCAGGACAAAATTCATATTACTCTAATGAGAGCAATAATACTCAATGATGTAAAATTTAAGTGTAGATAATATTATAGATTCCTTAATAGTTTCCCGGAAAATCTAAGCTTTAATGGAAATATACCTTTTATATTGAAAATTAAAGAAATTGATAGAAGGGTACTATCAGTATTTAATTTCGACTTGGTTCTAGAAACCTTTCTCGGTCCGAATAAAACTGTTTTGATTTTAATAGCTCTTGCTGGAATCTATGGTCCTTTCTATTGTTAAAAGTTACTTGGCCATTTATAGTTTGAGGATTACGTGATTACAATATTGGTAGGAAATACTGACAATTTATACCAGCTCTCAATACACAAATTCGTACTGCTGTATTGTGTAGACAAATATAACTTCATTTAATTATTGCAAATTATACTCTCAATTTTAGGCTTAAAGTCACTTTTAATGCAAATTGCACATTATTACATTCTCATATAATCAACTTTACTACCTTTTAATACTGTTACTGTTACTATTGAAATTCTCGACGTACACACTGTTACGATCTCTATTCAACTGTGTTGACTTTTGACGTGGTGGCTAATATATACGTCGCATGTTAAACTAGAACATTTTAGAATGTTGCCTATACTTCGAAAGAATTTTCGAGAAGAATCTAGAGTTTGCTTTTACGCGTAGAAAGTTCTGAGTTTTATGATCCAAGGATTTAATTTATATATGTGAAATAGAGATATAAAAGGTTTTAGCAGAAAAATGAGGAAATTATGAATTTGTTTTAAATTAAGGCGAGTTTTTTCAGGAAATCTATAATAGCAACAGCTATGAGCGTTTGAAATTTGGAAATTTCTGCAATAGAATTTCTTTTTATTGAATGTTGAACAACTTTTTTCAAATATTTAGGAATAGAATTATCTGCGTTGTAGGTTCCGGACACGGATCTTCAAGACTGGTTTTTGTAATGCTACAAAATTGTATATCTCATTGTCAATATCTCTTGGACCATTTTTTCAAGAATGCAATTATTTTACTGTGTTTGAAATTAAAAGATATATTTCAAACTTTGATTATATTGTGAATCCACATCTTCAGTTCAATCACACAGTACCAAAGATTCTGCTAAAGTACCACAAATAAAACATTTATAAAATTGGTTTTCCTAAACAAACAACTCCCTTGTATATTTCTGTTAGAAGAAACCAATTGCATAATTTCTTATTATTTCTAAGTACCTAAATTAAAATTATAAATTGAAGTTGTTTTATGTAAATATTCGTTTAAATACACGAATTTATTATACCTATTTTCTAATAACTAACTGCTGTCACTTCGGTCTTTCCATAAAATTTTGTCGTACTCATATGCTCTATGAAACTGTTCAAATAAAAGTAAAATGTGAGAGTAGGTCAGTAGTCATCAATTTAGTTGAAAAATATGAATATTTATCAACAAATTTAGTGAAAGACAAGTTGCACACAGTATGCAAATCAGTATGAATGGTAATGTCACCTTAATAATTGTCAGA